>VZTN01007199.1:2770-45940 GCA_013400515.1 Erpornis zantholeuca | reverse complement strand
CGCCCGGACGCACCGCCTCTGCTGCCCGGCCCGAGCCGCTCCCCCCGCGCTCACAGCCGGGCTCTCCGCCGCACCGGGGCGGAGCCGCCGAGACGCCGTTCCTGAGCCTGCAGCGACACCGTGCGCTGCTCCGCCGCCTCGCACGCTCCGCCACAGTTCCCTCGCCTACGCCCCGTCACGGCCATCTCCTCTGCGGTTTCTTCCTACCATGCTCAATTTCTTTCTCTCTTTGTATCTTTTGTCTTTCCTTCTTCTTTCTTCCTTTCTCTTCCTTCTTAAGCCTTCCGGATTTTCTCCGTTATCTCTTCTTGGTTTTCACTTTCTGTTTTATTTCCCTTTCTTCTCTTTGTTCTTATTTTAGTCTTCACCGTGCCATGACCTCTCCTTTATTTCCCCTTTCCCTTCTCTTTCGATCCTTCTCCCTTCCTTATCCCCCGTGGCAGATCGTTAATTGCCTCCGGCGCCGCGGTGGAGATCATCAAAACAGGAGCAATCAGCGCTAATTACGAGACATCAGCGCCTCATGCGCTGCTCTCAGCAAGGCGAACGTTTTTAGGGACCAGCTCCGTTCCGCATCTAGAGGTATTTTCGGTGCTTGTTGGTCATCTGGTTTGCCCCTCTTCTCCCTTTCTTTTTTGCTAATTTAAGCATATATATTCCTTCTCAGATTTCTCCTGTATTCCTGTATTCTTCTGCTACATATTTGGTGCAGTTTTGTCATCTAATTTATGGTTTCATTCTATTTTCTTTTTAATACTTTTTGCTTCCTTTCTTTCTTCCTTTCTCACCTTTTTTTCTGTGTACAGTGATACCATCAATGACATGTCACTAAAATAGTTTATGGTTTCCTTTCTCTCTCTTCCCATTTATTGCTTCATACTTCTTCTCTTTTTTTTTTCTGGATTGTTCGTTCTTTCTCTTCTTTCTCATAGTCTTCTGTTCCCCCGACTCCTTCTCTTCTTCTCTTTTTGCCTCTCCTTTGTCTCTTTAACCAACTAAATTTTCGTATGATTACATCACTCTCGACATTGAGTGCAGACATGCCTTTTGGCAAGAGCACCCCTTCCTCCTTCCTGCCGCCCTTCATCTCTTCAGATGAGGAACCAACTTTCTGCTTTTCTGCAATTTATGCAAGACAGACAGACAGGCTGTCACTTCTCCATCACTCCCCTCCCCTTTTGGAAGACGGACACACTCCTGAACCTGTTATATCAGTGCAGAATCCATCTCACTCTGATAAAGTAGCCCAACCCCTGGATACTTCGACATCTCACCAAAAAGGCTTCGATTGCACCAAACAACCCAGGGGAGTCTTTCCTTCGGAGATTCAAACCCATCACACCAATCCTCTAAGAACACTGAAAAAGCATGGGACCAACACAGCTCCTGTACAGTATTCACACGGCTCGATGAAGAGCTGTTCTTGCAGCCTCCTTTTCCACCTGCACGATGAATGGCAAGTTCTTGCTTCTCTTTTACGGCAGACAAGTTCTGCCAGGATACAGCAAGAACCTCTGTATGCAGGGGCAGAGATCTCCAGCTAGGCAGATATTCTACAGTTTGTCACCAGTGATACAGCACATGTGCTACACAGCATCTCCTTTCCTCAGGGAAGACTCTTCCCCACTCAAATTCAGCCTCCCTGTGCAAATCCCGAACCCCTCAGAGGGTCGGTGCCACTCAGAGGGAATCATCTCTGCCGCACTACACAGATACTCCCCCACCACAACAACATGCCTCATTAATGAGAAGAAAAAAAAAAAAAGTTACGATCTCCCCATCTCCACCCCAGCAAAGTCGATTGCGTGGCTATGGGAGGATTTTCTACAACTATTTGAAGCTTCAGGGCAAAATCCTCCACATGCCCACACATGTCTGCCCTCGTTCACATTCTCCACCTGCTTCCGGGCCCCGCAGGCAGCGGCCCCGTGGCCACAGCACTTCCCTCAGGAGGACTAAGGATGAGAATGACTTCTGCCGTTACATCTGTTTCTGTACACAAACCACGGTTCAAAACAACATTAAATACGATTGTAATACTGACCTTTTTGTGTTCCTGCTTTATTGATCTCCGCGCTGCTGCCTGTTCATATAGAAACCTGCCGCTGGAGGCAGTCAGGCTTTCTGTGGACATTATTGATATCTTGATTCCAGATACATCCCTGATGCCATTTTTGTCTGGCCTTTGCCATCAATGCAAAGATGAACTCTTCCTACTGCGTCTTTGTAACTTACCTGCATTTTTGTATCGCAACCAGCGACAGGGTTTTCTCCCCGAGGAAGGCATTTAGACAGTTTTTGTTTCATATCCCAAATCCTGGTGGAGCTAGGCTTTGACGATGAAGAGTGGTCTTCCGCTTCTCTCGAGCAGAGCAGCTCATAGTTATCAGCAAAAGGAGGCTTTGGGAGGCACTGCTGCTGCCGAGGACTCGGGTTTATTAAACCCATTAGCACATCCTTTTCTCATTCCTAACACCCACACCGGGTTTATCCTCCTTTTCCATGGATTAGGTTTGCAGATTCACACTCTCATTACCAGAGACCACAAGTAAACAAACACAGGCAAATCCATCCTACCAAGTAGAACAGCATTTGTTAACTTTTTCCAGGTGCAGGCAACAGAATCGATCTTTTTGATAACAAGAGGACTGGCGAGAAAGATCCTACACAGCACGATTTTTGTCAGGTTGATCTGGAGACATGTTCAGGAACTCCTGAGTTTCCTGGAGTTTTCTGGAAGTTTGTTTCAATTTCTGTAGCAAAAGGAAACAACAGTTTGGGTAGAAATCACTGTCTTGACTCGTGGATAGGAGGAGATGCTAGGGATGATCTTCTATCAACAAATCAATCATGTTTGCTTCATGTGAGTCCAGGATGAGAGGTGTTTAAGCCAGACAGATTTTGGCCTTTGGCTTGGTTTTTTTAGTTTGTTGGTTTCATTTTTGTTGCTTATTTGGTTTTTTGTTTGGTTATGTTTTGGTTTTGTTTTGTTGTTTGTTCCGTTGATTTAGTTTTTATTCTTGTGGTGAGTTTGTTTTGGTTGATTGGGGTTTTCCCCCCTACTTACCTGTTTGTTAAATTAATTCACTTACCTGGAATAAGTAGGTCTTCTCTGGAGAAATATTTCATGCCATATTCATGGAGATGAAAATGTAATGCCAATGTCAGCAAATTCGATCTACAAGTATCTTGAGAGCCATACCAAGTTAAGATTGCTGCATGTAAAATGTAGTAGAATGTTTTAAATCAGTTAAACAACTGTTAGTGAGATGACAAGCACTGACCTCGAAGACATAGGACATGGTATCCTTTTTATTGTGGTCTCAACACCTGTCTACATCGTTTTCATATCCACCAAGTAGCAGCTTCAGTAAATGGTCCCACAATGCTGGACACCTGAGCTTAGCTAGAAATAAAAATGTTTCTGTATGCAAAGACAAAGTCAAAGACTCCAAGATCACCTAGAGGAAGAGTTGTTCCTTGCTTACTCGAATCCAGTCCATGCGAGATTCTCAGTGTTGAAATCCAGCGACTGGAGTATCAGCAGGGTAGTGAGCGACACTGGCAAATCCTCAGACATTGTAGCATTATGTTACTGCCACCGATGCACAACTAAGTGCCTTTTATACCACCTGCACCTATAACGAGAACCCACAAAGGTCACAGGAAAAAGCTGAAATGATCCTGCAAAAAAGCACACGAGTAGGTGGAAGGTTTGGTTTAGCTATTTCAACACTGACCAGTCTCAGAGCTTCTGACTAAGCAGCGAGACGTGAGGAGTGGTCATCCACAGCGAGGATCTGTAGGAAAAAAAATCAGTATAAACTACTCATCTTAACATCCTAAAAGCCTATCAAGTGCCTTAACGTTACTTTGAGCCTCCTTCATTAGGCAGGAACGGATGAAAGCCTGGTAAAAGTCCTGAAAATTAATAACCACTTGTTTCAACATCCCAAGTTCAGTTCATCCATCAGAGCTCAAAGACTGATCGCTGGACTCCTAGAATAGAAAGTACAGCCCAGGGGCAAACACAACTCAAAAGGTTTGTCTCGTGTTGTTCTTTAGGCAGGGGAGAGACACACAGACTTTTCGAGGGGTGTTTGGAATGCTCTGGTTAGACCCCCGCTGAAATTAGATCATGACTTCAGTTACACTCGGAGACAAGAAATGGAGAATTGGCAAGAGAAGGAAAATCAACAGCTCCGACAGAACCGCTCCCGTCAAACAGGACACTTCCAGCGCTACCATCCCGAGGCGGAAAGTACCGCACAGCATCTCCACACCAGCCGGCTCAGGGAGACTGTCTCCGCCGACGAGGATCAGGAAAGGAAAGCCCATCCCCTCCAGAAGGGTAGACGAGTCTCGGACACGCATATTCGGATGTGTCTTCGTGTCCTTCTCACCTCTTTTGCGTAGTTTAGCGGTTAGAGCACGGCGCAGAAAAACCGGGTCACGTTTCAAAGCCTTCTGAGGCCGAAAGCTTTAAAAACAGCCTTCTTTACCATTCAAGAGTACCCTAAGCACCGAGAGAAGGGCTGCTCACAGGGGTCCCATCGGTGTTTCAGCGAGGCATTCCTCCCTGGACAATGCGGGCGGGGGGCGAGGAAGGACATGACCTCCGCGGCGTTTAGTCTTCGCTTCTGCACATCAGCCCCAGCAACCACCGAATAGAAGGGGGCAGGCTCAGAGAGCGGCGAACGGACAACAAACCCGTCTCCTTCCACCTCCGACTTCGGGACGCTGGCACAGCTGAAGTCCCGACCTTGTTCGGGAAGCTGCCGGCGATGCCGCGCACTCAGACGCTGCTGCTGCTCGGCCGGTGACCGGACCCGCCATCGGCCCTGAGCCGTCCCGCTCTCCCGGGGGACCCAGCGCCTTGTCAGCTCCTTCATTCTCCCCGCAGAGGCCCGGCTCCCGGCTCGGCCGGGTTTCCACGCCGCAATCCGCGGGAGGAGAAGAGCGGCACCAGTCGGAATGGCGCGTTAATAAAACATATAAAACAAAAGAAAATAGAATTTAACAATGATAAAACAATAACAGCCACTGCCAAGTCACTCCCCAGGGCAGCGCATCCGTCCCGGGCGCACACAGAACCGCTCGGTCCCGGTGGGCTCCGAGGCGCGGGCGGAGCTCGCTTCCCTCCGCCTCCTCGCTTCTCCCCGCCCCGCCGGAAGCTCCCGGCAGCCTTCGCTCGAGCGCGGCGGCGGCTCCGGTGCCGCTTCCCCGGCGGGAGACGGTGCTGTCATCCCCAGCGGGTCCGGGCTCTCGCTCGTTCCCCGCGGGCTGATCCCCGCTCTTCCCTCGCTGTCTCTCTCTCCCATCGCTCGAGGTGTCGTCCTCAAGCGCCCTTTATTTCGGCTGGGTTTTCTCTGAGTGGGGTTTATGGGAACCAGGATTTTCTCACGTGTTAAGAGTTTTAGGGATATGGGCTCCGCCGTCTGGCCGCTTCTGGATTCTCCCTCTAAGGGAAGGCATGTCTGCCCACGCAGACTGCGCGCCGGCGGAGGTGCCCTTCAGCAAGAAATATTTTGGCTGCTTGTTCCTCGATGAGAGCTCATGCGAGAACCACTCCGCCCTCCCAGCCTTGCTCATTTAACATAGGTGACATCCAGACATTCGCAGTAGCCCACAGAGTCCCCGTTTTCCCGGGGGACAGCCGGCACCGAGCCCCGGTCGGGGCTGAGAGGGATCTGCTCTGCTCCCTCCTTCGCTGCTCAGCGCGGGGAGGAGTTGAGCTGAAAAATCTCCAGGAAAACACACGACGCACCGTTCCAGGTGGAGGATAAAACGTGGAGAGCAGTGTTCGTGGCCAGCAACTAGCACTGACCCAGAGGAAAAGCGGGCGACACCGGCGTCCCCGCCCAGGGGTGGGGACACAAGGCAGCTCCTGGGAGCGGGGATTTCTCTGGAGCAGGACCTTTTGGAAAGGATCTCGAAAAGGAGCCTGAGTTCCCAGGGAGCTGGCCGAGCTTACGAGGCTTGGAGAGATGATGTCTACGCTGGGCCTGAATCCTCGTTCTTTGCGGATCCATGCGGGTCCTGCCCCGGGGGTGGGGGAAGCTCCGTGTTGTCCCGCTCTGGAAAAGCCGTACGGAGAGCGGGCACTCCGGGAGCCCGGCTGGCCGATCCCATTGCTTTTCATTTGCTAAGTTCATTCCCCAGACACCATTAGAGCTGCCGCTCGGGAGCAGATGGTTCCCCTCCGTCCCGAGCTTCATCCCGGACAGATTGCATACAATTTATTAATAACCCAACAGATGCTCGGGCACTTTCCAGCTCGGATTATATTTCCTGATTGCTCAAATCCCGGCGGGGGGGGGGAGCTGTTCATTTATCTTCCACCGTTCCTCTTTGTGCCTTACCAGCACCGACCCGACATGGAGGGAAAGGATGAAATCCTATGTGTGTGCCCGCGTCCTGATTCAGCGTATAAGCGTCTGATAATTAAACGTGGCCTGATGCCAGCCTTGGTTTGGCCCTCCCAGCCTCGTGGCTGGGAGAACCGCTGCTGTGAGCTTCCTCGGCCGCCCCACTTCCCCCGGCACTGCACGGACGGGGCCCTCTGCAGATGCTCCCGTTAGCAGCTCGGCTCGCCAGTGTCTGCCAGGGAGCGACACGTCGTGATTCCCAGTAAAACATCAGGGACTTATGCCCTTTACTTCCAAGGGTTATGCTAATTGGGCCGCGAAGAGCCAGGTTTCCCCTCCCGGAGCTGTGGGGATTGCTGTGTCCAGGTGAAATTAAAACATCATGAAAAAGCCCTCGACATGAACTCCCCCAGCCTTGGGCAGTATGGTCAGTGACACAGGCAGAGCTGAGGGCCAGTAACCTCTTCTCCCTCACGGACAGAGGTTCTTGAGAGAGGAGTATTTGTATCTTAAGGAGGGGGATGTATGGGAAGATGTACAGGGCTTATGCCCTGTGAGACCCCTTCTGAAACAACATAAAATGCTCTGAGCTCCAGAAAAAGCCATCACAGACCTTTCAGCAATGCTGTGTTCAATTTTAATGTATAAAATGGGCTTTTCTTTGCTCTGTAGGGAGAAGCACAAAAGCAGCAGGTTGTTTATCCTACTGAATAAACTAAATGCGGGTCTCTGAGGGATCTTATGCAAACCACTTACCTTGAAACACAACCCCACGGGAAAGTGAGCTATGGAGAGAGGCATAGTTAATGTTTTACATCTTCAAAGCAGCATCCAAGTGCCTGGCTCAGCACCAGTTACCATCAGGTATCACGGAAGGTAGGGGCTGGGATTATAATTAGGAATGCAGGAACCACTTTTAAGACAGAGGTAACAGGATATTTGGGGCTGGAGTTTATTGGAGCCTGAGATAGGGGTTAACCCTAAGGGCTCAAGGCTAAAATTAAGTCTTGAAGCTGAAGGTTAATTGCTTAAAGAGAGAGTTTGGAGGGAAAATGCATTTATTATTAGGATGCATGCCACAGTGTAGCTTTAAAATAAAAATAGGCAATCATTTCTGCTCAGTGGTAAAAGGCACTTCACTTTCTGTGAATGCAGGTGAGAGACGCTCTCAGCAATAACAGCAGAAGAATATTAAAGTCTGTTACATTTTTCATAGCCCTTGACATTTGCAATATAATTCCACTTCCTTGCCTTCACCACGCCAAACAGATTTAGTGCAGGGGGGAGTTTTCTTCATTTCAGCCTCTGTAAATAAAGTCAGAGAATGATGTGGTTGCAGGAAAAATAGTTCCTTCCTCCTTGCTCTACAGCAAGAGGGAAGAGTGGCATGAAATGGTGCCATGGAAAGGGAAATTGGGGTGTAAAAGCTGAGGAGGTTGTGTTTACATGGCCAGAGGAGATGAGGCAAAGGAGGGTTGTGGGCTGTCAGAGACTGAGCTCTTTGCAGTTTCAGGCAGAATCCATATAACACCATGCACCCTGAACCCAGAGAATTTAATTTCTTATCCATAGGTTCCCCTAATACCTCAGGTCCCCTGAAATATCCACCAGAAAGGAAGTGCAGGGAAATTTCAACACTGGTACAGGTTTCCTGGTCAGATGGCAGCTTTTTAATCCACTTTTTAATGTTTTGTCCATCCTCCTTCCTTGTTTCTGTAATAACAACTACAAATATTATCTAATGGCAGAAATTCTTAGAGTTGGCTAAATTAGACAAATCTCTACCCATAGTTCTTTTCTTTCACTTTGCTGTACACCAGCTGTGCAGGTCCTGAAAGCCATCTCATTTTTCTTTCACAGGCCTTCCAAGTACTTAAATCCTCGATGAGTTTTCCTAGGTCACAGAATAAAGCACAGAATGAGCAAAACCTGCAACAGCAACAAATCATTTTCTGGATTGCTTCATGTTCTTCAATCACTCACCACTTTGTGTCACTGACAAATTGTCACCACAGGAAGTAAATCTTCTTAAGTCACACACACATTTTAAGGGAATGATGTAATGATGTGATCTGATGGTGTTTTGCTTAATTCTAGTTCTGACGTCCTCATTAATAAACTCAAGAAAAGGGAAATACAAGCACAACCAAAATAAGGGTGTTGCAAAGTAGAACCTTGTAACAAACCGAACAAAAATTGGAAGGATTCACTTCCTACATTTTTTTTTCCTTTGTTCCCATCACAATCACCTCGTGAGTGAAAGGCTCAGCTATACTATTCATCACTTGGAGGGAAGAAACATCCATAAAGACCAAATGGAATCATCCTCTGAAAGATCAGCTGGATAAACTTGCAGGAGAGAACTCAGTTGGGAGCTTCAGCTGTCACCAGAGAAAGGGCATGTGGGAATGTTTGGGGAAGAGACAAAGAGGTGGGGAACTAGGGCTCATGCAGCAGTTATTCCAAGCAGGAAAAAATGTTCATTATCTGCAGACTGCTTCTGCCTGTACATATTTCTAAACAGGCACTGGTAGTGATGGAGGGCCAGGCTCTGCAGGTTGTCCTTGTACAGTTTGACAGGAAGACACAGAATTTTTCTCTAGGGTAAAAATGTGGTACAAACCTCTGTCTATATTGTAGGCAGAAACAGCTGAATTATATGATTGCAGAGGATTGGGCAGTTTGGAAAACTGCTACGACCAGTTGGTCCTCTTCTACATGTTTGAAGTCACACCACAGTCTTAGCTAAAACTCCTCTCCTCTCCTCTCCACTCCTCTTCCTTCTCTTCCCCTCCCCTTCCCTTCCCTCCCCTTATATTCTCAAATATAAACCTATATAAGGTTTAAACCTTCCAGTGTTTAAACTCAGGTGAGTGATCCTGGCATTATCACTGAGACACTTGTTTCTGCTCGAGCAGTACCAGAATTACAAGGTTGCCCTATATTTGAGGTGGGAGGCCAAAAATTTGGGCCAGTCAGCAGAGCCTGATGGGTGTGCAGCTAATAGGAGGCATGATTGGTGCAGGGCACATCCAGGCTTTGGGAGATTCCTGGGAAGCCTGGCTCCAAATGAGAGAAACAAAAAAAGGTTTGCTCGATAGGTATGCAGAATATTGCCCTGGGCTATGTGTTGTCTGCAAATGTGATGCAAATATGGAAGTGTCCAAACAGCCTCATTTCTTGCTGTGGTCACAGCAATGTGTTTGGCTCTTTTGGGTTAATGAAAGCAAAAAACTGTCATCACTGAATCCAAGAATAGCTGTGTTTGGAAGAGATCTCTGGACAATACTTAGTGTGTCCTGTTGTGTCCCCTTCCTCTGCTCAGAGCAGGTTCCTCAGGACTGAATCCAATCAGTGATTTTAGTGTTTGTTTCCTTGGGACCAGCTTTCAGCCTTTGAAAGCTGAAAAAAGTGGATTTATTTGAAAGGTTTTGCTTGGTTTGTTTTGAGGGAATGTGTCCACATCATTCTTGTTTCAGAGGCCTTTCTGTGTACACGAGCTTAAAAATGTTCCCTGTCATTGTCAAGCCTGCTGCTCTCTGCTCATCTTTAAGGCAACAACCAGCTGTGTGTGTGCCAAAAGATTTTACTGGAAAAAAACCCATAAAGCAGCAAGCAATCCAGTTAAGCCAATGAATGACAGCACCAGAGCCCCAGCCTAGAAAGCACTGAGAGCTGCATCCAGACTGATGCTTAATTTGCCGCCAAAATAAATAAATAAATCAAGCCTTAAGCACCCTGAGGTTCATCAGGGAAACAAAAGCCAGTGCAGATTAGCAGATTTCTCACTAGTAACTGGGAGGGGGAAAAAAATCTGGAGCCTGACTCACAGTCTCAGCCCTTGCAACAAATCCAGGCACTACAGTCCCCTGTATTTTGCAGACTTCAGGATATCAGGGACTGCAAATTTCCATCAGCTGCCCTAATCAGACTTGCAGGATGGAAAATTGTCCATGGCCTCTAATTTTTTTTTTCCCCATTCCTCAACATTTTGGTCTCTTTTGGACAAAAGCACACTCAGGTCTTCCCCACAGGAAAACTGTTGTCTCTTCTGTCTGTTCAGGGCTTCAGTTCCAAAGGACGCACTAGGAAGCTGCAGCTTGAGGGAATCTGCAGCCTCTTTATTTGTTCTGAAGAGTATCAGACAATGCTGTTTCCCCAATTTTTTACTAATACAAACTTCTTGTCAGGCTCAGTCCACTGCCTTGTTTACCACTTCATGGCTTTTCCACTGAATCCCAGAAAGAAGCCAGACACACAATCCTAATGAAAAGCTCAGCATGTAAAGAGAGAATTTATATTTCAGTTTTTGCCTTTGCTATTGGTTTTACAAGTGATTGCTCATCAGAAACCAATTACCCCAGAAAGACTTGGGTTTGGGTCCCTACTGATGTTAGCAGGATGAATAGCCTCATTTACAATCTCTCAACTGGAAAACAAAAAGTAATGGTAATAAAAAAAAAAAAAAAGTCTTTTCTAATTCTCTCTGCCTCCATTGTAATTCACAAGAAAATTAAACTAATAACTCTCTCTGTGAGCGTGTTATGCAGATGCCAGGAGTCAGGGATAAATATATGAAACTATCCCAGGGAAAGTCCCCCGGGAAGGAACCTCTGAGCAGACAACTATTATGCTTTGCAACACTCAGAGCTTCTCCAGCAAGGCAATCTGTGCAGAGGGGAGGCTGTTTCAATTTCCTTTCTTCTCCCTCCCCCCTTTTTCTATTGAATTCCACTTGCAGGCAGCAAAAACTTCCATGATTTTTTGCTGGGCTTATTTCCCACTCCATCTCCATTTCCCATTTGCATATAGAGGCCCCTTTATGAAAAAAATTCTCCATGCCAACAGAATCAAGCCCTTCAGAAGTGGCTCCCAGAGTGGTTGTCCTTCCTAATACCTTCAGCAACAGGCAGGAAGGCTTGGGGGGTGACACGGGGGTCCCCACCATGTTGCCAAGATCTGTGCTGTGATTCATCCCTGCAGCTCGCATCCAAGTTTTTAATTCATTCTTTTATCATTTTGAAGAAGAGATAGCATTAAAAAGGAGTCTGTAATTTGTCTCCCCCCCGCCCCACAACCTCCAAGAGAGGAGGAGCAGAAACAAAGTTCTGGCTCTTCCCATGAAGGATCAGGAGTGTCTCGTTGGTCAGCCCTGATTCCCTGTGTAGTTCCACCCTGGTTGTCGAGGGCCTGGGCCCCGGCTGGGGTTGGAGCTGGGGGCTCCAACCCCTGTCCTCTGCCCTGGGGCTTTTCTTCCTTGGGCTTGTCATGTTGGAAAGAATGCAGCAAGAGATCTTCTGCTGTTTCAGAGTTGTTTATTTCTCTTATCAAAACCTTGGAGGGAGAGACAGCATCCCCCAAGGACACCAGGGCAGAAAGGCAATGGCTGCTAATCAGGAGCTACCTTTTATATCTTACTAACAACCATTCAAGAAACAATACATATCTTATTTTCTTTTCAACACCAGTAAACCCTCATCTTATTGATATGTCTTTTCAATACTAACTTTTTTCCACCAACCACCACACCACAGGAACTGGTGTCAGAGGAGAGAGGAAGAGAATGAGGAGAGAGAAGAAGAAGAAAGAAGAAAAAACCACACCCCAAAATCTCCATCTTGTCCCTATGTAATACATAGAGCAAGATCCTAAAAACCACAACTAAACTCTCTGTGGTTCACTAAACAAAAATCTCTTCACCTCTCTGGTGCATTCAGGTTCTCCCAAAAGTGGAGGGACCTTCTCCAAAAGCCTAGGTCGCTGGCTAGGCCACTTTTGAGGAGCTCTGGGGCTATAAAGAAACCACCAGAGGAGCAGGAGAAGCTTTCAGGCTTCCCTGGACTCTGACACTGGTTTTTGGGCACTACGACGCTGGACACAGCAGGGTTCAGGAGGCACAAGCACAGCAGATGGGGTGGTCCTGTCCCAGCTGGGTGCTGGTGGGGCTGTGCAGCATGTGGGTAACATGGAGGGGGCACCATTTCACCAGGGATTTGGCAGTTTGCAGCCGAACCTTCATGGATCTTTATGGATACACAGGAAAAGCAGAACAAGATAGGGATACCTGGAAGTGATTGGGTCAGGCTTCTGCTCAAAGCAGGGTCAGATTTGATCGAAACACACTTGGAAACTACAGCAGATATAACATTTGGACCCAAAGAGAGGCAGAAAAAGGCCAGAGGGTGGAGCCTGCAGGAGTCTGTTCAGGTATCAAAGGAACATGACCAACAGGCTGTGTGACATCTGACTGGCATCGAGGGGGTTAAATGGCTCATGTCATGTGGCACAAAGAGCCAAGAGGACTCTTGGGGAGCACAGGAAAAGGATTCAGCCCCAGACGACCATCCTTTTGATGATCTCCTTACATTCTGGGCAGCTGTCAGACTATTTTGCAGGGAGGGATTAAGAGGAAGAGGTGGTTTAGGTAAGCAAATGGATTATAATATTGCATTTCCTGGAAACAGGAACAAATAAATTTTAGTTTTGGGAACGAAATTCAGGATTACATTCCTGAAGTTTGGTGTGTTAGGGGATACTCAAAGCAAATGGGAAATCTTTTCCTCTGATCTCTGGTAAAATATTGGTGTCAGAGAGGTGCTGTCTCATCTAAATGATATTAAAGGAAGATCAAGAAGGAAAGTGGGGACAAGATGGAATCCTACAGGTGGGATTCAACCCCAGATTAAACTTCTTACATTTAGATCCCTGTGCGGACATGTTCCATCTGTACTCTGGGGAGCTTTGGAGATTTAGTCAATAGAGACTGAACAACTGCAGAGCAAGAGCAGTGATAAATTAATCCTAGAGCCCTCAGCCTTCACCCTTGGCAGTATGAAAAAAAAAATTCCTGTTAGCTAAAATACCAAGAAATATGGACATGGACTTAAAAGTAGACTCATCAAAGGATCCCCTGTGGTGCTACAGCCTAAGCTAACCTCTGAATTTCAGATATACTTGGGCTGAAAATGTCCCTGTGTAGGGATCTGTGTTATTGTCTGCACCATGCTGAACTCCAGTGCTTTTTAGAGGAAGATTTGGATACTGAAATTGGGTGACTCACTGCAACAGAACAGAACAAATTCAGACTGCTCATCTTTTCTCTGGGTTCACATAACAGTTTAACCCCAATTTTTCTATTTCCCATGCAGTCTGCTATCACAGAGTCTCTGCATCCTGGCCTATCAGAACTCCTACAAATGCTCATAATAATTTTCTTGATTGATGGTTGCTTTTCCTGCCTCTATTTCCTTTGTATGATTTATTTTTTATGCAGGCAAAATACATGGTAAGACACTTCTGGAGCTATTTAATGATATTTTCTCCTGTAGGCATTATTGAAATGGACGGATTGGATGTGAAGACCTTAGTGATCCTTCTGGGAATCTTCGCTCTCCCTCCTAATTTCTTCTGATGCATTTTTTTCACCTGTTGTTGCAGATATTCCTAGCAATGAATTAAAATAAATATCTCATCAGAAATGCCTGCAGATCCTCTGAATGTATTTCTGATAGCTGACTGCACAAATGTTTTATTTTTCAATCCGTTTAACATGAACTTGTTTGCCTTGCTTCCTGGCGCTGGAGAAGCACTCTGAATTCCGAATGCTGAAATAAAAATCACTGCTATTGTTTAAAACATGCGAAAATGTATCATTTATTCAATGTGTAAGATTTGTAAGTCATTGAATTTCATGGGAGGCGAATCATTAGTCAAAGTGCAGACTGCACTAGGGGTCATATTTAATTTATTTTCAAAGCCTTCATTCGTGCTTTTTGGTCCAGTGTGTCATAAGTTATTCAATACACAAAGGTGTCTACTTATGTCTCAAAGTAATTAAGCTGATTAAGTCATATTATCACTAACAAGAAGCATTAATTCCACTTGACTGAGTGCTGCAAAACAGAGCCAGTGACATTTCCACCACTTAAACTGAAAACACATTATAGGCTAACTGGGAAGCAAAAGCTTCCCTCAGCCCTGGCCCATTCCTCCATCTGATCTCTGTGGAGGAGTTGGCAACTGATGTTTTCAGAGCAGTGAAAAAGGAAAAGGTGCAAAGGAGCAGAGAAAATCAGCACGTGACAATCATGCAGAGGTTTTTCAGTGTGGCAGAGGCTAAGTTATTATGACAGAAGCTAAAGGATATTTATTTCTACAAAACATCAACTGAGATCAGAAAGGGAACAGGAAGAAGCTAGGAACAGCAGGCTGTTCTGTGTGGTGGGGTTCAGGGAGACATTTAAGACACTGAGGCAATTTGAAAAGAAATCCAAATGGATTTTGACCCAGTCTTGAATAAATTAAGGTGTGTTCCAGGATCATAGAGAAGAGACGAGAAGAGAAGAGAAGAGAAGAGAAGAGAAGAGAAGAGAAGAGAAGAGAAGAGAAGAGAAGAGAAGAGAAGAGAAGAGAAGAGAAGAGAAGAGAAGAGAAGAGAAGAGAAGAGAAGAGAAGAGAAGAGAAGAGAAGAGAAGAGAAGAGAAGAGAAGAGAAGAGAAGAGAAGAGAAGAGAAGAGAAGAGAAGAGAAGAGAAGAGAAGAGAAGAGAAGAGAAGAGAAGAGAAGAGAAGAGAAGAGAAGAGAAGAGAAGAGAAGAGAAGAGAAGAGAAGAGAAGAGAAGAGAAGAGAAGAGAAGAGAAGAGAAGAGAAGAGAAGAGAAGAGAAGAGAAGAGAAGAGAAGAGAAGAGAAGAGAAGAGAAGAGAAGAGAAGAGAAGAGAAGAGAAGAGAAGAGAAGAGAAGAGAAGAGAAGAGAAGAGAAGAGAAGAGAAGAGAAGAGAAGAGAAGAGAAGAGAAGAGAAGAGAAGAGAAGAGAAGAGAAGAGAAGAGAAGAGAAGAGAAGAGAAGAGAAGAGAAGAGAAGAGAAGAGAAGAGAAGAGAAGAGAAGAGAAGAGAAGAGAAGAGAAGAGAAGAGAAGAGAAGAGAAGAGAAGAGAAGAGAAGAGAAGAGAAGAGAAGAGAAGAGAAGAGAAGAGAAGAGAAGAGAAGAGAAGAGAAGAGAAGAGAAAAAGAAATTTCTAGCATCTTTGGAGGATCTAATTAACCACTCAGTGCCACTCAGATCCAGACTGGGCTGGATCCAAAGTCCATGAGGAGGCTCCCACTGGTCCTCCAGTATTTTAGCTCTGTCCTGCCAATACCACACCCTCTGGGAGCTGAGACCCACCTGTATCCGTGGCTCTACCCAGCCTGACCCAGCTGCATGCAGAGTGCTGTGTCCATGCTAAGGCTTTCTGGGGCATTTGCTGGCTGCTTTTTGATTCCGTGCGTGGCAGATGGGAGTAGAACCGAGCATCAGCCCCTCTGGGTCTTTCCCTCTGTCCTCTTTTCTCTCTACCTCTGGATTCATTTTGTCTCTCTGGGATACATTTTCAAGTCATTACAGAGGTACAAGCAATGTTTCCATCCGAACAGTCTATTCAGCAAGAGCACAAACGCCCTGTTTGTGCTGGTGCCCAGAAGCACTGTGTGCCTGCCTCGCATGGCCTGAAGCGTTTTGCAGCCAACTGCACCACATGGCAGCTTTCCCACTGTCCTAGAAGCAAATCTCAAGCTGGCTGGCAGGTCCCTGAAAGCCAAATTTGCCTCTGGATCTCTGAGAGAGCTGGAACATGTGAGAGGGGCATCTAGAGAGTGTTCTGCTGAGCAGATCTCCAAAGGAGCTCTCATGCCCAGCGCATTACCAGGCTACAGAAACCAGCTAATGCTCATCAGCTGTGCAGGAGTGTAAGCACAGGGAGAGTTGTAAAAATAACTAGTTGTAGGGCAAAGACCTTGCATTTTTAATGAGACCCTGTCCCTGTGGGAGATCTTCAAAGGAGATCTCATCTATTAGATGGACGATTCTGACCAGACATGCCCTTTGAAGAGGGATAGTAGTGTGGTTGAATTAGATTTATGCAAGTCCTCTCTCCCCTAAAGCAAGTCCCTTTTTATTGTCCTTTTTATCAATATGGTGATTGAAATGAAAGATTAAAACTGAGCTCTTGTCATTGCAGGTTTTTCTTCAACTAAGCAAAAGCAGATAGCTGGGGAATGTGGGGTGTTGGGGCCTGAGGTGGGTGCTGTGCTGCTCAAATCCCTTTTGGAAGATGCCTGAACATGCCTGACCTGAACATGCACACTCGGGGGTCAGCAAGGAATACAGATGTGTGTGTGTGTGTCTATCTCATCCCACGGGCTGATGATCAAGAGTAATGAAGAGGAGACAGAGGCAATTCAGTGGGCACCAGTGAGCCTTGGCAGTAGGGATTAAAAAATGCCAAGAAAATACACTGGAGAGTGACAGGGGAGGTGGCAAACCTGTCCACTTGGCTGCTCAACCCCATGATTTTCCAAAGACAGAGATTCAAACTGTCACTTCCAAATGTCTATGGTTCTGGGGGTCAACTTTGAGCTCAATTTCGCTTTGGGAAGCCACACCTGGGAATCTGATACAAAACACCACTTCCATGTGTTCATTTAGGTCTTGGATGCTGTGAAGCACAGGATGTGCTGGGTGCTTTTGCTGTGTGAGTTGGAACACAGTGAGCAGCTCGGCCCTCCTGCAGAGGGGCTGCAGCTGAGCCCCCGTGGGCTCTCTGCAGAGGGGCTGCAGTCCTCTCCTGGTGCCTGACCAGGACCACTAATAATGCAGGGAAGATACTGCCAGAGTTAATCCAGGAGGGGGAGATGCTTGCTGCCCTGCAGGGAGTCAGGTCCATTTGATGCTTTTATTACTTCTTGAGGCTGTTATTAATCTTATTGTATCACTTTACATAATTCCCTTGTTCTTTTGAAATGCTGGAACAGGCTAATGCTGTACAGAGGTCTCAGGCAGTAGCTGTTTGGGGTTCTTTTTTACCCTTAACACTCTCTAGAGACCCTTGAAGAATGCACTTGGCAGCATAAAATCCTTCATCCTACTGTCTAATTGGGACGGGGAATATTTCATCTACCCACAGTCAGGCAGATGCAAGCTGGGACTGAAGTCACCAGAAGCAGCCAGGTTCCTTTCATGTCCAAAGCATTGTCCTCCTGGGCCCCTGACTCCCACGAGGTCCCTTTGAGTGCTCCCTGCCCCCTGCTTCCACTGAAGAGCACATTGCCCACTTGTAGACAAGGACTTTTCTGGGTTAATCCCAAAAGCCGCATTGCAGCCTCCCCAAGCCAGTCACCAAGCAAGTACATGGTATGAGAAGGACAACCACAGCCTGGCCACCTCAGCACTTCATCTGGAGGCAAAGTGCTTCTCTCATCGAGCCAAGAGACACCCCACCAACAGATACAGGCTTGCCTATCCCCAGGGATCTGGTCCCTACACATGGCTCACATCCATGTTGTCTCTGCGGCTCCTGAGGCAAGCTGCTGGGTCCCTGGTATCCAGGGGAAAGGGTAAATTAACCAGAGAAAGCACCATAACAACCACGAGGTGGTTATGTCATTCGTTCCACATCCAGCCCCTCTCCCCAGCAGCTCGTGCTTCCTCACACCATGGTGCAAATTCCCCCCAGCCTGAGCTGGAGCATGGAGCAAGGAGCTGTGTGACATCTCCAGCTCCTTCTGGCCATGACCCCGAAGAGCTTCTGAGTCCAGGGGAGGAGGGAAGGGAATCTTGAGGCCCCAGAATCCAGGTGAAGTGAATGAAATGAGGTCTCAGCATCAAAGGAGCTCTCTCCTCCAGAACTCAGAAGGACAGAAGGACAGATGTATTTCCTGGAGCTGGGAGCCCTGCTCCAGGAGCTGTGCAGCAGTCCCTGCTGTTGTGTGCAACTCAGGGACAGCCAGGAGCCAGGGTGAGCTATTAAAATACAATTTATTGGTACAAATCAGACATAGTGAAACAAACTCAGTTTAGAAAGAGCTGTCATATTCTGCACAGATGGATTCAAAATGAACTGTCCCGTGACCGGAGCAATTGGCAATGGTGACAGACAGACTGGTGGACAGGTGCAGGGTGCACAAGGCAGGGGAGAGACTGTTCTGGGGCTGGAGTCCTGCCCTTGAGGGCTCCTGACTGCCAGCTAAAAGTTCTCAAAGAGAAACAGGGCACACTTGGAGATGTTTGTCCTCTGCAGGTGAGGCCCCCAGTGCAGAGGTTCCTCCAGGCATTCAGGACTTGGGGAAAACAGAGATCTGAGTGAGGGCAGGGGCAGGAAGGAAGAGACTGTCACCTGTCCTGGGGTCACTCCAAAGGCTGGAAGCTGCTTTTCATTCAGATGATGTTGCCTTGGGCTAGAGAGCTACCCAGCAGGGCCTCACCTTGTGCATCTCTCAGGTGCTTAAGCTAGCAGCTCTTCTGGCCATCCAGTCCATGTGTGCAAATGCTGTTCCTGGAACAAAGGCTGTCTCTGTCCTGGACCCTGGCTATGTCCAACCCTGCAAGTGTTGGGTCAGGGTTTGAAGAGAAGCACTCATAAAGGCTGGGTTTTGCACTCACTTCCCAGAGAAAACAGACACCAATTGCTGCTCTAGACATGCAATACATCCCACTGGGTCTCAGGGACAGAGCAATGGTCACTGTCCCAGTGTGTAAGGTTAAGCTTGGCTGAGCCAGGCTTGGTCTGCATACACTTTCCATGTCTACTGGGACAGAGATACAGGCATGCAGCTCAGTACATTCACACAGCCAGACAAGACAAAGAAGTGACAATGTTTACAGAGATGAATGGTCCCTAGGGGACATGGGAATGGGTAAACTCAAGGCAGATTTGCTTAAATCTGGTCATATGGACCTCAAACAGCACCTGCTGCCAACACAGCTCTGCAAGATGAGATGGGAGAAATTCCCCCTGCCATCACCCCCCTATCCCTGTAACTTTCAGTCTCTTGCTCCTTAAATCTTTCCCACATGCTCTGTTGAGCCACTCTCCCAGCACCTCATAAAGTCTTGAGCGGTCCATAGATGGAGGCGTGTGCTGTGGGTGGACCTGGCAGCTGAAATAATGCAGGAGATTCCAAGGATAGAGCCATCCAGGCTATTTCAGGTCGTTGTTGATAACCACACTGTCGTGCATGTCACAGTAAGTTGTCATCTTCTTCCTCTTGCCAAAGGTGGAGAAGCTGTTTTTGTTCTCCCGGCCTGGGAAGAGGGGCCCATCCTTGCTGGAAAGCAGAGTGGGGGTGCCAGGGATGTAAACGTTGTGCTGATAATCCAGGGCTGGGTACAAGGGGCTGTACTGGGGTGTCCAGATGCTGTTGGGACCTGCTGAAGCCTTCTGAAACTCTGGAGGAAAGATGAGCATAAGATTGGCTCAGGTCACATCCACATCCCAGGGTGCCAGTCCTGTGTCACCAACCTCCATTCTGGTGCCTGGACATCCCTTCCACCCACAGAATTTCACCACTGCTAGCAACAGGGATGTGATGCCCCCACTGCACCTCCAACAAGTGACCAGAGGGTCTGGTCTTTCCAGCCCCTCTGTCCCAATACTAACCAGAGACAGGGGTCACCAGTGTGCACAGCCTCTCGTGCTCCTTCTGGAGGGCTCTACGGATTTCCCCCACATCTTCCAGGCTCTGGGAGCTAAAGAGAAGAGACTGGTTCAAAGCTGTGTCAGAGATAACATCCCCATTCCCATATGCCCCTTCCACATGCTTCCTCTTTTCCCCCAGGGCTGGTTTTGGTACCTTTTCAGCGCAGGTCGCTGTGTGCTTGGAGGCAGCCAGTCTGTGTTGGGCTGCTTGGCCTGGAAAACACAAGAGCAAGGCTGGTTATTGGAGCCCTCTGTCAATCAGCCCTGGGACCCTTTGCCATGGAACCCAGCCCTGCCAGCACAAGGCTTCAGCAGGCAGAGATGCAGGAGCACATCTCCACTTTCCCTGTGCCCTTTGTGGAGAAGCAAGCAGCACATTCCCCTTTTGGGGAACTTGAGGCAGCACTGAATCAGCCTTCTGGACCTTCTGGACCTTCCTCACCCTCCTGAGACACTGGGGTGTTTTGGGACTTGTCCTCTGCCTCTAGGAGTTTTAAGTCTGGCATTCTGGGAAGAGACAGGTGGTTTTCCTATTCCTGTTAATTTTCAAAAGCCTTTTTTTTGCATGTGTGATGTTTATTTAGCCCAGGTCTGAGGTACCAAATGGTGAGAGATGCAGAAACTGGCTGCATGCTCAATGTCCCAAAAAGGGTTGCAAAAATGACAGGAAAATCTAATAAAGTATTAGGGAAGAGAGTCCAGAGGTGCAAGGAGACACGTGGAGAGACTCTCTTGGCAGAGAGTCTTGGGCTCTCCTCAGAAGGGTTGGTTTATTAAAAGTCAAACGTAAGTGGATTAGACGCCTCATCACTCTCCATCCTTGTAATCGTGTTTTGGAGAGTCTTTCATTGGGAAAATTAGACATTCCTTATTTCAATACCTAACAAATGTTGACATCAAAATCCTGCCCCGAAGACCCCACTCCCTGCCTGCTGGCACAGCCTTGTGCAGAGCAGCAGCCAGGCCCAGGACTCTGCAGACCCCTGCCACCACAGGGGAAGGAGAGCAGCAGTGATGCTCAGACTGTCCCAGTGGGAGTTGCTTACCCACGCGAAGGAGAAGCCACCCCCACCATCCCAGCGCCCCCAGGGCATCACTGGATGCCTCTAAGACGTACAAGAGTACAAAGGGTACAAAAGACGGTGAGAAGGGATTTCCTCTCGCCTCAGCCGAGCCTGACGCTCCCCCGGTAATTAGACCCGTCGGGAAGCTCGGTGGAGATCCCGCTGCCTGACGGCTCCTAATTCCCGCACTGATCAAAGGCTCCGGTTATTCTCTGGGAGAAGCCGCGCCTGCTTTCCCTCGCGACAGAGGCTGAGGGGGAGGGGGCTGGGGGGACCTGCGGAGCACTGGTAAGCACTGCTGGGCATTGTGTTACCTCTCTGGAGACCTGGAGATGCTGGTCTGGCCGGGACCGCTTCCCGGGATCCTTCTCGTTGTTCCGGGGAGGGCTGCAGGGTTTGAGGAACATGAAATCACTCTGAGCAGACTCAGGACCAAGGCAGACCTTGTAGCAGTAGCCTGGGGGGCCGCCCGCAGGCACATCAAGGCAGGTGGCAGCCGTGGTCCCTGCAGGGGGCTGTGCCGTCAGGTTGGAAGTCTTCAGGCCATCGGAGGAGGGTCTGGACCCAGGACAGCAGTGGCAGCGAGGTGGTGAGCAGCTGTCCCCTTGGCGGGAACGCCGCTCTCCACGGCAGCGAATGGCTGTGAGAATGAGGATGGCGAGAAGGAAGGTGAAGGATATGGAGCCCAGGGAGACAAGGAGATAGAGGGTGAGTGGGGAAGATGATGAGACCTCTGGAGGGAGGCTGAACTCGCTGAAGTCAGAGAGAGTCTGTGGCATGGTCTCCACCACTGAAAGCAGGAGGGACACGGTGGCAGAGAGGGCTGGCTGCCCACCATCCCGCACCTGCACCACCAGCTGCTGCCGGCTGGCATCCTGCTCCAGAAAGGAGCGGAGGGTGCGCAGCTCACCCGTGTCGGGTGCCACGCTGAAGAGGGTGAAGTCAGTAGCCTGGAGGAGCTGGTAGGAGAGGCGAGAGTTCAGCCCCGCGTCCGCATCCACCGCCGACACCGTGCCCACCAGGTAGCCAGGCCTGGCTGATCGTGGCACCAGCTCAGTGGCAACGGAGCCATTGCGCGGCATGGGGGAAACGATAACCGGAGCGTTGTCATTCTGGTCCAACACGAAGATGTGGACGGTGACGTTGGCACTGAGTGGGGGAAAGCCTGCATCCTGTGCTTGCACCTGGATCTGGAAGCTGCGGATCTGCTCATAGTCAAGGGAGCGCAGGGCGTACATGTGCCCGCTGTCTGAGTTGATAGACACGTAGGTGCCCACAGGCATGCCATGGATGTGCCCGTCGGCAATGGAGTAGGACAGGTACGCATTTTGTTGGCAGTCAGGGTCCAATGCACTGACAGAGCAGATGGAGGCACCTGGCGCGTTGTTCTCCATCACGTAGACACTGTAGGAGGGCTGGAGGAAGCGTGGAGCGTTGTCATTCACATCAGATACTGGGACGGTGAGGGTGCTGCGGGTCAGCAGGGCAGGGGAGCCCATGTCTCGTGCCGTGATGCTCACGTTGTACTCAGGCACAACCTCCCGGTCCAGCGCTTGCGTGGTGACCAGCGTGTAGTAGTTCCGGAAGGAGGAGCGGAGCTCAAATGGTACATTGGGGCCAACCTCACAGCTCACACGCCCATTGTCCCCAGAGTCCCGGTCCAGAACACTGATGACAGCAATCACAGTGCCTGGGGGGGCATCCTCCAGCACAGGTGTGGACACAGAGGTGAGGGTCACCTCTGGCGCATTGTCATTGACATCGAGGAGATGCACAAGCACCCTGCAGTGCACAGCCACAGCTGAGGGTCCGCGGTCCTTGGCTTGCACATAGAGCTCGTGGAGGCTGGCCCGCTCGTAATCCAGGCGGCCCTTCAGCAGCACCTGCCCACTCCGGGGCTCTATGTGGAAGAGCTCCCGGACACGTGGTGGTGCATGCCCACTGAAGGAGTACTCAATCTCCCCGTTGGGGCCCTCATCCAGGTCAGTGGCATTGAGCTGGATGACCAGAGTGCCAGCAGGAGCATCCTCAGGAAGGCTCACACCATAGGAGGGCTGGTCAAAGGCAGGCACGTTGTCATTTGCATCCAGCACGGTGACGAGGATGTGTGCTGTGCCTGAGCGTTCGGGAATGCCGCCATCGAGAGCGGTGAGCAGCACCCGGTGCACGCGTTGCTGCTCACGGTCGAGGGCACGCTCCAGCACCAGCTCTGCAAACTTGCTGGCATCGCTGCGTGTCTGCACCTCAAGTGAGAAGAAACCATTGGGGCTGAGGCGGTAGGTGTGCACAGAGTTGGTACCCACGTCAGGATCCTGGGCGCTCTCCAGTGGGAAGCGGGCACCAAGCACGGCAGACTCGGCCACCTCCAGTACATATTCTTGCCAAGGGAAGGTGGGTGCGTGGTCGTTGATGTCCAGCACCTCCACCTCGACGCGGTAGAGCTCCAGTGGGCTCTCGACGAGGAGCTGCAGGTGGAGCAGGCAGGTCCCCCCAGCCTCGCACACCTCCTCCCGGTCAATCCGCTCGTTCACAAAGAGGATGCCGTTCTCCAGGTTCACCTCCAGGTGCTGCCTGGCCCCGGCCCGTGACACGATGCGGAACCTCCGTGCTGACAGGGTGGACACATCCAGTCCCAGGTCCTCGCCCAGGTTGGCCACGAAGGCTCCGTGCTCCAGCTCCTCTGGCACGGCGTAGCGCAGCTGCCCCCGCGCCGGGTGGCGTGCCGGGGGCCCGGCCAACAGGAGGCAGAGGAGGGAGCGGAGGAAGAGCTGCCCCCGCCTGGAGCCTGCCCCGGCCCCCATGGCCCCACAGCAATCCCGGGGAAGAGGAGTCGCACCCGCGCCGCCGCCTCCTTCCTCGCCTTCTCTTGCCTCTTGCACTTTCAAAGAGTTTCGGGCTCCCGGGGGCGGCGGAGGAGGGCCTTGCCCAGAGCTGGGGGGCCGAACCGCGGTCAGCGGCAGTCGCTTAACCCTTTTTTTGCTGGCCCCCGCAAGGGGCTGCAATCCGGGTTCCGGGGCCGCAGCAGAATTTGTTTACCGGAGCCGGACGCACCTGGGGAGGGGACCACCTTCGGGGAGATCCCGTTAACGGCGGTGGGAGCTCCAGCGAGACCGATCGCTGCCCGGGGCACCGGTATTACCCCGCAGATGCTGCTTTCGTCCCCGCGATAGATTAAGAGGAGCCCAGATCGCGGCTGCTGCCAAATCCCCCGGCCGCGTCCCCCGCCGTGACGGTCCTAACCTTTACCAGATGGTTAAGCCCCTCCAGACTTGATTACATTTCCCTGCACACCGTTTTCCTTGTAATGCGGAGTTTTTAATTACAGGAGCAGGGGGATTACAGCCCTGGATAAAGCTGAGCCCATCAGCGCGGAGGCACAGAGACCCCCCCCTTCCTTCCCTGACTCCTTCCACCCCCGACACCCCGCTTGCCCGCAGCCCGGCGTCCCAAATCCCGCTCCCTCACCGGACACCAGCACCACAGTGTCAGCCCCCTCCGGCTCTCGGGGCACGATCCTGCCCAGATACCCCAGGATCTGCCTCCCCACACCCCCAGCGGTGCCCCCACCGCGGGCACAAACTTTCCGCCCCCCGCGGAAGGCGAGGGGGAGGCGGGAGCAGAGCGAACCGCGGGTCCCCCGCCGGCCCCCAAAGCGCGACAGACGGCGCCCTCCGCGCCCCCCCTTCCCTTCCCCGCCNCGCTCCGCGGCTGCTCAGGGTGCGGATAATCCCCTAACGATCTAGTTAAAGGCTCGAAGGGGCTCGGAGAGGCTTTAGCCGGGCACTGATATTTCACCGCCTTTGTCTCTGCTTACCGGTCCCCGTTGGGAAGGGAACCGCCGGCCCCAACCGCTCCCCCCACCTTGCTCCCTACGGGGACCCGAGTGGGAAGCAGGATCCAGGGGCGAGCGGGAGACCGGAGGAGGCAGGAGGCGGCGGAGCTGGAGGGGTTTGTCGGGCTGGGAGAAGGATTTGTTCCCTGGGAGTGCAGCGAGAACCAAGCGGGACGTGCCGCGCTCGTGGGGTCGCCGGTCGGGGAGGAGGGCTGGCAGGGGCGGGCAGGTGGAAGGAGCGGAGCGCCTGGGGCACGCGTGGGCTCGGGCCGCTCAAGGGTGGAATCGGGACGGCTCCCGGTAAGTGAAGCCCAGCCTGCATCGGCAGCGCCTGTCACTGCCAGCCTGTCCCCCGCGCCATCTCCCACGCCAAGACCACCCCTGGCGGCGTCGTTGTCACCCCCGCCCNTCCCGAGGCTGAGACCCCGGAGGTGGGATGGAGTGGGTAGCGCTTCTCCGGGAGCCCCTCGAGTGCTGCTCAGGCCAGAGGGGGATTGAGGGTGGGGGTGAGACGGGACACAGAAATTTTCGGGGGTCTTATTTCATTCCCTCCAGTCCTTCCCCCGTCTCCGACCAAATGCATTCTGCAAAATCATTGGAGCGGCTCTGGTCCTATTGTTTGATTTAGAGTAAAATATTCACCACCACCTCCTGCTCCCCCAGGTGCACCAGCAGCATCCGAGCCCCCCCTACTCCCTGCCCGGTCCTTCCCACCCTTCTTCAGCTCTGCTTGGTAATGCACCCCCCACCCCCGCTCATCTTCATCGCTGCTTCTTTGTGGGGGGGGAACCGTGTCATGTCCCCCTTTGCTTCCCTCCCCCAAGGGAGGATAGTCAAGGATAGTCCCATTCTGTTCCTTTTCCTCATCTCCCCAGACCTTGTAGTCTGTTCCTGCTTCGCTCCCAGGTCCCACGATTCCAGGGGACCAAGGTCAAACGGGGGGTGGAGGGGGGGGTGGCCTTGAGAAGGAGCACAGACTTGTTCCAAGGTCCTCTTTCCCGAAGGAAATGGCACAGGCTGGGGGTGCTGCAGAGGGATGAGAAATCCAAAGAAGAGCCGTTTTTGGGGGAACATAGCAGAGGAGGGTGAGCAGCAGGATGGGGGGATGGAATGGGGACAGTGCACCACTTACACCCCACTTTGTATCCTGTGCATTTTAAGGCCCCTCTTGTGGTGCAGAGGAGTGTTCAGCTGTCAGCCCTGTTCTCTGGGGGGTAGGGAATCAGGATGTGGCTAGGAGCTCGTTTTTGGAAAATGCTGGAAGATAGAAGGGGGTATGTCTCTCTGAGATGTCTTGGCACAGGCAGGCGGGTGCCCAGATGCCGCAGGTCAGCACTGATGTGCCTTGGCAAGGCCAGACAGAGAGATCAGGGTGGGATGTAGCAGGAGATGCCGCAGGTTGAGCTGCCTTGGAAAAGTCATGCAGAGAAGCAAAGGACTGGGGGCAACCATCACTCAGCTGCCTGTGGGCACTAAACCTTGCCCAGCCACCACTGTCACTCCATTTTCCTGCCTGCTGCGTTCTGGGGCAGCAGAGGGGGCTGTGAGAAATGCTGTCCCTGCCAGACCACACAGCCCTTCCCCCAGCTCCCCAGGGTGCCCGTCTGCCCAGCCGTGCATGTGGCTTTGCTGCTCCCTTCTCGCTCCAAGCGGGAACAGTTGTAGTTTGTGGTGCCCAAGAGGGCAACCGCAGTGGAAGGGGGGGGATCTCCTGGTGGGAATGAGAGCAGCCCTGGCCCTGCAGCTGGGAAGTCACTCCAGGGTTGTTTCTGTAGGGTCAGGTGCTGAGGCTTTGGTCTGTGAAGCCACAATGCTCTCTGCAGCAGGATGCCCTCACCAGTGCTCCTTCCGCTCCAAAGCTTTGGTTCCCTGCCTCCCCTCGGGAGGAAAACCCATTCCCTGAAGGGGATGGTGGCCGTCTTGGCGTGTTTATCAGGGCTGGTGGGCACTCTGCCTGCCCTTGTGTGCTGAGATGCAAGATATGACACATGCCCATCGCCAGTCAGAAGTGCAAAGGGACAGGATGAGAAAGTAGGGGCATGAGCAGGAGAAAGAAAATTCTTATTAAGGAAAAAATCTTCACATTGAGGGTGGTAAAACACTGTCACAGGGACCAGATTGGAGCAGGGATTGTCATCCTGAGCTGCCCAATCTAGTTCTGAGTAGAGATGCCCCAGGGTCCTCCAGATGTCCCCAAAAGAACAAAACCCTTGTGAACTTGAAAAGTCCCAGTCACTGAGCAGAGGTGAGGAGGTCACCAAGGCAAGGGAAAGAGCTGCCCAGAGAGCTCAAGCTTCCAGAGCACAGGTCCCAGCTTTGTTAGGAGCCACTTCTCTTCACAAGCACCATGCCCTGGTGTGGATGGAGCAATGAAGGATGCCAGGACTCTATTCCCACTGGAAGTCCTTGCCTGTGGGCTTTGCGCTGCAAAGTGCTGGAGGTGCTTAGCACCCTTCTCTTCCTATGCAGTGGTGCAGGAAGAACTTTTGCACTAGGCATGATGTGTTCATGAAGTTCTAAGAGGGTTGTAGGTGAGAAGATGTAGCTGAGGTGACCAACTCAAGGCTCACTACTGGTGGAAGGCACTTGACTCTCTTGGCCAACCACACATAGGGACAAGTCTCCCCAGTCCCTTTGCCTGGGACAGATTGGAAGCTGAAACACAGGCTCAGCTCTGAGCAGACCCTCTGTAGCTATCACCTCCTTTTGAGCACTTTCAGGACATGGGGCCCAGTCCTGCTCGGCCTCTGCGGGAGGCACTTCTGACTCCCTGTGGGACACAGATTTCAATGGCACTTCAGGAAGCCAAATCTCCCCTCCTGCTCTGCACGGGGGAGATTTCTTGCAAACCCAAGCTGCCAAAGGAGCTGCTCTCATGGATGGTGCCTTGTTCCACTTGAAGTAAGAGACCTGGAACTCAAAGCAAAACAAGGGATGTGTCCCCATTATCCTGAAAGCTGGGACTACTAATTTTGCTGTGAGCATCCTCTTAGAAGGTCTCCCTAAAACGTCCTGAGGGACTGACTCCTTTCTGCTGGGAAGGACTAAGGAATGAGGATCAGTGAGCAGGAAAGAAAGAGGGGCAACAGTGTGATGACTATATGGGGGGAGAGCAGAAGCTTTGTGAGAGAGGAGGTGACACCTCCTGGTCAGGCACCAGTGTGACTGCTCTTGGAATACTATGCACAACACCCAAAGTTCTGAAAGGTTAAAAATTTAAGGCTTGGAACAATACCTTGCAGGGAGAAGTATAAGTGAAACTGCCTGAACTCTGTGCAGAAAGAAACCAGAGGAGAAATGATGGTGGGGCCAGGGAGATGTTACCAGGAGGAAATGCTTTGGACAGTTAGAAGGAATGCAGAGTCATGGCTTGAGCCTGACAGCTTCACATATTGGGCAGTGAGAGGGGATCAAGCTGTCAAGACGTTTGATGATGTCTTTGTCTTTTGGTGTCTGCAGATCCACGTGGAACAAAAGATTCCCAAGTTCCCTGATGTATCATGGTAAAATGGGAAGACTGGGCCTGGAAAGAGGGGTTTGATTCTTCTCAGCTCCTCCAGCAGAGAAACCACTGCAGCTCTTCCACTCCTGTTGAAGCTGGGACCCCAGTGAGGAGGCCAAGGAGCAGAATTTGGAGTGGATGTTTCCTCTCCCCACAGACATCTTGCATCAACACCAGAACAAAAACTGTGTGCCTGCAGTTCACTTTGAAGTCCCACATCCCTGGGATAGGTTGGTGGTTTCAGAAGGGAAAGGCAGGAAAAGGCACATTCTCCTTTATCCCCATTTCTAAAATTCTAATTCTTCCAGTCCTGGATAGATTTGGGGATATTTCCTGCTTCCCTGTCCCTTCTTTCACTTCATTTCTCTGTCTCCATTCCCAGGATAGGGATAACCTCTACCTTCCCACTCTCCCCTGGGCCATGTCAGGGATTTTGTCTCCCTGAGACATGCCCCACCATCCCCACCTTCTCCTGGGAGCTTTGCAGATCCTCTAGGTCTCCCTTTTCTCCCCCACCAGCCCTACTTCTTTCCTCTCTGTCTGAGAGATCAGTCATCGAGGGTGTCAACGCACACGCACCCGACTCCCCCGGGAGGATGGGGAGCTGGAAGCTGGGGGTGGTGTTCTGCTGCGAGAAGGCAAAGCTGCCATCAGCAGCTGCTTTGATCTGGAGACAATTACAGACGAGTGTAGGACCCTGCTCCACTCAGCCAATAAATAATGGAATTTGTGTGTTGACACAGACAGATTTCCCCCAAACTGTCAGAGAAGGGGAGACAGAGTGAGTGAACGGGAGCCCGAGAGGCTGGAGGGAAGGGGAGAGAAGCAGGAAGGGGAAGGAATGAAGCGGGCCTGTGGGAAAACAGGGAGAAGGGAAAAAAAAAAAAGAACTTTGGGAAGGCAACACTGATGGGGGGAGCTTGGCAGGGAGGAGAAGGAGCCTAAGGAACACATATTTGTAGAGGGGAAAGAAAATCAAGACAGGAACTGTGGGTGGAAAGGGGGGGGGGAGTGCTGCATATGCAGCTGGAAGCAGAGGGAAAAAAATCTGAAGGTGGAAAAGAAAGAGAAGGAGGAACAAAGGCATGGCAGTGTCCCCGGGGCTCCCCGGCTGCCTGGCAGATCACACGCTCCCCGAGCAGGGACCATATTCCCGCAGCCCTCCACAGAGCGGCCCTGACCCCCCTGAGGCGCTCAGCACTGCGGAGCTGGCGATGGGGAGGCACGCATGAGTTGGTGAAATGGTGCCACTGGTGTGCAGCCAACAGCAGAAATTTGCTCTGAGATCACAAGTCCCTGAAAAACCTCCTGCGGATGCCCTGTCCCCATGCTCCCTCTGCTCCTCCCCATCTCCCTCTCCCTGCTCCCTCTCCAGCCTGGAGCTGTTTGTTCTCTGGCTGGTGATGGTTTTGTACTTCACTTACAACAAAGCAAAACCTCCCGTGTGCTCAAGAGCCCCACACCGAGCCCAGCAGAAACCATCCATCCAGCAACCTTCCAACCTGGATGCAGTAACAGACCTGACAGGGATGGGGGAGGCACTGGGGTTGTCTCCTTCCTCCCAGTTTGGAACACTCAAGAGCCCTATTTGTTCCCTCTTGGCCCCATCTGTAGCCTGAGCTGGGCTCAGCCCCAGAAAATGAGTGTGTAGCCCAACTTGCTGAGCTCTCCAGGCCAAGCACCTCTTCACTGTGGGTGTCCCTGGCTCTCAGCTCAATTCTTTTTGCTAGAACAGGCATCCAAGTTTCTCATCCAAGCTCCACATGAGAAGCAAACACCTCCCAGCCCAGGGGTCCTCCCCTCTACAAATCCTCACCTCACCCTTTCTCTGCTTCCCACCCCTTCCTCAACCAATGCCCAGAGAAGCTGTGGCTGCCCCATCCCTGGAAGTGTTCAAGGCCAGGTTGAATGGAGCTTGGAGCAACCTGGTCTAGTGGGAGGTGTCCCTGCACATGGCAGGGGGTTGGAACCAGTTGATCTTTAAGGTCCTTTCCAACACAAATCCTTCCAGGATCCCATGATTCCTAATCTCTTTTGCAGCAACCCCAGCCCCAGTCAGGTGCTGAACCTTTGCCATTGCACAGATCAGATTCTCCCCTTGGGACACCTTGTTCCCCCCACATGAGGAAAGCAGGACAGGAACAGACTGGGCCAAGCACTGACTGATCCGGGTAGCTCTCAGCACACAAGGTGTCCATAGAGCTGGGAGGGGGCAGGAATATTGGCTCTGGAGCTGTGTGGGATGGTGCCACAGCAGGTTGACTGATGAGAGCGTGGGAGACCCAGGAGCCTCAAGAGAGCAGGGGTTGGTGGCAGAAACTCCCAGCACCACAGTGCCAGGTCAAAGCCAGGCAGGAGGGATGGTTTCCAGGGATATTGCCTATGGATGTTGTTTAGCTTTAGCGCTGGGAAATGGCAGGAATGCCTGCCTAACTGGGGCAGCAGTAGCTTGTGGCCTGAGCAGTGGGAGGACTGGAGCTCCTGCCAAGCGTTTAAATCTTTCAGGATGTAAAACTGGTGTAAATCACTGGAAAGTGAGGTCTTTCTGCTAATAAAGTCACAGGGAATGATTCAGCTAGGCCAGACAGGGTAACATATAGAGCCAGGCTGGGACCCCTTCTCCAGAATCACTTCAGGTCCCTGGTCCCAGTCATTTTACTGGGATGGTGGGAATGCTGCTGCTGCTGCTCCTCTAGTCCCAAGGAGAATGTGTAGAGAGTGAGGGGAAAGTGGATCAACAGGAGAGGGCAGAGTTGAGAAAATGCCCAGAAGCCTCCCAGCATGCCCAGGAAGCAAAGAAAGAAGAGCAGGTGGGTATTCGTGCTCAGCCCCTATATGAGGCCTCAGCCCCTCCTCCCGGGATGAAGCCAGGGAAGAAGCCTGGGAAAGAGGAAGTGGAGGTGGCAAGACAGATTCGTGTTTTTTTCTGGGATTTGATGTGATGCCCAAGTATTTCTCCAAACACTGCCATCAATATTTAATGGGATGGAGACAAGGGAGGCAGCTCAAGCTGAACACAGTCCCCAGCCTTCCTCCAGGTCCTCCAAGCCACAGGTCATGAGGAACTTGCACCTCTGCCCAGGCACTGGGAACAAGCACCAAGGTGGCTGCAGGTACCTCAAAGCACGTTCACATTGAGGGCAGGCAGGACAACCCACCCTGGATGAGCAAACCACACAAAATGTCTCTCCTTACTCCACCAGATCCCAGTTTTAACTCGTGGAAGAGCTAATGAGAACCAGTAGGGGCAGAGCACCCCAGCCCTGTTCACTGGTGAGGAGGAGAGCTGCAGAGCTGGGTGTTCTCCAAGTAAAACCCCAAGTGCTGCTGTGTATGGGCACATCCAGCACCTTAAATTCAACATGGAGATGGCAGGTGATAACACAGAGTCATGGAGAACCACTGCTCCAGCACTGGGGACTGAGAGCCAAGGGTTAACACCTCACGAAGCAGTGGTGGGAGCAAAGGGTTAACGTGGCTGGTACAGGGAATGTTATCTGTCTCTTCTCTAAATATTATTTCCTCCCATGAAACCAGCTTTTCATCCTTGGCCAGAGGCAGCTCCCGCTGCTGGGAATCCAGCAGGAGCTTGTATCTGCTGCTGCACACACCACTGCTCCCAGCAAGCTGCCGAGACAAAGAGCTGCGCTCCCCTGGTGCGAGCAGCCCCAGCACGGGGAGCTGGGGCTGGGGCTTTGGCCCCCAGGGTGCAGGTGGCCTCGGGATGGGCTTGGGGATGACAGGCTTTACACCACAGAGGAATCTCGTTAATGAAAGCACTGTGCTGTGGAGGGATTTCCTCCCTGTCGTGCAGGGACCAGGAGCAGCAGGCAGGGAACGGCAGGGCCCAACGTGCAAACCTCACCACCACCCCAGGAAGGTTTTTGTGGGGCTGCCCATTTCACACCTCACCGCTTGGGTGTGCCAGGATGGACAAGAACATCAGGATACACAGTGGGAAAACCAAGACAGCAGTCAGTGGCTCCAAGGTCACAAGCTGGAAAAGATGGGGTTGCCGGGCAGCCTCTGCCCCATTCTCAGCAGCGCCAACTGAATGGCTGCATTGAGGGGATGGCTGTCTGCAAAGCTGGTGGCTGGAATAAAATGGCTGCTGTTAAATCTTCTCTGAAACATCCTAAACTTTTAATGTGTATGAAACCACAGCAGCATCCCTTTCGCACCCCGGAGGGCACAAAGGCGCGAGCGTCTCCGTTCTCCCATTCAGCTGGAGCCACGTGCTGCAGCCTGAACAGCGCTAGGAACGTGGCTGGAATGAAAGTTGCCCTCCCAGCCTGTGTGCTCAGAGAGCCGAAGTCAAAGGATTGCCAAGTTAAAAGGGTCAAACCTCCAAGGACAGCTGTATCTGACTGGCTATATATCATTTCAATAGCATCTTCAACGGGGATTATAATCTGAATTGAAGCGGAAAGACCTGAGGCAATGAAGCTGTCAGCAGGCTAAGATTAAGGAATTAAAACAGCAGCACAACATTACAGGATTTGTTCTAGATGTATTAGAAAGAGCAGGCTAAACACTGCAGCCTTCCCCAGGCTGGAAATTTCAGACGAGCACGGAGAAGGGCAAGCGCAAGGATTTCATCAATATACATAAAAAGAGAGAGGAGAGCGAGACAGAGCTACGAAAACCCAGCCATGCAAAATATAAATCCTAACTGCAGATGGAAATGAGTCACACAAGGTTTGACTGAGGTAAATAAAAGCAGAAATGAAGTGGATTTAGGGGAAGGCAGAGGTGAAAAGACACTGACAGCCAGTAGACAGGAAAAAAATGGCCCTTAATATACTAAGGCTGGTAAGATCTGGAACGCAGCCCAGCCTGTCTTGGATTGCCTGATGGGAACGAAGGTCCCCAGCCCTGAATTCCCTTCTCCTTCCATATTCTGACACCCATCTTCAGAATTACTTAAAAAAGCCAAGAATGATGGCAATGGTCTGCCTAGGGCAGCTGGGAGCTGAGCCAGAAGAAGAGGTCACACACCTCGCCTCTGCCACCACTGGGGTCCCCAGAAGGTCACCCCAGCTCTGTGCTGCTGGGAGACACCAGCAGCTCTTCTCAGTGGGAAACAGAAGCTCTCAAAATAAAGAAGGCATCAAACCCCCACCAAAGGGCCCATTAAAACGTTCCATTTATTTCTGGCAAATTGTACACACCTTTCTTTCATTTGCTCTATCCTAGACCAGTCTTGGGGAGGAAATTTCTCCCCTACCTTAAACATACTGAAATTATGGGATAAAACACAAAGAAAAGGAGGGAAGTCTCCCTTGAGAAAAAACACACCGGAAAGTTTCAGCAACCCAGACTCCATGCAGCCACCAGCTCTGCTCAGCACAAGCCATGAAGATGCACCTCTCACACTGCTTACTGTGGCACATTTCCTCCCATGACAAGCCTAAAAGCAACTGAATCCCTCCCACCATCTCAAACACAGCCTGGATGACAAATAGGGCCTGGCTGACAACTAGATTAATCCTGAACCAGGCCACCTGTGCAGAATGGCTGCACTTTATTGACAAAAAAATATACCCAACAGAGCACTTCCCTGCACACACATGGCCACAGAGCAGCTGAGCAGCCAGATCTAGGACACAGAAGGAGAAGGGAAGCTAATGAGAGGCAGAGCTTGATCTGCAGCACAGGTAGAGCATGGAATCACTTTTCAACTCTTCCAGCCAACTTCTACTGGGAGATTTACATACAAGTCCTCAATCAAGTCTTTGAAGAGTTATCCAGAGTTCCCTGGGTAAAAACAAGCTGTTTAGAGAAAGAGGAGAGTCCTGAGCTGCTCAGTGGTTCTTTTTGGTTGAGCCAAAACCAGAGAAACCCATCACAGCTGCCATTTCATCATCCTCTTCAAAGGTCAAATCTTCCTCTGCCCGCCTCTTCTTCTCTCTCTGCTTCTCCTTCTTGTAGGCTTTGGCCTTCTCCTCCTGCAGCAAGGAACACAACAGCAAAACAATTTGCACCTCCTGAGCTGAAGGAGTTTTGAGACAGCAGTTACTGCATAGTTAACACAAATCCTGCCCACAGCAGCCAAGTTGTGCCTGAGGAAATAAACAAACAGAAGAAATCCTGGCCTGCAAGTCTTGAAGAGAAAGTTTACCAGTGAATCCAGACCACCCCATGTTCCAGGCCAAGAGGAGAGCCACACACACAAACAGACAAAATGAAGCATTAGGAAACTTTCTCTTCTGAGCAAACATCACAAGTTTTGCTGGGAACCAAGGCTGATGCAAGAAGGAGCTGGTTGGAAAGCAGGAGGCCATTCCCTTGTCCAATGCTTGGTGCCAGTGACTGTGATGCCTGCTGGCTCTCAGCCTGGCAGAGTGACAGCTGCTCACTGGAACAGAAGCCGAAGCTCTGAGCGGCTTTGAGGGGGGTTTGGCATCAAAGAGTTTGCGCTGCTCTAATCAAAATGCTTTGCTCTGTGAGGATCACGAGCTCTGGAACAGAGCCAGATTTGTACCGAGTGACACAGAAGCATGGCTTCACCTCCCAACTTAGCAACTGCTCCCACCATTCTCATCACTGTGCCACAGCTTCTGAACACAGCCATGCCCTGGAGGAAGCCACACCAGGAGCTGCTGCTGATTTCCTTCTTGCCATCCACTGACTGGCAGCAGCTTTTCAACCTACAACACTCCCTTTGCTGTTGGGGCACCTCCCTCCCATCCCCCAAACATTTGGGGCTCAGCAGCACCACAGCCTGCCCGAGAGCAGAGCATGGGGCTGCTCTGTGAGCACCCCAAAGAGCTCCCCTGTGGTGAAGCAAAGCTCAGGGCTTGGGCAGGGAGACTCAAACAGGCAGGGAGACTCAAACAGGCAGGGATTAATAACCTTCTAGAGAAGTACCCATAGAAGCTTCTCAGCTGTCAGTACTTTGTTGGGTGTTCAAATAAACTTGATTTTCATGTTTACTAACACCTAAGCCCCACAGCATACCACTCACAAAGCCCTCCTACACTTGGGGAGGCCACACAGAAGCAAGTGCCATGTGGAGGGGGATTCCAGCAATCCTAAGAACTGTGGAAGATAATGGATAAAGATGCAGACCTGCTACCAGACCACACAAGTCCCAAAATGACTAGTGGGAAACAAAAAACGGGCTTGTGCTGTTCTCAGTGGAAACCTGAACCATCAAAAGTTATTCTGACACAAAAAGAGGGGGAAAAGGATTTCCAGGGACAGCAACACAAACTTTTCAAAAGCAAAGAAACAACCCCCACTGATAGGAGCAGATGAGAAGCCCGTGCTACCAAGAACAATGCTTCTGAGCAACAAGACTAGGAACCAGGGCTGATTTCCTCCCAAAACATGCTTCTGGGGAGCTTTGCTAACTGAGTTGTTGCCCACACTCACCTCCTCACGGAGTTCCTTCATCCTCTCCTCAAAGTCATAGTCCTTCTGCTTCTCCTCCATCTTCTTCTTGTTCACTTCAAAGCGTTTCTTCACCTGGTCCAGTGTGGAACGCTCCACCCGCATGGACATGCCCAGATTCCTCTGGTCTGGAGAACAGCAGTGCAATCAGCAGTGTTCAGTAACACTTCATTTTTCTGCACAAAGTCTCCATGTCTGATCCCAATTTAAACAGCACAGCACCATCTTCCCGCCTGTCATCCAACCCCTCAAAGCAGCTTCCAAGGCCAGACTAAGGATTTCTTAGGTTGGGGAGGTGGGCTTTAGGGGGATACCATAACCCATACATGCAGTGGCCACAACAATCCAAACACTACTCATAACAAAAACACAGATTATTCTTTAACAGTTCCTTATTTGGATGCTCCCTGTCATGTTAGTGCTCTGATGCTCCAGGAAATTTAATCTTGGACCAGTGGAATAAAAAAAGAGTTGGAGTGTTGAAAAAGGAGCCAGAATAAAACTGACAGGCTGACATCTCTCAGCTGTGGGCGATGCTAAACAAGACATGATTGGCACTCAGAGATCCTGATTACACAGGACATTCCTAGCTAAAGCAGAGAATATAAAGTCAGGCCTCTGATTCAGTGGCTTTTTAGAGAGTTTTTCACTTGTGGGTAGGCCTATGCTGACTGGGCCACCCCCAGAAATGTCTCCAACCCACATTCCTGAATGGATCCAAACAGCCTGTTCACTCCAGCAGCTGTGCACAGGTTTGTCCTAGGGATGCAGCAACACTTGGAAGTTTAAACTACACACCAGGAATTAGTAAAAGGGCTGCCAAGAACAAGCAGGTTTGAGCCAATTTTATGGACTGGTTTAAAAGGTCCCAGACACACTCATACTAAGGTACTGTGCAATCAGCCACTTTCCAAACCCAGCTCAACCCTGCATCTCATGCCCATCCACACAGTCATGCCAGAATTTTTGATTACAGATTCTCTCAAATGAACTTCTTGCTGATCTCCCATCATGTCAAACAAGGCATGTCAGCACCTTCCTCCCATTCACATAAAAGCATATGTTTTTAAAACCCTGGGGTTTTTTTTCTGAGCTACAGAAAACCAGTCCTCAGGTTTCTTCTGAACCTCCTATTCTCAAACAGCCCTGTGTGCAGGTCCAGAGCACACACATCACATCCCTGCCTGCTTGTAAAGGAGTCGTTTTCTGACTTCCACAAGGAGCAAAAACAGCTTCATGAGCAGGAGCAATGTGCAAAGTGTATCACTTTGTCCTTCTGCTCCTTTATTTTCTCTACATTCCCCACACTCTGAACAAGTCAAGAAGAAGCAATAGCCACAGTCAGGTCAACAAAGGTATAGTCCCCTTTTTCAGGTTAAACACATTAAGGGAATGGACTGATAAACTGGGAGTTCTTTCCCCTTGTCCTTATCTTGACTTAACTGCATCATCACAGAAGTGGAGACAAGAAGCAGAGTGCGGTACAAGACAACACCACCCCCACACTGCTGGACACAGCTCCACTGTCCCACTCCTGCCTTCACTCATCCTTTGTCTCCATCCTCACAAGGCCTGATCCATACTCTCCATGGAGCTCAGGCACCAGCCAATTCTGAGCTTGATACTCAACGTCTACAAAGAGAAGTTTCTGATCCAAAAATGGGCCAGTTCCAGCCCTTTTACTTATCTAAGTACTTCTTTACAGTTTTAGTGCTGTAAAAAGCCTCTCTCCAAGATTTACAGAGGAGACATAATGATTTGGGGGGTGATGACCTGTGAGGGTCCCTTCCAACCCAAACTATCCTAGGATTTGTTGGTCCTGGGTTTTCCACAGCACTGACACGATAGGTGGGGGAAATATGTCCATCAAGCAGAGCACACCAATCACTGTTTCTGCTGGGCTTATTCCATGAAAGTGGTCCAGCACTCTGGAAGATGTCAGGAGACCAGGGCAGCACCTCCACAGCTCTCATGATGAGTTTCTGCATCCTGTTGTCCTAAGCTCCCTAATCCATGGAGAAGTGTTCAGCCCTTAGACACGGGTGATGCACAAAAGGAACAAGTCCCACCAACCCAACCAACCCTCCAATGAGACAAAGAAATGGTCCTTACGTTTTTTGCCATTGATGTGATCCAGGAAGTTAATGGAATCTTTCACCACACAGTCACATACATTACAGTAATACCTGTCAGGAGAGATAGAAAAAATGAACCCCAAAGCGTGAGACAAAGCTCAACCCACAGAACAGCTACTTGAGACAATCTGCATGTCACCTGGGATACAGGACACTTCTCCAAGATGAGAGGGTCCCAGTGAGGACACACCACAGGGCTGCCATGGAGGTACCAACCCTTACACCGATGTCCCTCTGACATGACAGAAACCAAATTCTGAGCTGCTCTACAAGATACCAGTCACAGCATCCTCCCCTTCCAGTCACACCCCACTGGGTGGGATGGACTTTGTGACATAGCCTGCCCTCCCTCAAGGCAGGGCTGGCCACCAGCTCAGGTTTCCATGCCACAGCCTCTCACCTGGCTGCAGGTAAGTGCTACCAGCCCTATCACCTCACAGAGCAAGTCCCTGATGAGCACAGCTGTGCTTTCTGGCCATCTTAAGGGCAGCTGCAAAAGCCCAGCCAGGGGCTGAACTTTCACCCCTGGATGCTGTTCAGGGTTGCACATCTCCCTGGCACTACTGCCCAGGGAGACATGAACAGACTCGTTCCTGAGGTGACACAAGCTCAACACATTCTTTTCATGCACTTGATGGCTTAGGGTGACCTCAGCACCCTTTCAGATTTTGATGGAACATGACCCACATAAACAGTGGCCAAACACCATTCCTAAGAACAGCTGTCTGGATGATTCTCTCCCATTCCCAGTGCACAGGTATCCAAAACAGCAGCAGTCCTGGTCTCAGTGCAAGGAGGCTAAAGAAACCCAAGAGGGCAGCAGAGATCTGCCTCTGTTGCCATTTTACCCCAGGAGACACAGTTTAGGTGTAGAAAAAGGCAGCCCCACTGTCCCAGGCTCCAAACACAGGAGGACACCAGCTCCTGGTGCCCTGTGAAGGGTCCCTCATGTGTCACAGCTTCCCAATCTAACCAGCATGACCCTGAGACTTCAACAAGATCACAACTTACCCTCCCATCTCTGACTGAGGGGTAGTTTTGGTGATGACAATGGTTTTCCCCAGCTTGGATTCCAGGTCCACCTTGTAATCTCGGTGCCGCAGGAGTTCCCTTTTGACAGGCTGAGCTGGTTTGCCTAAAACATAAACAAAAGGTCAAACTTGACATGCTGGATTTCATGTTCCCCCCAGTGAAGAAGGGCATGCTGGGTATTTGGGACTACCTGATCCACGCAGAAAATGCACCTTTGTTTTTAAATCAGTAAAGGATAGAATTTCCTCCCCACTGTTTCCTATTAGAACCAGGTACATCTCTGAGATATCTCCAGCTTTGACTTGAGTCATATTCTGACATCTCCTCGTTTCCAGCAGCTGATTGTTCCCCTCCTTCCCTGAAGAAGAGTCAGCCCCTGGAGAGCTTCTCACTAATTTCTTTTGTCAAAAAAATATACTCAGTGGCAAACACTGGAGTAAGGATAGGAGCAAGCCAGCTCTTTCCCTTCGGGATTTGACTTCTCACTGCTCTCTCCCTCCCAAACTCCAAGGATTTGGGAGCCCCACTGCCAATCCAGCACAGCTTGCCTGGAGCCAGCACACTACTCACCATCTTTCTTTTCTCTCTCCTCCGTGAGCCGCTTCTCTGCAAGTTTCTCATATTCATCCTTGTCCCACTTCCGACGGAAGTCCAGGTTCTTGGTCTGGGAGGGAAACAAAGCTCATTAACATTTATCATATAGTCTGATCACCTCTGGGGTAAAGAGGTGGAATCACTTGGCCTGTGAGGCCAGTGCAGTAAATTAGGAGAATTACATTATATCTCCATGTCCTCTGTTTTCCATCTAGGAATTATGGATGTGGTTTAAGATAATCACTCTCAGCATGCCTCTAGCTACTACTAAAATAAATTCAGAGCACTGAAAGAAGAAATGAGTTGATCTTAACAGCTCCTGAGATGATCATCCAGGCTTTTGCCTTGAAAAACAGACTAAAATGGGATTGACACTGCTGGATCTAAGACCTGGGAAGTGCCCCCTGATAGCAATTTTGTAATCCTACAAAAGTAGGATTATACTTCCTTCTTCCAGAAGTCAAAAGACCCCAACTTGCAATGTCAGACCAGGAAGCTGTAAAATACACCTTGAGCTACAGAGTTTGATTAGACTGCAGAAGCAGGGAAGGCTCTGCCTGTCTGTTCTTAGCAGTGTCTGCGTGTCACAGGCATCAAAGTGCCGAGTTTGCCATGAAATCAGAGGCATCAGTGTGAGATTTCCAAGTGAGCACACATACAAGCAAACCAGAACAAGCTCTGACTGTCAAAGCAGGGCTTGCAGGTACCAGGGAAGCACCTGCACAAAATTCACAGGTTTTGCTGTCCTACTCCTGCAGCTTCACACATAGAAGGGCAGAAACACCTCCAAGGTATGCTGGCCCTTTGGGAGCTCCACAGAACTGTCTGGCAGGGATGGGATACTTTAATAGAATCCTGGAATGGTTTGGGTTGAAAGGACCTTAAAGACCATCTTGTTCCACACCCCCTGCCACGGGTAGGGACAACTTCCACTATCCCAGGTTGCTCCAAGCCCCATCCAACGTGGCCTTGATCACTTCCAGGGATGCGGCAGCCACAGCTTCTCTGGGTAACCTGGGCTCCCCACCCTCCCAGGGAACAATTCCTTCCCAATATCCCATCCATCCCTGCCATCTAGCAGTGGGAAGCCATTCCCCTTTGTCCTGTCACTCCATGCCCTTGTTTAAAGTCCTTTTCCAGCTCTCTTGGAGCCCCTTTAGGCACTGGAAGGGGCCCCAAGGTCTCCCTGGACGGAGATTGATGTTCAGTCTTCCCCAGGCTGAACACCCCCGGTCTCCACAGCAGAGGGGCAGCAGCCCTTGGAGCATATCCATGGCCTCCTCTGGGCTCACTCCAACAGGTCCATGTCTTTCCTATGCTGGGGCCCTGGAGATGGACACAGCATGTGCATGAAGATAGGCTGAATTCAGGTGAAGCTGGCAGTGAAGAATACAAAGCCTGCTTTTTTGGGTGGCTTTTCACCCAGTCCCCAATGCAGAGAGAAGTAATCAGACAAGCATTCCTATTCCACTCACATCCACTCTGACCAAACCAGCTCAAGCTCTTCCCAGCGCTTGCCCCATCTGCAGCTCAGGCCCCTGCACCTGGGATCAGTCACGGTTTCACTCAGCCACTTCCTGAATTTCCTGAGCAGATAACTCCCCTTTGGATAGAGCTGCATTTCCCTCAGCATGGCAGGGAGAGCCTCTCAGTTTCACATTAAAGAAAGGACAAGATGTATTTAAAAACACCTCCGGGAGAGAAGGACCCCCCCACACACACCCCACCGCCTTCTCCGTTCAGCCAAATCAAGAATCCAATCACAATCCAAAGGACACAAATCCCATTTGGAGCTACAGCAGCAGCACAGCCATTTAAAGTTCTCTCCTCTGGCAATCCTTCAAATGGAACGAACAACTACTGATAGGGATGAAAATGCCTTGGGGAGGCGTAGAAAAATTCTCATTTATTCCCAGAGCTTCTTAAGCACTTTAAGGATGTCGTAACAGGTTTTATTAACCACCCTGAGCAAAAGAAAAGAAAATATCACTGAGTGTAAATTAACGTTTGGGGGTATTTTCCAGACTCTCCTGCATGCCAGGCATTATCACAAATTGTAGCTGGTGGGAGCCTGCAGAGGGGGAGGTTTATTAGCTGCTTCTCTCTCTTGTTGTAATAAAAGGAAAAGAGTCTTTTGCAGCTCTTTTACCAATCTGCTTCATCCAGGCGTGGGGAAAGAAATTAAACTAAACTGCGTGACAAGATCTTGGCTGGACAATATTTGAAGGGATGTTTCTGAATTGCTCTGGTGGAAGCATGGGGGCTGCAAGCCCCAAAATCTTTATCTCAGACCTGTTTTGGGTGACAGAGAGTATTTCCCAAATTAATAACAATGGTTAATAACCAGAAGTGCCCCACAGCCTCCTGTTCCCTCTGGAGATGGAAACCAATGATGTGCCCAGTATCAGCACCAAAGCCTATTAAATGATACAGGAATCTCAAGGCAGGCTCAATCCAACAGGAATTCTCAGCTGGCAGCTGACAATAAACCACAGGCCCCACCTCCTTCACAGGCAGACATCCTGCTCCCGACCTCCCCCAGCATGGCTCACTTCATGGAATGAATCCTGGAGTGGTCTGGATTGGAAGGAACTTTGAAGATCATCCAGTCCCACCCCCCTGCCAAGGGTAAGGACATCTTTCACTATCCCAGGTTGCTCCAAGCTGCGTCCAACCTGGCCTTGGACACCTCCAGGGATGGGGCAGCCACAGCTTCTCTGGGAAGTGCCAGTGCCTCACTTCTCAGCATGCGGCCTCAAGGAAGGAAAGATGCGCTAAAACCCCTCAAAAACACAGTCCCTGTGCTGCTGGCAGCTTTGGGATGTCACTGGAGGTGTTCAAACAGCCTGGCTCTCCAGTCAGGCTACACCTGCAGCATCTACTGTACCCATCCCATTTTAACATGCACAGAATCATTTAGGTCGAAAAAGACCTCCAAGATCATCAAGTCCAAGTTGTGACAGATCCCCACCTTGTCACCCAGCCTAGAGCACTGACACATCCAATCATTCCTTAAACACCTCCAGGGATGGTGACTCCATCACCTTCCTGGACAGCCCTTTCCAAAGATAGACAACGCTTTCTGGGAAAAAATTCCTCCTGATTTCCAACCTAAACCTCCCCTAGTACAACTTTTGAGGCTGTTTCCTCTCATCCTGTCACTGGTTGCCTGGGAGCAGAACCCGACCCCCACCTCACTTCACCCTCTTGTCAGGGAGTTGTAGAGAGAGGTTTCTCCATCAGGACAGGGAAAAGACAACCCTTTCCCTGGAGAGGGAAGGGAAGGAGCCACCTGCGAGAGCCATCGCCCAGCCCCTGGAGACAGGTGGTGGTCCCTCCCAGGGGGCTAGAGGTGGGTGGGCACATTCACCCCGGGGGCCGAGGCAACTCAATCTCCTCATGCCCCTTGGCTAGGAAAGGAGGAGGTCTGGCCCTAGGATTAGAGGATCACAGAACCACTGCGATTGGAAAAGTCCTCTGAGATCATCGAGTCCAACCTAGGACCCAACACCACCGTGTCAAGTAGACCAGGGCACTGAGTGCCACGTTTTGTCGTGTCTTAAACACCTCCAGGGACCGTGACCCCACGACTTCGCTGGTGGGCGGGATCGCGGCGGGACCACCCCACTTCCAGCCCTGAAGATATCGAGGCCTCTCAAGGGAACCCAAACCCTCCACCTCCCATACACAGATGTGTAAAGAGCAGGATAAGCCCCCTCCCACCCCACATACACCTGCCCACCGCGACACCTCCGGCCCCGCCACATCCCTCATCCCGCGGCCTGGCAGCGGCCCCGA
>VZTN01007198.1:4173-14173 GCA_013400515.1 Erpornis zantholeuca | reverse complement strand
AGAGGTCATTGACCTTGATAAAATCAATGTGTTACCACTGTCTTTGTAATTGCGTCAATGATTCCTCTTCATTATACGCTAATCCACTCTTGTCTACCAGAATGCCACAATGTTCTGTCTGCATGTTGTTTATTCACTAGTCGGTGTCCTATACACATTCTACGTGTTTCTACACCCCACAAGTCAATCTGAGTTAATGTTTAACTGGGACCTTTCCTCAGTAACTCTCTGTGTCTCTTCTAATACAACTTCTCCTTTTTAATTGTGTTGGCAGAGCTGCTGAGGAGCACATAACAGTGTTGCCAAANTAAGTAATTAATCAGAGCCTCACTGATTTTGTGAAGCTTCTGATAGGGAAGCTCCTCTGCTTCATCTGTGATGGTGTCGTAATTTATATGTTACACTGCCTCTATGAAAGCCATCAGTGGCCTCATCAGAGTGTGCCTTGTAAATGAAAAGGGAAATATTCTTGACAATTATGACTATTTCTTCATCTTAGTTTCTTCCTTTCTAGCTCTCTATGGCTAAATATAATAACAGTTAATCAATGTCTGATTATAAATATAGGAAGAGTGTAAACCTGGGAGACTCATATTAATGTAGTATTAAAAACCAGTTTATATCCTCTGAGCTTTGAGCCTGGAAATCTATGCAAACTACTGCTGAAGTTGACAGCAGAAATAATCTGCACAAGACTGCATATTTAGGATCAGATCCGTCAGCTGCTCCTAAGCAGCCTGACTATACCTCAAGATCCCCATCCTTAAATGCTCTCTTGACAATTTACAGGGTTTCATGAGAGCCAAAAATGTCACAGACAATCTCTAATACGTGGCTCACTTTAAAGCTATGACTTTTTTTTTTTTTTCCATTCTAATGGCCCAAATGAGAATGGCCCAAACAATATAGTCCATGATTTGATACCTGTATAATTTTTTCCTTCTATTGAACATCATGTTCTGCCAGCAGAAACAGCATTAGGTGACCCACTGCTCTAGGGAATGGCTGTAAAACTGGAAGACTTTGACATAGATACAATGGCAGTACACCAAGGTACACAATGGACAATGTACACAATGTTCTCATTTTCTATTCTCCCTTTCTGCCTGTTTGAAATAGACAACATCCTCTGGTAATATTTTTGGACAAGAGCCTCAGTTTCAGTCCTGGATGGTTTATGCTATGGAAAAGCTGTCTCAAATTCCTCATGTCCAAAAGTGTTACCAGAGGGTATAAGCAATCTAATGCTGATACTGCCTCATTCTTTAAGCAAAATGAATTCTCATACTTCTCTGAAGTGATGTGGCTGTGTAATGGGGCATGGCAGAAAAATGTTTCCAAGAAATGATCCGAGTCATTAATCCACAACACACACTATCTCATTAATATATATGTCTGTGAGTGTACATATTTTATACACAAGTATAAATAGCTCTGTATTTATGTACATAAAATTCCCCAAAACAAGATTGGAAAGGCTACACACATTAGTATTAAGAGAAAGCCTTAATATATCAGTGTGGCAGAATAGGCACAATGAAAGGTGAAGGACAGATTTTCAGTTTATTTATGTCCTTTTGTCTTCAGTGGAGTCATTCTGATTTACACTTAGGAAGGTCTGGCAAGTTGTCTTTCAGAAGAGAAAGACAAGGCAAAAAATGGCTACATAAGGCCTCAAACACTAATGTAAGGGCAAACCAAGAACAGTTCCATCACACTCCCTGTCAGCACTGTAATTCGTACAACTCACACCGTGCTCTCTAACCTAAGAAAAACAGCTGGGGGGACTTTATCTAGCATTTGGATTAAAACCCCTTGCATCTGAGGCCAGGCTGTTATACTTCACAGTTGATCCTGCATTTCCAAGTTATCTCAGGGCGTATCTTCGTGGACAGGAATGAGGTACCTGAGCACCTCTGCTTCTGCTCTGAGCTGGCCAGATGGGAATCTGCTGTCATTTGCAAGTGATACAATCAAATTACTTTGACCTACCCAAGCTTAGTGACTGTCTTGCGAGGCATGTTACCTGAGAAAACTTTATCAGTTTTTAAATCAATTTTAAGTTAACCTATATAATTTTGCACTCAGGTTGGCTTTATATCTTGCACAAAATTTACACTTGGCCTAAATTGACTAATTTCTGCCTTGTGGAAAGGGACAGATAAGCTGCCCCTCAGTGCGTTCTGGTCTATGTGGCTGGTATTTTGCTGGTCATTGCATGTTTACTTTCCTCTGCTTGCACAGTGAATGGTACACTTGGCCCAAGCTGGCTTACACTGTGGTCAATGCAGAAAATCGGTGAGACTCAAAAGGGAACTGAATTGTTCTCATGAGATTCTTTCGTTCAAAGCAATTCTAAAAGCAGAATTGCAGCATTTCTAGAGACATGTTCATAGCCTGAAAACTGAGAAGCTGTAGCTGGACCATCTGAGAGGCTGCTTGATATATAATAATGAATGCAACTTGATTAAAAAAAAAAAAAATCCCAGACAACCTCCCCTCACAAAAAGCCAAACAAAAACCAAAACAATCTCAAACAACTGTTTATTCAAGCAATTTTTTCCTTTATTTTTAATTAGATTCCAGAAATTATAATAGTGCAAACACTCAGTATAAAAGTTGCAATAAGAAATTTACATTCACATTTAACATTTCAGTCCATTCACTTTTTAACATAAAAATAGGACAAATATTCAATTGCTCTTCTCAATTTAACAATCCTGAAAAAGACTGGAAGATACTCTACAATAATATATTTACATAAAAATAGACCCGTATTATTAATGAAAATCTATCATTAGAAGTTACCCAGTGTTAAGTTATTGTATTGTACTATGTATATACATATATATATATGTATATATATATAGTGTATAGCTATAAAGATAAAAAGATTATTTATAGGTTCAGTGGGCTATAGCATTTGGAATAATGACATCTTGACTTACTAGTTCACTCCTTAAAATTAGGACTCTTCATTTTACCTATGTAGATGTTTCTTTTGTGATATATTAGGCCTTCTCCTGGTCCCTTTGAAGTCACTGATGACACCCCATTTGACAGGGAAGAGGACTAGACACTAGAATAAGGCCTGATCTAAAAATTCAATAGTTATTGAAGGTAATATTTTTGTTAATTTTACTGGGCTGTAAACAAGAGTAAAAGTTCTACTGGAAACCTTTATGCCAATAAATACAGAAAAGAATACATTTGGTTTTCCCATCTGATGCAAATAACTTTTTTTTTCCACAGTCTAAGCAAATATTCAGGTTAGTTCAGAAGCAATGCTGAATTTGTTGCAAATATCTGAAGGTTAAGTAGCTGATAAGATTCCTCTTGCACAATCTTCTTAGTGAATGTTTCAATTCAACCAGCCTTATAATACTCCAAGCCTGTATCTTTCTTCTCTCTAATATTTTGGTAAAGAGTGGTATCCAGACAGACAACAAGACTTCTCTTGAAATGGATTTGCATGTTTTTGTTAAACTGCTAGAGAACATAATTTAGGCTACACCACTCTTGCTTATTTCTGTCTCCTCTTTGGGCCCTTGAGCAGAGATGCTGCTCTGCTTGCTGATGGCAGGCTGAAGCCTTATTGCCCAGCTTGCTGCCAGCTGCTTCTGCCTGCACTCCCACCACAGGGTATGTTTATGTGCCCTTTCAGGTTTTCTGTCAAAAGTACTGCTTCCTAACTAGATTATGTTAAATGTATTTTTTTCCCCAAACATCTATTATATGAAAAATCAACTTTTGAAAATATAATTTCTTTTCAAAAAAGAAGCTTGACAACCACGTGACAGAGGACCTACAGAGGGTGATGGTAAAGCAGGCCTGAGTGGACAGTAAACACCTCAACAAAAATACGATGGCACTGGACAACTGAAGGTGAGTTAAGGGTAGAAGAGGTACCAGTTTCTGAAGAAGCAGTATTTTATGAGCTGTAGGTCATATTTTGACATCCAAAGAAGACTTATGTGCTGTTAAGAGGCAGGTAGGTATGTCTAGCTCCATCTCCTCTTATTGCTATGGTATTTATTGCATTTAAGTATTTATAGGATGCTTAAAGTTATGGGTAAGGCTATAAAGGACTCTGTCATATATGTAGGCAGACTAATTTTGTTTGTAGAACACATGCTCTGTGTGGTCTTTTGCTTCCTACCTTAGGCTGCCGAACATTAATTATAAAACACTTTTAAATCTTTTCAATTAACAGATTGGAAAAATGCTTAGCATCTTATTTCTAAGCAGAACCTATGTATGCATGCCATCAGGGCAGAAGTTAACCTTCAGACAGCAGAGAGTGCAAGGACTTACCAGCAGAGCAAAATCCAAGCAGATGTTACTTGTGACACAAATTTTAAAGACAGGGATTTTAAGAGATGGGTCAAATTTGACTTAATCTGCTTGAAACCTCTGTCAGAATTTCAAAGAAAATAATATCACTGTTCTAAGATTCTCTGTATTGAGTTAATTATCCTAGAAAAGGTTCTAGGAGTCTAGTTTTTAGACCAGTAAGCATCGCTTTCATTCTTAATGTATTCTCTAATATTTTTCAAAGCTGCTTCTCTGTAATAACCAGCTGTTTGAATGCAGAAAAGAAATTCTCTGTTTGCTTTGTCTAAGTTCACTTTAGTTCAGACAACTATACTTGTAAATGGGAGCAAGTTATGCAATCACTTTTCTTCTTTGTTTTTCCTTATTGAGCCCTAGTAATATTAGTAAAAAAATCAGGACTTCTAAGTGAAGAAGAATCTCTACCTACCATAACAATTAAAAATATCATTATCATAAAGCAATTTTGATGGCACGGGTAATTCTGTTTCATTGAAAATTCTTGATATATTGCTCGAATGGCATTTGAAATCTAAGAACAGACAACCTTTGCACCCTTGTGGACTAAGGAGCAAAAGACATGAGAAATCACCTAAGTAACTGCAATGTGCCAGCTGAAGGTTTTCATAACTGATGCCACTACAGACAGGTTCAGGATTAAAGCAGAAGCTCAGGCACTTGAAAGTAAGACACGATAGTGCACACAACCACAGTAATTAAACCTCACTTTAGCCCACAACGTGAACTGTTAGGTGTTTCACCACCAGAAGGCTAACCTACATCTAGCAAACCTGACAGTGCAGTTACAAGGTGTTCTGGATGGTTTTCATCATGTTACATAAGCCTGTTCTGAAGAGGAAAGCAGCCAGCTTTTTAAAAGGAGCCCCAAACTATCTGAAAATATTTTCTGCAGAACTCAGCTCACTGTATGTGCTGAGCTTTCCAGTAAACCTATTCTTCTTTAGCTTGGATCCATATATACCTGTGTATGTCCTCCCTCCACAAACAAATGGAGCACTCCTTGCATCCACATAGCTGTACTGGTAGTAAACCAAAGAAGGAAAGGAATTAATAAAAAATCTTCACAGTGATGCAGCACTTTTTGTTCCTTCAGTTTTATGCAGGTGTGTCATGTCTGATGCCACAGAAGGCATAAAATGGGGATGCTAATATAAAGAACTAGATCTTCCAGCATGCAATAAGGCACAAGCAAAACCAAGTCCTTTCATCACATACACTATGTACATTAACCATGAATTAATGCTAATTCAAATTCCAAGGTGTCTCCTCATTATGAAAAAATAAGCGTTAAAGGTGACAACCCCTGACTATTTGTAATAGTTCCTTCTGAAATTCTGAAAGTAGTTCACCAGGTGATCTTGAACATTTTTGTAAATTTGAACTGACACAAAACCTCAGAAACTGACTTGACCATGCAATTAAAACACAAGCCTTATTTTTGTTGAACTACAAATCTGGTTAAGTACTCCCAGCTCAAATACTCCAGACTTTTCCTATGTCACTGATTTTTACCACTGACTTCAGAAGAGTACTGGCTTTTCACCTTTTCCTTTCAGCAACTGCAATCTCACAGGCTTCTTTTTCGTTGTTGCTTTGTACTCTTGCTAACTTTGCCTGTTTTTTTTTCTTCTTTCCTTCTTTTTATCCATGCATGGAACAGATTGCAAATCACATCAGGCCACCCAAGCAGTGTGATATTTTGAAGAGGAATTAAAGAGCAACAGGCAGCCACTCCCTTATATGTACTTTTTCCATTATTTACATTAATATACTTATTAATGATTTAGATTTGGCCTGAAAACTCAGTGAGAGATGGGATTAAAAGGAACAATGACCTAAAAATTGCCTATACAGAGTTCTGGAAAAAGCCAATCATAAATAATGTTGGGGTGCAGGAGCAGTGTCCAGATTGTCATTATTCACAACAATTATGCTACACTGAGATGTAAAACCCATTGAATTTGAGACGAGTTAGTTTATGACTGTTAGAAACCTTTAACTACTATAATGAAGACAATCATCAGTACAAGGTAATGGTTTTCCTATGCAGGCAATAGGGATGAGCCTGCCTCTTGACTTAGGATGACAAAAGTACTTGCAGAAGCAGTACTGCTTAGTTAACCCTACAGTCACCTGATTAAACAAAGAAATTAACAGGTTTCTGAGTCCTATTATAAAACTAGCTCAAATTGTAAAATGCAAGTCCTTGTCCAAAGCAGAAAGTATTCACAGGCCACATGCTTTTTCCTTTGCCACAAGACTCAGTGTTACTCTCCTCGAACACTCCTCATTTATCATAGAGCAATTTGTGAAGTAATTTGAAAAAGTAGCAATTTGAAGTAATTTGAAAAGTAAGTAATTTGCGAAGTAATCCTGAGTTATAGTGACATGGATATGACAACTTTAAAAATGAGGTGTGCAAAATACCTTCAGAATTTAAGGTTTTATTTGTCAGCATCATGGGAAAAATCAGTTAGAGGATTGGATATTGATTTTTTATTCCTATAAAACCACTAGTTGACATGGGCCTCAAGCTGTGGGTTAGGCTGTGATGCTGAAGGGAGGCATCCCTGTAAGCATGGAATCAGCACAGAACCCAGATGGCTCAAAGCCATATAAGCCCAATGAACTTTCTCAGGATAGTTTTGTTAAATACTTTCTGCTTAGCAATAGAAACTGTTTGGAAAATAAGTCAAAAAATCTGACAGAAATAAGGCAACAAAAATAATTTTTATATATATATATACACATACATATGTATATACGCATGTATGTATCCAGGAAAACAACCTATTTGCATTATGTACTTTTCGCATACAATAACTTATTATCGCATTAGAAATATACTCTGGGTAACATTGATGGGCCAAATTCACCTTCTTTGCCTTCTATAGTGTTGCACCTGCATACAGCAAAGATGGATTTGACACCTGGTCCTTCTTGATGACAATACTACATCAAATGCAGTATCAGAGAATAACCATTTAATGTCAGATATTACACCATTTTGAACTACAGTATTGGTTTGCTTTTTATATTACAGAAAGTAGTTTATTGCTTCTAATGACCAGAAGGTACCTTATGAAGACAGCTTTGATGTTGATAACACTTTTCATATACTGTGTTATGGACCTTGAAACACTGAGGTTGGCAGATCACAATCATTAGTTATTTTTCTTCTTTAATTGCTGTTTGTATTTTGATTTGCTGAATGCACATGCAACTAGTGATTTAATTGTGCCAGAAGTGATATGTCAAAAACACTTAGAAAAACTTACTGTTTTGTTTTACTGAAGTCAGGCATGAATGGCATGCAGTAGATTGCAAGGAAAACCAAAAAGACATCAATTTTAAAAGGATATATAATCTCCATGCACATGTAAAATGTCTCTTACAAAAATCATTATTTTTTGTTAAAAGTGTGCCTTTTTGCCTCTTTTTATACAAGTGTACATGCAATTACCTGTCCAAGCTAAAACTATTTACAAAATTTCATAGTACAATACATCTTTTAAAGTGAATAATACATGAAAGGCCAATGTTTTCTGTTGTTTTGTAACACTGTACAAGATTAAAAATAAGGCATTATAATACAGGTTTATCACAAATTAAAAAAAAAGGTTGGTTTTCACTGTAATACAAAACTCTAACTTGAAAGAACATTATGGCTAAATAGTCCTCCTGCCTGGTCAGAATACATACAGAATCTGGACTTGCTGATGTAAAGAAAATGCATTCTTTCTGCTACAAGCAGGAATCCAACACAGGAAAATGATTCACACTACTTACTAATGTGTTCAGACTCTTCAAAGCACGAAATGGCACAGGTCATATACTGTTTCCCTTCTAACAGTGACACCCAGATACTTCATTTTGCCTGACAGACAAATTACAGGCATAAGTATGAAAGAGATTTAGGTGCATGACCTACTCTTGGTTACAGTGCTCTAAAATATTCAGTTCAATATTGACATGAGACACTGCTACAACCCAAAGAACTTGGCCTACAGAAGCTCAACTCCTGACCTTCACAAGCATACTAAACTGGTGTTTGCTGCAGGCCTTGTGGACAAATAAGGGATGCAGATTCAGCCCTTACAAGCTGAAGCTTTTGGCTCTCAGTCTCACCCAAGGAAAGCAAGGGAAAACTTGTGTTGGTGAAGATAAGGGAGTGTCACTTGCCACAGTGCGAAGCAGCTACAAAAAACTATCAATTTTACAAGCTGGGTAAAATAGCTTTCTAGTGAATGTAAATGGAATACGTTTGGAAATACCTAGCCTGTAATTCAATGGAATTCCAATCTGGAATCTCAGCAGAAAATAATAATTAAAAATTCATTTGAAGATAAAGGTAGTACAGGAACACTTATAAATTAGCTCCCAAGACTAAAATATCTCTGATACTTATATAAAGAATGAAAGACTTCAATTATTGATATTATCTGAAAGAGAAAACATGCAAACTGATGTGAACTATTGTGCTTGCTATTGCCAGACATTGACATGCCAAAATGGCATCACTTTGTTGTAGGGCTTGTATCTGTTAATTGTTCAAGCTAACAGCTGCACAAAAGAGTGATCAGAACTACAGGAGGCTATTCTGCCCACAAATCAAGAAGTTACTGCCCTCAGATAAACACTAGGGACTTGTGGTTCCTCTAGGGCAGACTCCTTGATGAGGTTACCCAGGCAAAAGTTACTGCGCTTGACCAGAAAATTAATATAGGCAAGACAGGAAATACAACTGCATACAATATGATGGACACAACACAAATGCCACAGAAATCCAAGGAAATTCTTCTGATGATTTTCAGGGATATTGGAGTGGACTACATACCATCCTAGGTCAATTGCCAATAAAAAATTGATTACAATCTTCTCTAATTTGGCAGAAAATGTGCATTTATGGGGTTTTCAGAAGTATTACTTCCATGTATATTTCCCCCTCTTTCCATATATAAAACTTATTAAACATGTCAAAGAATGCAGAAGAGCTGAGAGTAAATATGTCATTTAAAGCTGTCACACAAGAGCTGAAATTAAACAAATGTAGACAGAACATGAAAATGGGGAAAAACAATATGAATAGGGAGGAAAAGCATAAAGATAAGAGCAGAACTTCATTTTATGATTTCATTTTATGATTTCAATGGATACTTAGCTTTCACTGTTGAAATGGCTGCTGCCTATCATTTTTAACTGATATTTGACTAATTTGTTCCTCAGCTGAACTCTCTTCATAAATTTATACTACTCAGTCCAGGGCTACAAAGTAATATATATTTTTCCCTGCAGTAAAACCAACAACAAACATCATAACAAAAACACAAAAGCTATTAATGATAGGATAATGATGTTAATGATAATGAACTTAGTGAGAGTGATGTTAACCTGGCCTATTGGAATGCCTGTGGCAACAGGGTTAGAACTAGATGATCTTTAAGGTCCCTTCCAACCCAAAGCATTGTATAAATTTGTGACTTAAAGTCTGGAAACTAACTCCAAATATACCATAGTTGATTCTGTAAGCTAGGACATACACACCAGCTTGCCTGCACTACCAAGAAGCCATCCTGGTCCACTCAGCCTGCTCTGAGAGGAAGAGACCTCCACCAAAAGTGCAGAATGAGAAGCTGATGATGGACTG
>VZTN01007197.1:66195-125329 GCA_013400515.1 Erpornis zantholeuca | reverse complement strand
TTATATATATAGTAATATGTATTATTTATAACAATGTGAGTTATTTTTTCTCATTCTCATTTACATACCGCGTGTTCAAAATAAACGATAAAAAAAATCATTACAAGAAATAAAAAAATTTCATTCTTCTTTGATTATCATTATATTTGCTCTCAAAAACTGTATTAATACATCTACTTTATGAAGAGCAGAATAAAAATGGTACTAGAGTTGAATCTGAGAGACATACACAGTTTTCCCCAAAACACGATTTTCCATACCTTACAAAATGCAAACAGCAGAAACCTCAATTTTAACTAGCCTGCATTTTATGTAATAATCCAGACATGGGCCAGATATCTGCCAAATACGTTACTCCAGCTGGCAACATATTTCATTTTCCTGAAAAGGTATATGGCAATAGCAAACCATTCAGTAAGCTTTCATATCTACATTACCTCTAAGGGTATTATTAATATAATCTCTCTGTAACCTATTCAGTCGTATTTGGTTGGTGTAATCCAGGATTACATTCTTATTTTCTCTGATCTGTGAGACATATGGAATTTTTCACAAAGAAAAGCAAATATTTATAAAACTAGAACCCAAAAGAGAACTACGATCCTTTTCCATCTCTTTTAGCAGCAGCAGTGATGGTTACATTTTACTGAAGAAACAAAACAGCAAGCGGGCACTTTGCTAAAGAAGGAAATCTAAGACAAGTTCCAAAACTACTTGGAAAGTCAGGTAGACTTCTAGAACAGAAAGTTATTATTGTCCACTAAAGAGAAGGCAAACAAAGCAACCCATTGAACACCTTTCAAAGAGTATGAGAGAAAAGAAGAAATCTGAACTAGTGGAGACAAGAAATAAAATTGCTGTGTGTCTGTTCCTAAAAATTCCAATATCTTCACAAGTAAGGGAAAAGAAAAAAAAAACAAAAAAAACGAGAGAGCAAATTTTACCCCCACGTAGCTGAGATACAGTACCTCCCATAACCAAAATGCCAAGAAGAAAAACAGTCCCAAGATGAGCTCAGACCACAGCAAGGTCATATCTGAGGTAACAAAATTCCGATAACAAAATGGTTTTGAATAGGTCAATGTAGCAGAAAGAACATTATATCTCAGATGAACTGCAACAAATGGGACAGATCCCATATCTAACTGGGGTCATGTTTCCAAATGTAACCAGATAATGTACCAAGCAGTGTTAATGGAAAGGCACAGCTCTTTTTGCCCTGTGGGTTAACTACAGTAACTTTTACCACTTAGATCAGTGATACCTTGATGCTGTAATTACTCACTGCATGTGTCGGTCGATATTTGCAATGTGCTTATTTACTGCCCACTTTCTGGTTGGAAAGCTGCTGTGGAAATTGCAGATGGCTTGTCGTGTTGAAAATAAGTCTCTGTAATTTTTTCTTTTTGGTATTTTAGAGAAGCAAGCAATTTTTCAGCTTTGCTGTATCTCTACAGCTGTCTGAGCCTGCGGAATTGTGAACATAGAGAAACTATATATGAATTTTGCTGAAACTTAATAATTACTTACTGTTAAATATGCAGCATGTACAGATTCAGAGGTGGATCGGGGGGGTGGAAGAAGGGGTGGGGGCACAAACTCTAAGGCTTTTTTACCTCAGAATATAAAACTGTTCATTACAGGGACTGAAATGTTCTAGGAAAAGAAATTCTGGATATTTGCTCTGGGTATCTTTGCCATGCATAAAAACAGAGATCAAGAAGCTCACTGTCTTTAAACTTCAATTCAATACTATGACCCCCAAGAAAAGTGGACAAGTAAAATTACATCCAGCCATCAACGTGTCTTCTCCTTTTTCGAGGTTCAGAGGACATGGAAGAGTATACAGTACTGAATAACAATATCCTCTTGTCTATGCTTCCCTCATGCCAGAGGAACACTGTGTGCATGTAAATATTTCTCTTGCAGTCCAATGAGGGAAAGTTTTGGGGTATCATTTTGCACCATATTTTCCCAGGACCTCTTTTAGAGAAGTTATCGAAGCTTTTGTCTCAATATCTAGGATCCTAAATACTACAAATAAAAAAATTGCCAACTTATCACTTTAATAGATTTTAGATTACTAAGAAGGGGTGTATCAGAAGGTGGAACATCTTGGTCTCTTCAAGTGCTTTAATTTGTGCTAGAAGCAGTCAATGTGTACCAGCTAACAAAAACTTCTACCAATTTGCTTCACTATCATAGTGCTTCTGAACTCAGATTTCAAGACTTTACATCCAGAAGCATTTCTCATTTCCTTTTATGGACTGTCAAGTGAGAAGAAAATGGGAATAAATGGCATTCACCAAGGACGTAATTTCTCTTGATATTAAATCTTTTGTTTCTGTTTAGTCTTAATTTTTAACATATATGTAAATCAATTACTGTTACACCTAGGTATGATTTGACTACAAAGTTACAAGCGAGTGTGACAACAATTTTTTAGAAGTTATAAAAAATCTACCTTATACATTTGAAATAGCCAGCAATTCTTCTTACTCTTAAAAGTGTTAATAGTTTTCTATTGTATTTAAATTTTTCAAAGCTTAGATCCAATATACTATGTCATGCTCTGAAAACAACAGATTGATAAAGCACTAATGAGTAGTTTATTAAGGAATAATATTTGTGGACAGCATAAGGATCTTGCAGGCATTACAGAAAACACTTCCAATAAAATGCTGTCAACTCTTCACTATAGAGAGTTTAAAATAGCTGACACTGTAATATGACCTGCCATAATAGGTCTATTCCAAACAAATGGCTAAAGTAATAGAGATTGAAAATAGAGTAGTTGCCCAATCTCTGAAAGTATTATTTTTTTTTGGCATTGGATGACATTTTGAAAAATGTTTGCATTTTGGAAATAAAATTACTTTTCTTGCCTGTAGCCAGCAGAGTTGGCTCAGAGCTGGTGGGCAAAAGGGGCACTCAGGAAGTTATCCCATGGTAATCTTACAGCAGGTTGATGCAGAGGGAACTTGCACTCCAATAAAAACAAATAACACTTTACTTCCATGCATATTTGAACTGTGTGCAATTTGCTGTTTTACAAAGAGATTTGGCAGATTCTCATAAACAAAACAGAGACCAATAACAACACATTGCCTATGTGTCTCTTTTAGCTGAATTCGGTGTATGACAGAGATGCAAATCTCACTGTTCTTCACAAGCAAGAAGCTGTGACAAAGGCACTTTAACCTGACAGCTAAGCTGAAGGGACAAAAGGAACTATTACAACTGCAAGCTGTATGAATCATGAATGAAATTACAATCAGCTCTTAGGAAAATTGTTGACAAAACCTCTGTATCAGACATGTTAACTCATTAAAATCAGAACCACTGGTCTTAACAAGCTTTTGTGAGAAAATTTCTTAGATCCAGGATGGATTCCCTCACTAAAACAAAAGAAAAAAGCCTGAAAAACCCATGACCCAGTGGTTAATAAGACAGCTCAGAGATCAGATGAGCCAAGATCTTGATAGTGGGGCTGCGACCTGAAAATGGCATAAAAGTCTAAATGGCATTTAGACTTTTAGACAAAAAGTCTAAAGCGTTGAAACAACTTTCATCAATTTTATATGGTTTTCCAAAACATTGAAACAAAATATTTTCACAGTATTAAAATATGTCTCTTTCATTCTAATGAAAGAGAAAGAAATTTTATTATTTGAATGAAAAATATATTTTCTTTTGGAATGGTGGAAATGGAATTCTGTTCCAGTTAGCCATAAGGATTGGTGGGTTATACATGTATTAATGAAATAAATGGAAGTTACAATCAAATATGATTCTGTCTTAGGATTTTTTCATTGTGTTAAGTGGCAGAACATTGTGCCTTTGTGTCCTTACCTAGAATGAGCATATACGGTGGCACAGTTCACCCTGCTAAAATTCTAGAAATGCCAAGAAATCCTATGTGTCTGTGACTTCTTTACAAAATTTCTGCAAGTTATGATGTATTTTTTTAAAGACAGTGGCTGAGAGGCAAAAGATTGCCTCTATTCTTATTCTGGCAATTTATTTTGGATAAAAAAGCTTCTCAAAAAAGGGAAAAAAGAAGTGCTCCTGCTAGGAATAACTGAAAAAACCCAAAGTAATGCAAATTACCCACAGAAAAACACAGCTTGTTCCTCCTGAACAAAACCTGGAAGCATCTTGTGAGGTGTAGAGGTCTGTCTTCCAGTGGATGGATTTTCTAGCCTCAGAGATGGCCATTAGAATATTTTCCAAGGTGATTGGGAGATGGAGTTTTTCACACCCACAGAATCATCATGCATTACATCACAAGGAAGCTAGCTTGGGAAAAAGTTCTAATGATGCAGAGGGAGGAGGAAGATTAAGGAGTAGAAAGCCTTTAGTGGGTGTTTAAAAAAAGGTGGACAGATCATCAAATCAGTTATGAATAATAATTTTTAATTCTATGAATAACTAATACACTTAGGGAAACACCTATCCCCTACAGAAGGGCTGATCACCCTTTTCTCATATTTGACCAACAAATTAACATAACTCTTTTGATTGAGAGCAATTCAATAGATATTGTTCTAGATATTGATTGCTATCTAGATAGAAAGATTATTCTACCTCTCATTTACTATAATAAAAGACTGTATATAACCTTGCAAATCTTAGTCCTCTCTCATTATATTCTTCTTGGTGAAAGATTCCCTTTTCACTCTGCTCCCCCAGTTACCACTGTGCCTCCCACCTATCTCATGTTCCTGTGATTCCTGCAACCCAGACAGCAAATATTGCAGGATTTTTCCACACCAAGAAGTCCTTGTCCTGATAAGTAATCCAGGTGCTAAGGAAAAATGCTTACTATTTATCATATCTTGTATTTTTATATTATCCAGGCAATCACCTACCATTGAACTAACTCTGAATTCATCTGTTTACATGCAACACAAAGCTTTTAAATTTAGGGTGTAGTTCTGTGAGAACTTGCTTCAGTGAAGATGAAGAATTATCTGGCTCATTTTGGCAAACTTCAGCCCCTGAAATTACAGCAGTGCATCCTTGTAGACACTCTGAATTTCAAACAAGTGTGAAGCGAGATCATCAAGTCTGCACAATTTCTCAGGGGTTACTCAAAAGCACTTAGTAGTACCTCCACTGTTTCAATATTTTCACATTCAAAAGAGACAGAGTTTTAATATGGTTGAGCATTCACAAATCCTTCTCTGAATAAAATAAATAATTTTTATGAATAACAATATTAAATCTTCCTTATCTTTAAATAGTGTACACTGTATAGCATTCAATTTTCTGTATCTGTCTTTAGAAAAGATTCTGATGTGAAATTGTTCCATATAGAAAATCTGTTTGCCCTGATGGTATCAATGCATTGTATAACCTTGAAAATACCTCTCGTCAGTGCCATAGTACAGTGTTTATTTGCACATTAAAAACCTGTTTTACAGTTTTATCCTATGTACATACCACACATAAATAGAGAATTCATTTAAATGTCACCAGACATATGTCTAAGACAGCAAACATTCCAAAAGAGATAGTGAAAATGACAGTATGATTACTTTAAAACAGCATCATAAACTGGCATTACTGTGGCTAGAAATGAATCATGCAAGAAAATAAAGTTATAATAAAATACACAATCATTATAAATCAAATTATATTGCCTTCTGTGGAAGTTGCTCTATTATTTGTTGTGCTCAATGAAGAAACTTAGTAAATAATATGAAATCTAGAAGTAAATACACAGTGCATTCTACATTCCATGATTAAAATAGATTAAAGCCCAGAAACGGCTGTGTCCACCACTTCTCTGCTAGCTATACTTTTCTGTTCAGCAAGATGCATTCTCTTTCTCACCAAAATATATTGTAATATTTTCCACTTTGCTATCACATACCAAATGCTCCCATGGTCTTCGGATCAGGGTGGAATCCTGCCCCGAGGCCCATTTGTGCCATCTGGTGCTGTTTGAGTCATCACACTACACTCTGTTCCTCCAAGCGAGTCAGGAACACCTCTCCTGTCCCTTCTTGTGAACCTATATCAAATTTCCTGCTTCTGGAGTTACCATGTGGACTGCAACTCACACCCTTTGTTCTGTCTTGCTGCTCATTGCCTCCCCTGTGTGGCCAGGTCACCCCACGCCACTCAGCACAGAGGTTCTCTCCAGGCAGGACTGCTGTGCTGTCGCTGTGGGAGCAGCCTGAGCAGGGGCACCACGGGTCAGTCACAGCTCCAGCACCGCCTGGCAAAGGGCTCTGAAGAAGGAATAAAAAGGAAAAGCAGGCAGCTCCTCCAATGAGGACCTCTGCTGACTGGGAAAGGAGTAATATCAAGGCAGGGCGACTGGAATATGCAGTGTTGCAAAGGGAAAGCCTGGGGGAAAAAAAAGAAAAAAGAAAAGAGGGAGGAATATCACGGAGAATAGAAGGACAGGGAAAATAAAAACATAAGAATGAATACTTAGACCAAAAAAAGCAGAAGATATCATTCCCTAATGGGAAAAGGCTGTCTGTGATTTCACCTCATATCAAATGTAGATATTATTCCAGTATGCAAAAACCAATGACAAAATTTATTTATAGTATGTCACCTCTTTGTGCTTCTGCCATTTCAAAGAACTAGCCTGTAGGAACAGATAGCTGCACAACTTTCCTTCTCTGCTTCTCTGCTTGACAACATAGCCTTGAGAAGAGGAATGATCGTTTCAGGTTCCTCAAGATCAAAATTTCATCTCCCTTCGCAAAAGAGTGCAGTAGCCATGAGCAGCAACTGCGTCTCTCCTTCTATTCTCCCCATTTGACTTTCTGGGTTATCTGCACTATCTGGCAGGGCAACAGAATAGCTCAGATCCTGGGCACACACCTGGTGTCCTGGAGGGGAACTTCTATCCTACTCCTGTCCACCCTGTCAGACACTCAATCCAGCAGAACTTTAAAGGTTCTTAGTATCTATGGCAGAGGTATAGGATATCCAGACATCATTAATTCTTAGAATATTGAGTGATTGTGTTTATTCTGTGTGTTTTAATACTGTGCAAATCAAACTGAATTCTAGATTATTAAGGACATAAAGATGCAATATCCCTTTCCAGTACAGCAGTTAATCAGGCTAAGAGACAACCTTATGCATAATCTTTGTATTACTGATAAAATATTGACGCAAATGGATAGCACTACAAAATGGTCTAATCCCTTAACAGGCTGAGTACCCAGAGAGATGCACAGCAGACTCGACTCCAAATGAAATTAGTGAGCCTCTGAGACCCAGCACTTCACAGGACCAAGTCCTTTAACTATGTTAAAAATGCTTTCTACAAAAATAGTAATGAAAGGACTGTAACAACCAACCCTCCTCATTGTGCCAATGCAAAGGAATAACAGATTTGCAACAGTGCACACATAGAAGTCTGCGAGGCAACACGGGATAAGGGGTGTAATTAACGATGAAGTGCTGTAGAGAAACCAAGGACTACACTGAAATTGCTTGCTCTGTGGCCACTCTGCTGAAATTAGCAGTACTACCCATGAGAATAAATATTGAGTAGCTTGACTGAAACTGAGGCTGTATGAGACATTGATTTCTAGGAGTCCACAAACTTTTCCATACTTTTTCCTTAATAATTTCCAATGTCAATCTTCTCTCCATGTTGTGCCAGTATATATATTTGTGTGGCTCCATAGTCACTTGGCTTAACAAATCCATCTCTTTACAGTGGACAGAGAACCAAATATTTTATTTAGGGATAGATCCAGAGCCCTGGAACTCCTCTTGTCTTGGTTCCTTGCGTGAACAGATGTTTTGTCATCAGGGAGAGGATGGGAAGGACTGAAGCAGTAGATTCTAAAATTTTACAGTCAGCTTCAGATAAAATTTTAGACGAATGCCAAAAATCCAGATCCATTGTCCACTTTCCCCCCTTCTCGCACTGCAAAGCACACATCCCACTTCCACCTTTGTGAGAACAGCTCCTTCTAGGGGTATGGTTAGATTTAAATAGGGATAGGAGCCTAGCCAGCATCAGTATTTTGGCAGGAATCTGAAAACACCTGGGAAACTGGAGAAAGGAGGGGAAGTTGAGAAATTCCCAAGTTGACCGTAGCAGTATGGATACTCCATGTAAAACCACAGACACTATATGGCTTTATAGCTTGACTCCAAATTATTCCTTTGCATTCGTCTTCAGCACAAAAATTGTTGGAATAGATTTCTGTCAAGGAACTTATTTTTCAGGAAATTAAAGGCAAATGCTATTCTTCTACCTCAATTTCTCCTAAGGGGCTGCATAAAAAATTCAAATCATAATTAACAAAACATCAGGAAACACATCTCCAGGTTTTGGCAATATGTGTTCCACAGCTGTGGAATAATAAATTGTTCACACTTCTAACTGCAATATTCGATCCTTAAAATGGTGTTTATTACCAGGAGTTAATGTGTACAAAATGCTGTCTCTGTCACAAAACACAGGTGTGAAACACACTGTCCCAGGGCAATACATCGCTCAGAAGTGTAGGAAGGTTCAGAAACTGATGAGGCATTTCTCTCAGCATATTATCAGTAACTTGCAATTACTAAGAGGAAAAATAACTTTCTAGAATAATTTTAAGTCTGAAAACCAAAAAAATTACCAGTAGTACATCAGTCAGCAATAAATGTTGCAAAGAAACATTTTAAGATTTCTAACCTTGAAGCTCTTTCTCATGGCAGCTCAGTCTTAGAACTATCTTGGATTAAGAAATACACTTCTGGCACATCCTTAGGTCATTACATGCAGCATACTTTAGATTACAATGATTAGTGAACTCCAGATTCTAAAAATTCTTCAAGTCAAACACAATGTCTTTTGATAACTCTTTATCTTACAACGACAGCTCAAGGCTCAGTGCTTCCATTGGATAAAAATGTAACTCTTTGGCCTGAAAAAAACCATCTGTTGCTCAGATAAGTATGTCCTGTATACAATGATAGTCTTTTGTTGTTACTGCTGATAAGGAGGCAGTGCCTAGAGGATAAGCACAGCAATGGAGAGGAAATTTCTGGTAAGGAAAAAAATCCCAACATATAAAAACCTGAAAACTTTTCTCTTTTGAGCACTTTATTCTGCAGTTGCTCAAATCAGACAGTCCTGCATCTTACCCTGCTGCTGGCTACTGCCAGGGATTGGGCACTGACTTACAGCAATTCTTAAAGAACTAATGGCATCTCAAAAATTAGTGTTTCATATATGATATAACCTAAGGGGCTATTTTAAACATTCAAGCATATCTTTAGCTTCTACACCATCTGTTATATAACAGAGGGCAAGCCTGAGAGAGATTTCTGCCTCTTTACAGAAGCAACAAGAGACTTCTGAAGGTCGTATTACCCTTAACACCATCTCAAGAGTTTCTTGTAGCTTAGGTGGGATTACCTAAACTTCAAGGGCAAATTCCATCCCCTAAATTGTCTCATAAGTCTCCTATTATTGCCACAGTTTAATTATTTCAATATTATATGATTATTCTCTCAAAGACTGCATTAAAAAAAAAAAAAAGGAAACAGAAGAAAAAAGATGAAACCCATTGTTCTTTGTACTACAAATTTTGGGTATGTCTCCAAAGTGAAGACCTTTATTTTGGGGGGATGGCAGAGACAAAAACAGAAAATAGAAGACTGAAAGACAACTCTTCACAACCCCCACCTGCCCAGCTGGTGTGTAAGGGTCACATCAGGGCTTGACCTCTCAGCATCTGAACATAGTGAAGAATATGCTGAGGAGCCAAACTACAGGATTAAAATGTTCCAGGGTCTGAATCTATATATTTTGCATTCCTTTTTTTTGTCATTGCATCACTTAAAATTAACCTGAATTCCAGCTAGTCTTCTTTTTCCCCTCTTCTTCACTACATTATTAGGAGATAACTCTTATTAGGGTAAAATTTGTTTGGGATTTTTTTCCCTTTCCATGTGTATGTCAATATCTCCTTATTAAACTAGGAGTTGTCTGCCAGACACACTTCTATTTCACTGAGATATATTGGTCTCATTCCTTTTTTTGGCAGCTTCTTATCTTACTCCAATAAGGGAGTAAGGTAACTTGATTGCAGTACTGAGTATGTAGAAATTTTCTTTCATCTTTTCATGCTTTTCAGGAGGCAGTTATTTATGCTGTTTTTGGAATTAATGGGCTGCCTTTGTGGTCTCAGGACAGTCATATCTTCTGTAAAGATGATGACCACCTGCTATTACAGTCTCCTGTAATACTCAACCTTCAGCAGCACTACATCTTTGTTTGGCTGCATCTCTGACATGCTTGGGAGCACTCTGCTGTATGACTTGATCCATCTGCCCTCTGTAGACCTTGAACAGCCTCACTAGGATACAAGCACACCTGGACTGGACTGAACTGAACTGGGCCTCACCCCTTACACTCTCAGCCATGCCATCTCCTCTGCCATGCAGTCCTTGTATGTTTCCTTTACACACCACTAAGAGCCAAGGGAACCCACACATCTTTGAACTGGAGCTACAGTCTGCCAATAAACTGGGGGGAAGGGAGAGGAAGGCCTTTCCTCTGATCTGATTCATAATGCTCTTCTGAACACCAAATGAGCATCCTTCTGATCTACTTTCGGTTCTGTGTCAGCACCCAGCATCCCATTTACTTGGATGCTTTACAGAGCTCTGCTCCCAACACCCTCTATAAAATGAAAGATTTTTATTAAAAAAAAGATGTCTGTATTTGGGAAAGTGTCTAACAACTAGCTGCCTACTTGTAAAGCCAGCTGTTTAAATGATCTGAAAGGCTGCTACTTCACCATATGTTAGAGCAGAGGATTATCTTGAATACATGTGTGGACAGACACTTGTATAGTCCATATCCAGTCCTTAAAATCCTCGGATTATAGAATTAAGGTAGTATTGGCATAAATTAATATTTTTTCTGAAATATTTAAATCCCAGTCTTCTATACTATTCTCCCCCAAACATAAATTTTCCTGTTCAATAAATGAAAAAAATACCACTTATTTCCAAGGTAGTCTATATATTCATTATACCACTATTCATTTCAAATAGAAATGGACATATATTTTGTGATTTCAAATAATAATGATTAATTTTTCCAAGTAATTATAATGCAAATGTACCTGCTGGATGCGAAAGATTTCATTTCTTGGAGACGTCAGGAGACAGACTTCAAAGATGAACACACAGAGTAAATCTACCCTTTATTTGTGTTTTCAGCATAAGTGCATGTGGATTGCTTGACCCAACTGATTACTACAAGAGAAAGAAATGAAGTTGTTTGTGAGAAAGAAATGAAGTTGTTTTGAGCCAGATTCGAGAGGTACATTCAGCTTCAGTAACTCTTTAATTATTTCTCTGAGGAAAGCTACCTTTTGGGGATTTTGTTTGCTTTTAAAAATAATAGGTAAAGAATGAGGAATTGCATTCAATGTGATTCTGTTTGGGGAAGAATCATGGAATCATAGATTCGTAGAATGGCCTGGGTTGGAAGGGACCTTAAAGATCATCCAGTTCCAGCCCCCTTGCCAGGGACAGGGACATTTTCACTAAACCAGGTTGCTCAGAGCTCTGTCCAACCTGGCTTTGAACAATACCAGGGATACAACATCCACAACTTAAGATGGAAAAATATAATTTATCCAAAAAACCAACAGTAAAATACTGTAGCCATATCAAATTGATCTGCTTATGAACAGTAAATAAGAAACAGAATGTTAAATATGTAGGGCAGTATAATCATCCCTGCTTTTGAAAAATATAGGAACACACACATGTCATTTTGTGAAAATTGTGGAACAAAATTACATGGGATTTAAATAACCTGTTTAATCCTGGGATTCAGCCCTGGGGAAAAAAATATCTGAATTAAAGGATATATTTTTCAATATCACAATACCATTGCTTTCTTACAGTGCCTTAGTCTCTGTCAGAAAATGTACCTTTACCAGACTCCTGCTGCACAACACTGGTATTTATGTTTTGCAGCTTGCAGCGAGGTGTGACTGATAGAAAAGATGGGGAGTCTCTTGCCTCTCCCAACCATTTCCTCCCTCCCCTCTCCACCCATCCCCACTCCAGTGATGAAACTTGTTTTCTAACAATATGAGCTTAAAAAATGCTCAGGAACAGAAACTCTAGCTGCTGGCTGTTGTAGTCCAGCTCCAGACCTGGCTGAGTCTCTTCAGCTATGCTGCTGCAGCTCAGTGAAGAAAATTAATAGATGAGATGAGGGAGCTTGTCCAGATTATTTTTGTTTCATTCATTGTTTTTAGGCTTTATTTGGACCTGCTCCTCATTTAGCTCATGCAACTGCCAAGACATTGATCTGTCATCCCATTCTGCTTCTTAGCACATTTTAGCAGCTGTAGAACAGTGGCAAAGAACAAACTGGAGACAGAAACATCATCAAACAGCATTTCTGGAGAGACTAAGTATTATGGGAATGGACCAAAGAGTTAACATTTTGTCACCTTTTAGAACTACAACTGACTCCTTAGGACGGCAGAGTGGATAATAGAATAATTAGAAAACAGATATTATCTTTTATGGCCTTGGAAAAATAACGAGGCAAGCCAATTAAAATAAATCCCTGTTCCTCCTCTTCTCTTCCTTTCCCTTCCCCACAAAACACATTCTCAGAAGTCTCCTAGTCGCAAAAAAGCCTTTTAGGGTAACTTCCTTCCTCTTCATCCCTTCTGTTTGGAGTCAAGGCAAGAAATGAGAATGAGCCTTTCACCCTTAAAACATCACCACAGCAACAGCTGCTATCACCAAAATAAATCACTCTGATATATTTCATATGCTTTTCTTCTTAGAAAATAATTTCACATGAAAACATTATTCATAGTACTTAAATAGAGGACATGGTTAAAAAAAAGAGCTTTTTCAGTTTTACTGAAGTCAAAAGGAGTCATGTACCATTGATTTTCTCGACAGCAAGCAGCAAGAAAATTATATTCATAGCTTACATTTTATTTTTGACATAAGAGGAGAAATACTGGTGCTGCAAATAGCTCTGAAAACACATGAGATGTGAAAATATCCAATTAAATCTCTTTGAAGTGTCTGGTAATGACAATGAAACACATTCTGCAGTAATATAAAACCTACCATTGGTTCTTCTGTGTTCTAGGACCCCTTGAAAAGCATTTACCTATGTGAGCTGGTGAGTCACAGCCTCACTGAATGTTGCATATCACCCGACTGGTCCTAGATAGTTTTAATTAGAGTAATAATGTTTAATAAATTAAAAATGTTTAACTTTGAATTCAGGAAAATAGTCTGAATTATAAAGAGAAATTAAGATAATGATTAATTTTAAGTCAGCAACAATACATACTGATTAATATAACATTTGGCATGCCAGGCCATCAAAAACCAGGGTTCTTGAATGTGAGCGAGATAACAGTAAAGGAGATATGAAAATCTAATACATAAAATATGAAGACACTTCTGAGTGAATAGGTTTGGCATTTATTTTGGAAATGCATTAGAAAAACATCACAAAATCAGACTCATAGAAAAGAATAAAAACAGTTGTAATTTTTCTAGTGAAAGTCATTTTACATTTTAGATTATTAATTTTATCTTTCCTCTTCAAAATACAGACATTATTTTGTTTTAATTCTAAAACACCACTGTCAGGATAAATCTATTTATTAGCTTTTCTTTTAGGCAAGAATAAGGGAATGATATTTTTTTTTTTCTGTCAAGCCAATGCAAAACCTGCAAGATGTAATTAAAACCGTATTTGTAAAATAAAAATTATTGCAAATTTCTGATGAAAAGCACATTTGTAGGTAACAAAAACATAGATTCTTTAAGATTATTTATGAAACATACTATTATTTTGTATTTCACTTAGATCAAGTTGAACACAAAAATGTAACTTCAAAAATGTTTTTATTCTTGCAGCTATGTACAGAGACAGAGTCGACATGGAAAGTTCTGAGTGAACATAAGCCTAAAAGGTATGACATAACCAATATTTTAAGTAGTCTGTGGCCTTAAATATTATACACATTGTTTTCTTCAGTTTTTCTCATAATAATAGTTTCCTAAAGAAAAAAAAGGAAGTGGGAAATTTTTACTTGCTACAGCCATTATCATTAAAAATTCAAAAGTGTTAACAAATTCTTCACAGTTCCCAATTGTTTTGTATTCAGAATATTTGGAGAAAGATCAGATCAGGTGACATTTACTGGATCTCTATTTAACAACTGGCTTTTGATATATGACTAACAGACTTAAAATACTACAACCTTCCATGAAGGCTGTGTTGAAACTACAATGAAATGGTGTTTCTATTGCGGCAACAGCATGAAAAATTTAGGGTCAGACCTAGAGGATCAACTCTGGTACGTGAAATGAAATTAGAAGAGAGTCACACAAATGCACATGTGCACTAACCTCTGCACAGGCCTAAGACTGCACATCCAGGACAAGCTAGGCAGACTAGAAGTGGCAGAAAGCTCTGCCTGCTGTTCACATCATGCTGTTCACATTTGTGACTATATGATTCCACTTCCCCTCCACCTGCCCCAGGGTAGGAGAAAGTCTTTACTCTCTGTTCATGCTATTGCAGCTCCTGGTGAGAGCAGTCTGAGAAGGATATAGAGAAAACAAGGTAGGAACCTTTCTACCTCTTTGTGAAGCTGTCTTATGCCATCAATATCAGATTTATGGGGAAATAATAAAAGGCAGAGGAGTTACCATTCTGTGTTGTGGAAGGTGGGGGCACTGATCTTGGAGAGCCCTGGTTTTTTGCTTCTGAATTCAAGAACATACCTGTTTTTATCTTGAGACTAATACTAAGTGTGTTAAATATTCTGATAATACAGTTCTTGCTTGTTTGAGAACTTTAATTGAAAGAAAAACCTTGGCACCAATTGTTTAGAAACCTTTATTTGAAAACTCACAGGCTCTTACCTGTACATGACTACAGTAGAGAGATGCCCAAATGGTTATTCACATGAACCAGCATTTAGAGGCAGCATAATTTCTGTATTGCCAAGAAACTTAAGTCTGGTTCCTTCAGAGAGAGATAAGATCAAACAATGAACTTTAGATACTGCAGTGCCAGTGTTGTAAGGGTTTATGTAAATTCTTTGGATTAAAAATCTGAAGGTTCAGGCTCAGATGCAGTGTTTAAATTGTAGGTGCTCAGCTGGAATAGTATCATGCAGATCCATGAAGAGCAAACAAAACCAACAAATATTTTCCTCTTGCTTTACATGCATGTGAATGACTGTGTGAGTATAACCACAACATGCTCCAGAATATGAAAATTAGCCACAGTATTGAGGAGAAGTGTAGTTAAGGGTTCGTGTCATCCCACCTCCTGTTTGGACTCTGGGCACACACCCAGACAAATTATGGTTGCCTGCTGTGTACGTGACTACATTTGGGGGAAAGCATCTAGCCTTCATTTAGCCCATTTGTTCAAAGAGGACAGAACTTGGCTGAGTGCAGTTAACTGTAATTCTAAAAGAACAAAAGAAGCTGCATGTAGCAGGTACTATCTCTTATACTAATTACAATACATGGTAATACAGGAAACCTTTGGAAAAGATAAGAAGAAATAGCTTTAAACTGAAATCTCTAGAGATTATTTTAGTGGCAGTAAGCAGACTAACAATAAATCTGCACTCTCCTTGGGGTTTTTTTGGGTTAGCTCTTTGAGGTTTGTTTTATAAAGACCAGAGTAAAGCAAAGCAATTAGTAATCGTGTCAGAAAACAACACAATCAATAATAATTCATAACAAAACCAGCATAAGTTTTTCCTTTCAAAGTTATATTAGCATTTGAATATCAGTAGAGCTCTACTTTCTCGAATATGAAATTTGCATTCAAATACCTGATTATTCATAATGTATATCTTTATGGCTTTAGAAAGAGTTGACATAAGGTCCTCATGAGTAAGTATAAAACAATTTGCTATAAAATATTCCCTTTAGAGATAACCAACTTTAAAAATAAGTAAATATAGCAGTCATAAGCAACTAAATTTTACCTTTTCAGGGAAGAGGTATGGGACTGCACAGATGACATGGAACAGTATAATCTTTTTATTGTGCTTTATTAATGTGACAGCTGAGCAAGGAGCAATGCAGTATTATCATAACTGAGTACCACCTTAAGTTTTACCAAAATGTTGTATCTTGTACTGTCAACATTTCATATTATGATTTCAGCTCTGGAGGTCCAATGCTTTTAATAATACTTCATGTCAGCATTGTTCATCTATGATTGTTCAGGAAAATTATTGATGGTCTTATACTTTCATGACAAACCCTTTATTGCAGTGAAAGGCAGAAACAACAACATTGTAAGATATTGCCCCTTGAATTCTAAGTGATAGACCTGAAGGGATCAAAGATTGTTTGATCCCACGAATTTTTAACAGATATCTTCAGTTTTCTCTAGAGAATTGAGGACTTGTCTTCACCAACACTTAGGAGGGTGGGAAATGTGTAGAAAACACTTGTCTACCCACCCACTGAATATTTTACCTATTTAATTGTTTAGTAGGCTCCACCCCACACTCGACTTGATGCTCTTTGTTATGGGTTTTTTTTTTTTCAAATATTAGTATTCTTTTCCTGCTTCCATTCTAGATGCAGTGAAACAGATGAATTTACATGGCTTTTCTGATGCTGTCATATGATCCTTCTATGTAATTGAAAGGTTTCAAAACAACTACTGGACATCACAGGTAAAAATGCATTAGGCTGGTCATACAGGCTGAAAGTTTCAGGAATTCCCTGTGAATTCAAGTAATTTCAGTGTATTGGAACTGGATTTAGGGTAACTGGACCATGGTTGGTAAAACAAGACAAAGTACAACTATATTTATCCTAGAATAAGCATATAAAGTATTAAAATATTTAATTTCCTAAATTCAGATAATCTGCTTAATGTGTTTTAAAGTCTGAATGGTTAGGAAAATAAGAATTTATTTTATTGTGTTACCAGAACACTAGCTATGTACTTCATGTGTACTCTGAAGTGATTCAAGTCAATCATCATGTAACTTTCTTTAAAATTTCTTAAATAATAAAAAACTACCAAAAAATTCATGAAAGAAGGTAAGTGAAAATATGCAAAAATCATGTCACAGTGCAAGTCTTCCTAAACTGCAGGTACTATTGAATGTAATTTTTTTCATTGGAGAAAATATTCTGCAACAGGTTTTACAATCTGCCAAGACTTCTCTTTTAGACTTTGGAAAAAAATGGAAATAGGCACACTGTTTTCAATAGACTTCATTAAACTCTTACCCCTGCAAATGCAGAATGCGCCTCTGAAGGTTTTTGGAAAGTGCTGGGACTAAAAAAACTCTGTGAATACATGTGGAATTGATCTAAATAAAATTAGATGTATAAATCTACCTCTGTCTCTGGATTCTAAAACAAGATGATAACAAGAACTAGTCCAAATCAGAGGAATCTGATAGGGTGAGAAAGTAATGCAAAATTTGTAATATTTTGAGTCATGAGTAAAGAAAAATTATTCCAGTTTTATATAAAGTACTTCACAATCCTAAATTGAATATACATCTTGGAAAATTATTTTGAAGGGGTTTTTGCTGATATTATCTACTCAGAGCTGATTTCCACCATTGAGATCTATGGATTAAATAAATTATGACAGAAGAAATATTAGTGAATCTTAAAAGTAAATATAAATTACATTTGTACCAAGTTCATGCTTCACAATTCATATGGTGACTTATATGCCTAATTTTCTATTTAATAATTTCCTTTTACAATAATTTAACTATATTCAAAATTGAACTGTAATCTATGCGATGTTTATTGGTCATGAAAACAGAGCTACCTGCACCAGATGTACTCCTCAACACTGTGTAAAAATTAGAGATGTATGAAGATAGGGAAAATTTTCACAGTTATGTATGTAAAGCAAAAGCATATTTTGGCTGTACAGACAAGTATTTTAAGTCTCATACCCAGCACCAGCTGCCTGGATTATAAAAGAAACTTCTACAGGCAAATTTATTCTCTTTTTTCAGTTATGGAGTTTCTTTGCTTCCTTTGAATCAGTGAAAACTTAGAGAAAATACTTGATGTAGTCTTTCCAGTGGTAAATCTCCAAAATCAATGGAATAAATTTAGGCATGAATTTGACCGAGTGAGTTTTATTGATCCACTGAAGCTATTGACCTAACAGAATAGTGCAGTCTTCCTTTGACTGGATATTTAATAGTTAATAGTTTGGATCATGGGTTATTGATTTTAAACAGCATATGTTACTGATTAAATCTGAAGGCTTTGAGCAAGAGCAGTGCATGTAAGATCATAGGATAAATCATGTTGAGAGAATTCAAGAGACTTGAAGATTGTCTGACTGCCTGTTCAAGTGGTGGGATCAGGCCAGGTTGCTCAGGCCTTATCAAGTGGGATCACGAAAACCTCCAATGATGGGAATTGCTTCTCTTCTCTGAGCAAACTTCCCCACTGCTATACTGTCCCCACAGTGGAAATTTTAAAATTTATATCCAGTCTGATTCTCCCTTGTTCAGCTTTTGGTCATGACTGCTGTATGGTCCTTTATGAGCCCCACATACAATAGGGCACCAAACTGGATGCAACACTCTAGTGGTGCTCTAATAAGTGTTACCCAGAGAGGCATCATCCCTTCCTTCAGTATACTCAATGTACTTGTGTTTCCCCCCTCACTGTCACAGCCTGGGGTCTGGTGGCCCTTTCTGCTGTCCACGTGCCACTGGCTCTCCCCCACCCCCATGGCCTCTTCCACAGAGCTCCTTCAGCCCAGCAGTCCTTAAGCTACACATTGCTGCAAGAAATTATTCCTTCTCAGGTGTAACAGGTATATTGCCCATTGGCTGAGAGTAATTAAAAAGATAGATTGGCATAGAGGAGGAATCTGATAATTTTTTCTTTTGTGTTTTTTGACTTTGATGTTCCCCAGTCTTTCTTCTTTCCATTCTTATGTGTCTGTTTCTTCTTGGTTTATTTGGCCAAAATTATATTTTAATATTTATTCTCCTACTCAGTTTTTATTTGGATTTTCTTTCACTCAGTAATGAATTATAATCAAGTAACCATTTCATTAATTATATGTATTTGAGTACGTATATATGCATGTACCTGTAACTGCTATGATCCCTGTTGTCAAAATGCACAAGATAAAATCTAATAGCTATTTTTTAGTGCTCTTAGGGACTTGAGCTGGGTGAACACTAATGAAAATCTTGAGGTGTTAGGACTTCTGGGAGTAAGCCTGTGGAGCTCTAAAATATACACAAGAAATCATTTAAAGGCGCAGGTGTGTTATCCCTGGATACCTAGACTAGAAATCATTTTATTTATGAACCTCCTCTGGCACTCTCAAGGTTCCTGAAATCTGAAAGAAAAGTGTTGAAAACCACATGATAACTCAGATGAAAAGCTCTGACACTGAGGTTCCATCCTTTGCTATTGTAAAGGATATTTTATTAATTGTTATCACAAATATCTGATGTACTCTCATCTGATGTACTCTCTGCTTTTTGCTTTCTCTTTTAAGTCATTTTTGTTAAGCAACCTGTCTTTGCTTTAATTTTTATTATAAAAATTTCAATTTTTTTTAATTCTAATTTATTCCAAATACATCAAAACACATCAATAATATGGCCTTTTCTGCTGCTAAGGGACACAGTATAGATTCCACATACTTGCACATAAAGGCAGAGTTTGTGACTAAATTTGCTTGACAGGGAAGTCTGGATGATGTGGGGTCAGGTTTAACAGAAATACCTCAAATTCTGCATTCATGTGTGTTAATCTGAGTTTGAGTCTTATCTTCTTATCTTTCTTATTCATTTATCTGCTCATGCACACATCTCAAGTTGAAAAGAAACAACCAGCATCAATAAATAGGAATTTAATTATAGAAAATGTAATAGGATTACAAGAGATGGAAAAACTAAAATATTTTATGCTAAAATCTTTTACACATCATTTTACTTCCACCAGAGTACTGAAATTACTCTCAGGTCACACCACTGTAGCTTTTTTATTTTTGCCGATATTCCCTGTGCCATTCAATGTTGCTGGAAATGTGTATGTTTCTGTATCAAAGGAAAATATATTGTATAATATTTACATTTACTAAAGCTTTCCATTGGGCAAATTAGTCAGTTTCTATTGACGTTTTTGAAAGCTTTGGTTCCTATTTGGTGACCCCAAATTATATCCAATAGCGCTAAATATCAATAGTAGTATCAAGAGGAAAAAATTATTTATTTGTTCTGAAACAGTGTTCACGTCCATCTGAAATATGTACATTTTTGGGTTTTTGTGGGGTTTTTTTTCTGAACAGAAACATCTACTGGAAGAAAATCCTATTGGAAGAAAGCATCTCATTAAGCAGAGGGGTCCTTTTCTTAGACAGTATTTTGAGTAGTAATGATTTTCAATCCACCTCTAAATTATGAAAACTGCTTTGATTTCCAAACTCCCTTGCAAAAAATACCAAACAGTGTAATAGAAATTTGTTTATTACTCAGTAAGAATACTGGAATAACACTGAAATTAACTACACAATTTATGTCCTTTTTTTAAATCTACCCCTAGTACTGTGTTATGGCAGACTAGGATAATATTTATACTCACAAAGAATTAATTACTTAATGGGCTGTCTCTAGTTTCCAAGACTGTCTCTGATTCATGTAGATAAAATTATTTTCTGTTAACTTCACATTATCCATACAAATACAGCCATGCCCAAATCCCATTCTTGTGATCTTTACCTTCTTTTGCTGGGCCTAATTCTGGATTTCTCATTCCAAATAATCTCTTGTTTTCTTTTTTTTTTTTTTTCTTTCTTTTTTTCCCAAGAGAAAGCTGACTTCATATTAGACTGGTGAGAAGCAAAACTATGCTTAAACTTTATTGCTGCAATGCTATATGACGAATATATTTCTGTGTTTCCTAGTGTTGAGCAATACAAATGTGAATGGAAAGAGAGAACAGACAAAACAGTTTTAACATTTGTGTTCCTAACAGACCTTATTAACAGGATCTTTTAATTTCTTGGGATTGCCACTGAACAGGATTTTTCAAAATCCCTTAACAATGTTTTATGATTATTCTCATAATTATCCACAGTAAGTCAATCTCTGACTTCAATGGGAGCAGAGATAGTCTACTTTGTTGGACACCTCTGGAAATTATATCGTAATTAAATAATTCACAAAAAAGCTGTGGCTCTTGTGATAGAAGAGTTTTTGCTTTGATTTGATGATTTTTGGTTTTGTTTTGGTTTTTTTTTAAGAGAAAAAGCAATGGAGCAAATAACCAACCTCTAAGTACCAAGGAAGAAATTTCATTTTCACCATTTTCTGTCCCCACAGACATGTGGAAGGGACAAGCCAACCACGCAAAGATCTGACATCCTATTTTCCCTCAGGGAAAAGCAGCTATCAAACAAAGACTCCAGCAGATATTGATGCCTCTCTCATCCTCTCTTCTCGTCCTGCTTTACCCACATCCCTGTCTTCCCTAGGAACTGTGTCAGAACAAGGGCTATTGGCACAGGTTAAGGTGGCAGATGAACAGGTGAGAGCAAAAAATAAAAAAAACATAACATGAGATAAGAAGAGCCATGTTAGGTGGAAATTAAAAACAAATCATAATATATTGACCTAATGTATTCTAAGAAGAAAATCTTGGTCTACATAATTTCTTTTAATTCTTTGCATTTTTTTCTCTCTAAAATTATAGCTATATAATACCTGGAACAGTTTTTCAAATCTTATTTCACATACTAATTTCCAGTCCCTGGACAGGAAGTTGCTAACAAAGCTTAATCAGACAGTGACCTATTTGCTACAGAATTAAAAGAATCAAAGGCAATATTTCAAAACTCAATTAAAATTTCCTCATTCCCTTGGTACATTCCCTTCAATGGAAAAGAAAAGGATTGTTTTGGTTGTTTTCTTTGTTACTTTTTGTTGTTGTTGTTAAATTCTCTCTTAGCATACATTAGCATGTAGATCATGATTACTGAATTGAACATCTCAGACTAGGGCTCACAAGTTCTTAGATTTTCTCATCATTTTATTTGTAGCTTTATTTGAAGTTAGTTTAGTCTGCTTTGATCTATAAATTGGTATGGATCTCCAGACATATGTCCAACATTTACCAGTTATAGGAAGAATGTCTGAAGGACAAAAGTATCTGCTTCATATATTATGTAGGCGAAAGAATGAAGTTATAGATGTGGTGCAAAATCTTGGCCTTGAAATCATTCTGAATATGTGAGGGAAATTTTACTAGCACATATGATAATGGTTATAGGTATGGTAATTGTAAGCTTTTGAAAACTTCCCATGATTACCTATTCTTTGGTAGGCTTGTGGTAACAACTTTTTTCAAATCTTGTGACGAACTTTTCAACATAGTCACTTACATGACAGGTAAATTAGCTTAAAACATATTCCTACTCATGTACCTACCATTATCAATCCAATATCAACAATGTAAACATAGGGAAGAAAGTAGGATAAATCATTTGATCCCTAATGCTAAAAATAAACCTTCTCATGGTACATTTTAAAATCTGCTCCAAAACTGTGAAGGAAGAAGAATAATGAAGAGGGTGGGGAGCTTCAGTATTTATTCTTGTTATACATGTTTATACCCAGTTTTCAGTTTCTCTGAGGGACAGGGAAAGAATGAAAGCAAGTTTTTAGGAAGGTAAGAAATTGAATGGTTCACATCAGTACCAAATCTATGAAGCTTCTAGATTCTGAACCCAAAGCCTAGCTGGAGACTTTGTGAGGACTGAAACATCCAAAGGGAAATGCTCTTTGCTACAGAAGGTACAGTCTGGTGCAAGGTGGTGCTGCTGACCTGATGGCTGCTGAAGTAAGGCTGATGTGTTGTGAGAGCTGCAAAAACCTACCTGCAGCAAACCCATGCTACCGGTAATTTGAAGAGACAGGAACCATTATTCTCCTTTGTTATTTTCTTTCCTTCAAAAAACCTTTATTTCCCTTTACTTGCAGCCTCTTTGCCCATTTTTTTTGATGTCAGCTGGTGCTCAAGACCTGTCCTAGCACTTATGAAACTACCTATCAGAGCAGCAAGGTATGTATGCTGATTGGAAGGGGTTAATGCATCTAAGAATTTTCTAAAAGACTCTTTGTTCCAAATCAAATATGTCATTAGCAGAGGTGATTGTATTGAATTATGGCATCATATTTTTAAGGGAAGGTTTGAACTCAGAACTTGGAAAATAGTTTCATGCTATTCTGAAAATAACATCTTAGGACCAGCAACAGGAAATTAACACAGATAAAACTAATAGATATATAAAAATTGATGAATCCACAATTTTAATTTGAGATTAGATTAAATCCCACTTTTAAATGGGAAATGTGGAATGTTCTTGTTTGTTGCACTGGGCTCCTTAGCACTATTTCAACTTGCTGAACTATAACAGAACAAAAAAAAGAAGTTGCTCTTCAGGAGAAAAATAAAATTAAAAAAAAAAGGAGAGAGAGACAAAGATAGAAAAAAATAAGTCTGAAAAATGTAATTTCAGACACTAGGATTTCTGTAAAGATGTCCAAAATACGACTTAAAGGAAAATACAACAGCAAATTAAGACCTCATAGTCCAAAATATGACTTGGAGTATTAAAAGGAAAATACAACAGAGAATCAAGACCTCATGCATGTATTCAGCTCTTCATTATTCAGTGAGTTGAAATACTCCTGACCCCAAATGATGAAGGTTGGAGGTCACTGCAGAAACTCTCCAGTTCTCCATAATGAGTTAGTTCAGGGTCAGCTGAGCTTATTAACTGTGGCTTAGCACTTTCCTTGCTATGCTCAGCATGGCTGCTCTGAAACCTCAGTGAGGATCCTTGCTCTGCCCCCGAGTACTCAGCAGCAGAGCTTATTAGGTTGAGCCGAGAAGTAGCCTGGACCTGGGGTTCCCACAGGGCTGAGCCAGTCTGATAACCTGCCTGCAACTGAGGATCAGTGAATCTGTGTAGTTGGCATGTCTAGGGATAATAAGTCTGCCTGAACTTGGTGTCCTTCCAAGTAAAATAACTGAAATGTCTCTGAAGCACACAAACCAATGCACACAAGCATTTTACCTATTAAAAAAAAGAAAAAAAAAGAAAAAAGAACATGCTGCCTTTATCAGCAGTACCTCCATGTTTGTATGGTTTTTATCTCATCAAATAGTACTGCCTGGCCCAATGAGTCCTTGTAGCTTGAGAATGGCTAAGAAAAGGTATCAGAATCGAGTAATTTCTTTATGTCTCTTTGAATATAAAAGCTTTCATTTGCAGAGTGATTCATTATAAGCAATTGAGCCTATTCTAGAAAATGTTTTTAAAAACATTTCTCTGCAGAACAGAGATTAAGCATATGCCTAAATTGAATTTGTTCTGATAAAATGCCCCAAAGAAGAGTACTTTCTCCATTAGGATTTAAATACTGACCATAGAATCACAGGATCACAGAACTCTTAAAGTTGGAATAGACCTTTAGGATCATCGAGTCCAACCAGTATCCTTGCACTGATGTGTTCATCACACATAAACTGCATCACCAAGTGCCACAGCCACATGGCCTCATGTTTCAAGATCTATTGCAATTCAGCCAATGAAACATGATGCCATCATATTTCAATTCTTCACCTATCATTTAAGAAGAATCACAGCATCCTTTACAAATAATGACATATCATATAAAATACATACCAGACGTGGTGATTTACTGGGGACAAGTCAGGGACTCCTGAGGCAACAGAAGCCACCTGAAAAATATCTCAAAGAAGTTAAGGGGTGTTCCTCTAGGAGGGCAACACAGCTGACAGCCTAGCAGAGTGCCTTTAGAGCAAAGCATGCAGCAACAAACAGGAGGAGCTGGAACCTCATGCTGCTAGAAAGCTACAACCTTGCTGCCATTACTGAAACTTGGTGGGATGAATCTCATGACTGAAGTGCAACTATTGCTGGCTAGAGGCTGTTTAGATAAGACAGGAAAGGAAGGAGAGGTGGAAGAGTTGCCCTCTACATCAAGAGGTGGATTGAGTTTGAAGAATTGTCTCTGAAGAGTAGCCATGAGCAGACCTAAATCTTGTGTGTAAGAAACAGAGCCTGAAGCAACATTGGAAACCTCATGGTTGGCATCTACTAGAGCCACCTGATCAAGGGAAGCCTTTTGATGGAGGCTTCTTGCTCCAGTTATGGGAGGCATTGCAGTCGCAGGCCCCTGTCCTGCTGGGGACCTTCAACCGCTCTGACATGTGCTGGGGAATTATCCCAGCTAGCTGCAGGAAATCCAGGAGACTGCTGGAATGCATGGAGGATAACTTCTTGATAAGAGATAATCCTACCATGTGGTACTGGGTCTGACAGTCACCAGTGTAAACAAGCTAATCAGGGACATCAGGGTTGGAGACAGCCTTGGCTGCAGTGATCATGGACTGGTGGAGTTCACAGTCCTGAGGGATACAGGCCAGGTAAGTAGTGAACTTATGCTCCTGAACTTTAAGAAAGCAGACTTGCAGGTCTTCAAGGAGATAGTCAATAGGATCCCCTGAGAGACTGCCCTTGGGAACTAGGGAGTCAAACAAAGATGGCAGATTTTAAGGAAGTTGTCGATGGAGAGCAAGACTGGCAATCCCCAGGAGCAAGGAATCAAGCAAGGAAAGCAGGAGACTGGCATGGTTGAGTAGGGAACTGCTGGCCAAACAAGGGAAGAGCTACAGATGTCATTAATCTGGACTTCTGAAAAGCCTTTGACACCACCCCCTTCAACATTTTTTTCTCTACACAGGAGAGAGATGGATTTGATGGGTGAGCTGCTAGGTGGATAAGAAATTGGTTGGATGGTAACATCTAGAAGGTAGTGGTCAATAGCTCAGGGTTCCAACAGATATCAGTGACAAGCGATTCCCCTCAGGGGTCCACTTTGGCACCACTGCTTATAAATATCTTCTTTAATGACGTAAATGACAGGATCGAGTGCACTCTTAGAAAATTTGCAGATGACACCAGGCTGAGTGTTGCAGTAGACACACCTGAAGGATGGGATGCCATCCAGAGGGCCTGGACATGCTGAAGAAATGAGCCTGTAGGAGTCTCATGAGGCTTTACAAGCCCAAGCCCAAGTTGCTGCACTTGGGTCAGGGCAACTCCCAGGATCAACACAGGCTAGGGATGAACAGAGGGAGAGACGCCCTGCCAAAAGGGATTTGGGAATGCTGGTGGGTGAGAGGCTGGACATGAGCCAGTAATGTGCACAATGTAGCACAGAAAGCCAAACATGTCCTGGGCTGCATCCAAAGCAGCATGGGCAGCAGGGCAAAGGAGGGGACTCTGCCCCTCTGCTCTGCTCTGCTCTGGTGAGACCCCACCTGGAGTACTGCATCCAGGGGTCCCCAGCACAGGAAGAGCATCATCACCTGTTGGGGGAACACCAAGTTGATTAGGGGGATGGAGCTCCTCCTCTGTGAGAAAAAACTGAGAGAATTTGGATTATTCAGCCTGCAAAGAGAAGGCTTTTCGGTGACCTAATTGTGACCTTCCACAACCTGAACAGAGTCTACAGAAAAGATGGAGGGAGACGATTAACAACAGTGTGTAGTGACACAACAAAGGAGATTGGATACAAAGTTTGGGATCAGATTCAATATTAGGGAGAAGTCCTTTGCTCTGAGGGTGGTGAGGCATTGGAACAGGTTGCTCACAGAAATTGTGGATGTCCCATCCTTGGAAGTGTTCAAGTTCAAATTAATTGAACCTAGGAGGCATATGACATTATCAAAACTTCCTCCAAATAAAGATATTAATTTCCAATTGTTTGAAAAATGGTAAATATTTGTGAAAATGCTTTTACATTGCATTTCAGACAAATGCACTAATAGAAATTCATTTCATGCAAGAATCTGTACCCCAAGCATCAGCATATGCCATTGTGTTTTAACTGATGAGAAGGAAAGAGTGAAAAGCAACTTTTCTACAAGACTTTAATCCATGGATGTAAACAAATTCCTTCTCTGAAATGACTGGAAGAGAATGTAGATGACCTTTAACTATCAATGCTGAAACCTTAACACTTGACTTCTTTAGTGCAGTTGACATATTTGGGTTTGTTTTCTAAAGAGCTTTCCATACTCTTCTAGCTTAAGGAAGAAAGTTTTGGATACATCCTGAAGCATGACTTCCAGGAAAAGGCATAAATAACTCTCTCCTTTACAAAAGTCCTTTCAAATACGTTTACACCATAGAAAGAAGATTTTTAAACAGTCAGTTAACTCAGGACAAGTTTCTTCTTAATGCATCAAGACAAGACATTGGAAAAAGGCAGCCCAAAGCAAGATGCCTTGTACTCTACCATTCTCATAAAACTTTCTGTCCTGTTTCTCAAGCATTCTGTTTGGGACTTTTTTATTAGTACTATCATATCTTTAAAAAGTGAAATATCATATATCCTCAGATAATATTGCACTATAATTTTCCACATGGATAGACTAAAAAAAACTCAAAATCATGCTTCTAGGTGCTTCTCTATATATCAAGATATAGGAGAATTATATAGCAAGCAGTAGCATAGAATCTGTCAGAAAAAATATCAGAAAACAACAATATCACCTCTGAAAGATGTAAGAATTCTCAAAACAGCTGATATATGGCAACATTTAGTGTACTGAGCATGCAGCTTTTAATGGAAAAAGCACACAAAGTGTTTGTTGGTTTAGAATTTGTCTCTGCATGAGAAGTCAACTAAAGGGCCAAAAATCTTTGTGTATGGCTATCAGAAAGAATCTTTAGTTCTGGAAAGGCGATAGCAACAAAGCCTATATCTTATGAGTAGTACGAAATGTGCTCCAGAGTAAAAACTATATACAGTATGTAGAGCCCCAAGAGTAAAATAAGAAAACACTAGATACCTGACTGAGTCTTCAGTACCTTCAGCATGCTTATCTAAGAAATTGTTGTAAATTCTAGAATTTCTGAAGCTTTAGAATGCAGCTGAACTACAATAATTCCTTTCCTCCAAGAATTCTGTATCTTTGGCAAAAAATGAAAAAAAAATCAAAATTACTCTTGAAAGAAATCGTTAAAGAGTACTGAGTAGATGGGCGATTAAGGTGTTCACTAGACATAATGGAGAAATGCTCAGAACCTATTTTGCTCAGTTGAGAGCAGTATTTCTCAGATCGAATCAATGAAATAGGAAGAAATGAAAAAGGACAGGTGAGTGTCCAAAGCAAAATGTAACTTTGTACTAAAAATGCATTTTCATCTTCCTTTCAGATCTTAAGTTAAAGAACCTTTCTCTAAGGATCAACAAGTAAAGATCAAAGTCCAACAAGTCCAAAAATAAAGTGAGATTTAGTTAAATCGGAGTTTATGTTGAAAAAGGCCTCAGTTTTTCTTCCAACAGCACTATCATAAATGATCCTTCAAGTTATGTGGTTTGTGCTATAAAAAACTGTTTTGATTCTCCAGACATGAGCAACTAGTATGAATTCAAACTATATGAATATTACACAGAGGAATACTTGGGTGAATGCTGCTTTTTTTCTTTTTTCCTTTTTTCTTTTTTTTTTTTCTTTCAATTAATTTCCTTTTTAGATAGCTATGTGATGTCTGAGTCTAAAATTATTAGTTGAAATAAGATATGAAAGCAGAGTCATTGCATCTAGTAATAACTCTGCCTTCCAGCTCTTTTGGCAAATGAAAAAAAAAAAGTAGCATGAATTAAATCTAGACTGTTCCCCTCATAACTGTAAATTAAAGAGTTCTGACAAAGTGCAGATACCAAAACCACTGACAAAGCAAATTCTGGGCAGATATCACATACTACCAGTTCTGCCAAAATGAATATGAACAAAGATGCTTATGCTAATTTATGCAGAAGATTAAAACTAAGCAACTAGAGAAAGATTAGGAATTAAAGTGTTAAGATGCAGTCCAAACTTATTTCCAAAATGGAAGAATAGCTGTTTGGCACATTCTAAGATCCTAGGCTTTTGTTACCAATTTTTTGATTTATCAATTTTTGTTCAAAGATTCAGCTGAAGAAAAAGGTAGCTGCCCTCCTGATTACAAAAACAAAGGACTAGGAGTGATACTGTAAGTGGGTGACCAGTTAACAAACCAGTTTGTCTTACTTTAGATGCAAACTAATGAAAAATAGGTAAATGCAAGTCTTAGGAGGCAACTATTGCTTTAAAGTGGATTCCTCCCTGCTGAGGGAGAGAGAAAAAACCCCTCTAAATTCATTCTCAATTTAAAGTGAAAGAGAGCAACTCTTTTCTTCTTTTCTTTCCCATTAAAATCATTTATCTCAATCCTACATAATTGGGTACTTCATTATGACAGCATTCTAGTACAATAACGTTCTTCTATGGAAGAACATTATTGTATTATGATTTAGACAATCCAGGAGGGCTAAAGAACAAAGGATGTTAGAAAGGCATAAACAATCAATAGTCTTAGAATGGAATTTCCATATGAGAATGGAATTTCCCTGCACTGTTTATGAACAGCATGAGGGAAGATGAAAATGCAAAGCCATTGAGAAATAAGTTCAGCTGTGGGAAGGCAGAGTGATGAGTAGTAGAGAAATGGACTGAGTAAAGTCTCTGGAGTTCATAACAGGTCATACTGTCACTGTAAAGCATAAGGACTTAGTTACCTGTTACTGCATGATAACTACTGGCATCTTATCTATCTGCTTCCACATGGACCCTTCATTTACAGAGCACTTCAGTCCACAGAGATGGATTGCTGCTTAGTTAGGGTTTAGCAGCAACTTTCCCAGCAGGAGATGTATTTGACCTATTCAACTTCTCACATGCAGCCAAAAGATTAAGACTTTCTGTAGACACACTTAATCTCACCTGTAGCTGCAGTTTGCATCAGTATTTCCATTCATTCTCTGCTTTAATCTTTCTCCAAACACTGTTCTCTGATTTAGGGAAAGCAAACTATTTTCAGTTCACCTCTGGAGTTATACACAGTATTAAATTTCATCCTTGACTTGAATGGAGTCCACAGCATTACTATATTTTGTGAAATGCCTTCCTGTCAGTGTGTTTCTCAGAAATTAGTTTTCCCCAAAGGCACAATGATTAATTATTTGATGCTTTACTTATACTGCAGGCATGTAAAGGAAGTCAGAAACTTGTAGCACATTCATTCTAAGATTAATAAAAGACGGTAAAAGGAACAGGACAAGAGTATATATCCATTTGGACTTAGAATATATATTATGTAATATTATGAAGAATTTTATTGTCAAGTGGTATTAATGAAAATTAAGGAAGCAAATATAGGCAGTTGGAAAGGTTTAGTTAAAAAAAAAAGGGCATGGTGAGAAAAAGGACAGAAAATCTGTCAGTTCCATCACCTTATGACACCCAGTTTGGAAAAATATATATCAATGTCTTGTCTGCTCAAAAGAGATAGCATGATATTTTTGATTCAAGAGAAACAAAAGAAGAGCTGATGAGACGCTAAGGAGTGAAGGTTGGCAACAGCCAAATAAATCTAGAACTGGAGGCTCTAGAAATGCTTGGCCTTAGCTCATCTTGGCAACTTAACAATAGCTCTTGTTAGGGTTTGGCTTAAAGTCTGAATAAGAAATAAAAACCCTCAAGCAATTTCTGTAACCACATCCTTCCTGGAAGTAGGCAACAGGCAAGGTTGCACTGCTATGACATGAAGAATCATGTTGTCTCATTTAGATCACCAGCATCAAGAAAAGGAAGAGGCAAGACCTGCTGAACACTGACAGAGGAAGGAGTCTAAGACTACAGCTGGGGTGCTGGAGGATTATTGGGAAGGAACATTCGTGACTGCATAAAAAATGAAACATTGGTGAGATTTTTCTGTCCACACCTGCCTCTGGTGTTGTCAGTGTTAATGCATGGAGTTTTCTACTTTTTGCCATTAGAAGAGGACACTGCTGTTTTAAACAATATGCAGAATTCCAGCTGCAAAGAGATTAGAACGTTAGGAAGGCTTAGGAATAAGCATGCTGTCTTTGGCTAAATTTGAATTGCTCTTAAAACAATAAGTATATGGGTGTGTATATTGTTTTAGAGCTGTAAGTAAGGTGCCTTCTAAGAGCTAAAACATTTTGTGAAATTCTTATGGTAAAACATCTTCTCCCTTGCTGTCCCGTTGAAGAACAGTGTGCAGATGCATAAGATGGCTCTGCAGCATTCATCAGGATGTGGCTGATTTGAAGAGAAATATATTACCTATTATAGGCAAAACAATTTTTGTCTGCCTATGAAATTCTGTGTTCTGGTAAGAACTAGAATGGTCACAATATCAGCTCTGAATAGAGCTGTGAAATAGTTAATAAGAGAATTGTTTAAATAACATGAAATATGACAGTCTTCAAAATCCAGAACAGCTGGAAATGTCATGGAAAGCAAGTCATGTCTCATGAGATACCCGCTCAGGTGCTGCATTCTAATTATAGCTCAAAGAACAATACTTAGGAGGTTTGACTGTCACTAATGCTAAATATTCTTAATTACTGTGTTATTAAAATTTCTTTAAATTATCCTTTGATTTCTAATACCACTAGAATAGAAAGTGTCTAATAAGTTCCATCTCTATCTTTCAGAGATTTCAAAGAGTTATTACATAAAGTCGATTCACCCAACAATGAAGTAAAAATGCAGTATAAATCCAGACTTCAAATAGATCAATGACCTAATTCTTTATCAAAAGCTACATTATAAAGCAAAAGTAGGTGCTTAATTACAATACTTCTACCACTATTAATGGTAAAGATTCAAAGATAAACTACAAATAGATCTTCCAATACTTTTATTACCTGAGCTTATTTTGTCTTCGGTAATACAAGAGTATTAATACTTTTCCCATATATGATGTACATATTATAGGTAGCAGTATGAAGTACTCACATGAAGCACACTTTCATTTTTCTGCTTTAGAAACACCATGTCACTGGAGAGATGCAAAAGCAGATCATGGAACCTTTCTTTTGTTCTATTCACTTTGATACGTTTCTCTGTGCACAAGGATTGTGTATAGCATACATTGCAAGTGCACAACTATAAACTGGATTTTTTAAAGGGCTCTTCATATGGCAAAATGCTACTAGCAACATACATCGTGATCTTGGAAATTCATATCTTAGCAAGGCTATCTGGGCTATCAAAACCATACTGTTTTCTACAAGGTTTAGGTTCTTTATTCTTAGGATATGTGTTATACCAAACATACATTTCCTGAACTCATATAGTGGAAGTTTTCTCTACTCAGAAATACTCCTATATTCATTAGCCTTCATAATTTATCTTGTCATGCACAAGTAAGAGAGCCTTCCAAAGGTGCAATACATGGGATGAATCATTTATCTGCAAAGCAAATTAGCTGAAAATATAGGTCATCAAAAAATAGTCAGCAAATGTTCATTACTTTGTTCTGAGTTTTTAATATCCAGTATATTCTGTGGTCAGATTTCTTACAGTTTTACTATTTTTTCATATGTAGATATGCGTATATGTAAGTATGAAATATGTTTATCATCATAATGGACTTTTTGTGGCAGCAACAAGGTTGTATAATATTTTCTGATGTTATTTATCTATATCGGTATTGCATGATATTCATATAGTAGATGTAAACTTCATCATAATAAATAGTAGCTTAGAACAGAGGTTCTATACATAATTTACATGGAACCTTTGCTCTCTCTGTAAAATACTTGCAATATTAACTGGTCTCTGTTTGACAGAACAATGTATCATACCTGCTGAAAATCAAAAAAAAGTCAACTCTGCTGTCTAAAAATGCATCTGCCTGCTAATGTCTCCAAAGTTAAGACAGGAAATTACAACCTGCCCTGCCTTCAGCACTCGTGTCCTCTTGTTTACACATGTGTAATACACAAATATAACTGCAATTTACGCCATGCTCAAGCTAGCCCAGAAGGGCTACTTTAGTCAGGTACCTGTGAAGCAGTACACATTGAACTCTATGGAGCTATAACTGCACTGCTATCAGGAGCTATATTGATTGTAGTGTCTCATTACTAAAAATGTTTTGAAGCATTCTGCCCTCAGCGATTAATATTTCCATTCTTTGAGGGATTTGATCAAATATTTGGAGATGTTCGCAATGGGAACAAATAATACTCCAGTTTATTCCATGTAGGTTGTTAGTTGCAGAGCTACTTTTGAAATAGCTTTTAATGTATTTTTTAAACTAGTATTAAATAAAACTAGTATAAAACTAAAGAGGTGGGGAGTTGTCCTCCTTTTTCTGAGAGTATTGTTTTCAGTACTGTTGTTTTCAACACGTGAAATTTATAAAAGATTGAATGTCAGTATCCAATCTTCTTTCACCTGTGAATAATATGATTTTAATGTTTTCCATCCACCACTGTTTACTCTAGGACCCTGGACATGAACTGGAGGGAGGAAGTCTAAGGCCATCAGTCTCAATCAGTTACCTCAGAGGCTCCACTCAACATTTGATCAACCAACTACTTCTTGTGACTCAGCTGAATTTACTAGGTTCAAGAAAATACTTTTGTCTCAGATTAACTTACTGCAGGTGCATTATATTTCTTCTTTGTGCTAATTTAGGAACTGGCAAATTCATACTGAAGAAAATATGGAAGATACAAAGTTACGAAAGAGTGCTTTCATTGAACTGAATGGCACAAAAGGACTGTACTGATGGTTTCAAAGTAATGATTCTGGGATTCTGTCTCATAGAAAGTCTTGCTTTTTTTGGAGGAAGAATGCAAAGTCATAGTGGTTTTCTTCATTTTTACCTTTTTTACGTTTTATTTGTAGAGTTAAATTGATGTTTTATCATTCGCTTCAATGGATCCTCTTTTTCTCTGTAAGCCTGCTGGGTTGTTTAGGCAAAATGTTTTCCTCTTGTGTTATGTCTGAAATACAATAGAAATATTTGAAAATGGAAATTTCAGGTTTAATGCTTCTTTTGTGAAAAAAGCCAACAAATCTTCTTTGCGAGGGGCTGCTACAAATGAAGAAAAAGCATGTCATTCTCATCGTTTCATTCAGTTCATGCAGTTTTGTAAAAAAATTTATTAGATGCACTCTTCTCCTTATCTGAGCCTAGCAGTCCATCTAAGCACTAAGGCAACAAATGTAACTCACTTCTGATGATGAATTCCCAGCTTGATTGAAGATATACTTTTCCCATTCTTTCTCATGTTCAGTGTTGTAAATTCTGAATATTCCTCATATGCTGTTAATATCAAAATTTTCAGATATTTTGAAGTTTCCCACCAGATTCTTTTTACTTATATTTTGCTACTTGCTTTAATGAAAAATGTGCAGATTTTCTCTAAATTCAAATCTTAATTGAATTTTTATGTACTATATAAATCTGATTTCAATAAGTATCTTTTTGCTTCATGTAATTAACAGTACACAAAAAAAGGAGAATGTATAGATGCTTTCCCTGGTAGTTAATTACTTGCTATGTAATCTACCTTAACACTTGAAAAAGTGAAAAATAAATGTGAATTTCCACTAATCCCCACGCAAAATTATGTAAAACAGGAGAAAGGATACATTTTAAGATAGAGTATGTTTTTCTCTGTTATGCAGCTCCTAGTGTTAAAAGGTTCAGATGCATTTTTAATGCCTGGATTAAAGGATGGTTCACTGTAGGCTTTCATTAGAAGGTTTGCCAGAAAAAGAGAATACATGGGATGTTTGGTTTTCTCTCTTTTCATCTCATATACAGAAATAAATCAAGTTTTGTTTTAACCAACTAACTAAGAGAAAGCATGACCTGGCTGTCATGGTTACCTGTCTCTGTTAGACCTATCATTTACTGAACCATTAAGAATAATTCTAATATACAAATGGACTTGACTATCCCTTATGTTCTTTTAAGAATAATAAAATACCATAAGGCAAATGGACCCTTACATTGCACCTAATTATTGTCTTTTTCTCCTGATAGATTGTTGTTTATAACAATATCAGTACATAAATCTTTATTAGCATCATTTCTGTTCTTATATTTGTCTCCCAGAAAATTGGACAGGCTCTAGAGAAAATAGACCAAGCCCAATAAGGGTATGAAATGAGGTTAAGTAGTATACATAATGTACAGCATGTAGCACTTTTGTTCTCCAGCAAGCAGTTGCTCCTTCTTCTACAGGAAGCAGCAGAGTGCCTTGAAATAAATTAAAATAAAATTAAAAATAACATCGAACATCACAGATTAATTTAATTGACCTTCTGGTATTCACAATAAAATATTCACTTTTAATAATATATATCTTCAAAAGGGCAACTTTTGACTTGCAGTAATTAAGATAACTTAAAAGGGCTTCTCCTCATCTGTATCTTTTATTCCATTATAGCAGAAAATCTGGAAGTTACAGAAATATCAAAACAAGTTATTCTTGAGATAAGTAGCTTACGTAATAGTGATTCATTAACTCCATTTCTTTCCAAAGCTTCTTACACTGTTGAATCCTTCTGTGGTCTACAGTCTGAAAAAGTGTTCATAGCATTCAATTTTTTCATTAGAATATTCTAGGAAGAACTAATATAGCACAAAATACAGGCATGGAGGGGTCATCCAAGCTCCATTCCTTCCTGTACATGAAAGAGAACTCCATTAACAGCATAGTCTATAGAAAAAAGCTACATCCTCAAATATAATTTATGAAGTGCTAGTCATCAGCATAAGAGCTGTGGGTGTGTAAAGGCTGAGATTACTTAATCAAACTGGAAAAGAAAAATGCCTTCCATATGACCAAGAAGAAGGAAGGAAAAGGTTATCTGGGACGTTTTCTTCTGAGAAACACCTAATATAAAACAAGTAGCATACCAGGAGACCGTTCTGTATTCCCTCTTTTCAAATTAAAGCACTCTATTTCCTGGGATTTGTGCTCTGTACTGTAGGTACTGCTGAAACTGTGGGTTTCAGCTGGTTATACCAAGCCTATGCACAAACTGCTTGCCCAAAAGCACACATTTGCTCTGGACAAGGTATGAACTTATTTATTATATTGACCATGACACATTATGAAATTTTCACTAAGTTTAAACTACCATGCTAGTTTTGTCCCTGTCGGAGTGGCACTGTTATATCCAGACTGAAGCCTGACAAGTCAAATTTAGCTATCCCCTAAGAGAAACAAATTTTAAATGGTAAAATGTACCAGGTGCTCTAGGTTGTGTGTCCAGAGGATTTGTTCACTTTTACCCCCCATTGTCTGGGGGATTTATTGTGCTGTTGAAAAATAGTGTACAAACTGGTGGTTTCCAGCCCAAATCCCAGCTCTGACTCAAGAACATTTATTTTCAAAAGAATAATCATGAATCACATAACCTTATCTGAGAAACCCCCTGACTAAAGCTAGCCTTAAACTATGGTTACTCCAGCCTCATGTTGTCATCTCTACACAAAAGGACATCTCTACACCTGCAAGAACAGAGTGCTGCTTTTCTCTGAACAGCACTGACAGTTCTTTTACTTTTGGCTATCAGAGAAAGGCAGAACACCCATTATTATTATAATCCTAGCAGCTTTCAGAGGACAGTGACTAAATACAGTAGTCTAAATGTAGACCTAATTCACCAGATAACCTACGAGATTCTTATGGACAGCTTTCTGTTCAAGATTTACTGTCTTTAAAGCCAAAGCATATAATTGAGGTAAATAGGAAGTATATATATATAAGAAAAATCAACCAAAATGATATTTTTTAAGAATATCTGGGAAAAAAGTTTGCATTTGAAATTCCAGGAGATATTTACAATATTTACATGGGGCAATAGTTCTATGAATATGTTTTCTTCACTTTGGTGAAGACACTGGTTCCCCATAGCCAGTCATAGGCATAAGAGCTTTTATTTTCAGCTCACTCTAAGTCTGAGCACTGAACATATGTTCCTCCTGCTTTTTGGGTCTGCATCCTTGTATGAACAGGGGTCATTAAGCCTAGATCATGTGTAGCATTCTCTGTGCCTTTATGATTCACATCTGTGAGCATGGCGGGGAAAAAAAATATTTAAAATTGTTAATTCATTAGGGTTAGAAATTTAATTTCATGAGAAAACAGGAGCCCAGTTTCCCAAAGTGACAGCGTGACATCTCCTTCCAAAGACATTAGCACTAAAGCACATCCGTTAACTCAGAACCAACAGCAGATGGCCCTTGGAGTGTGGGATGCTTATTTGGAAACAAATCGGGAGCAGGGATATAGAAAATCAACCAGGTTTGTCCAAATGAAGAGGCATAAGGCCAAAGAAACAGCTGGCATCAACTGGCATATCTTCACTGAAGTCAAGTCAGGAAGACACCATTTCTACTAGTGGAGTCCTGGACACCAAAGCTTTTGAGAATTTAGAAATGTTGATCTTAGAAGGGTGCTCAGGAGGAAGGAAGTACAGCCATAAACTGAGAAAAAAAGCCTTAAACAAGCAGGCTTAAATATATGCTCTGGAATGTGTTCCAATCAAATAAATCTTGGACTAATCAAAAATTGTTTTGCTTTCATTAGAGAATATTAAATCACTTCAAGTCTGATTTTTTCCCCTTAAAATGTGGAGTTTCCTATGTGAAATGATACAAGAAAAAACATTCTGAAAACTCATTTTTAAATCAGAATTTCAATCTTTTCAATTAAAAATGGTACAAGTAGAAAACACAGCCTTATAAACACAGCCTTTACTTAAATAAGTAAAATTTCTACTTTTAAAATGTTCAAATTCAATTGTGAAAAAATCCAAGAAACTTTAAAAATAATTTTAAAATGCTCTTTGGTTTCCCATTTATAGGGAATTTATAGCTGTTTTATACTCATAATATCTGATAAGGCATCAACTGCTATATAAAAGCCAAATATGATGTAAGAGTGGTCAAAGGACATATTTTCAGTGTTTAATGTATTAAAATATCTTATCTAAAAACTCTGGCAAGAACTTTAAACAAACCAAAATGTTAATGAGATCAGTTTTTGTACAACAAATTTGAAGTGAAACAAGCTACCCACAGTGGAAGTCACCTATAAGATACCAAAAAGTTTTTTAAACGACTTACTCACAAATCCTTCAGTTCCCTCAATTTTCTAAGCTTTTACCTTCCTTTACAAAAAATGAGAATTAAAATGTTCCCATGACCTAGTCATGTTTAGAAAGAAATCTTGTCTGTGATTTGTCAGTATTATCAAGGCCAAGTCGAATAATCTATTACTGCTTCAAAACAAAACAATACTTTGACCTGAAAAAAGGCATCCCAATGTTAAGTTTAAAAGCACATCTGTAAGAATGTAAACAACTTATTAACTATTCTGCACATTTAATATGAACACTATGAAATGTCCCACAATTGACTGATTCCCTTTCCTAGTACAAAATTTCACTCTAAATTTGGGTTTTTATTCTAAAAACCCAAACCCTAAGATCAAAGATTGGATTAATTTTGTCTGTTTTTCAGCTGCAACACATAGAGAAAAAGGTGAGTTCTAAGATGAAGGAAGTAATCATCTGAAAAGAAGAACATGTACTTAGTTTATTAATGACATGAAAATGTTGAGCAATGAGATGATAACAACTGCAAATTCTATTAAACCCTGCAAGTTTTCAGCCTCATCAAGCACATCAGAATAATTTAACCACACTTGGCATTTAGGTAATGTGGTGGGAATACACGATGGAGCATAGAGGTGGACGTTAGGAAGAGCTCTTCAAAGTGCACAAGAATAGGTAACAGTAGTGATTACCCTGTCTTAACACTAGTAACAACCCTTTCCTAGTCCTACTGCTTCCCTGCTGCAGGAGCAGAATCTGTTTTAAGCCTTCTTTTGCACAGATTTTTGTTACCAAGCAGTCACAGCACACTTTTTGGTCTTTTCTTATTAACTCCTCTGAGACTGAAGAGAACCGAACCTACCAATAGCTAATTGGTTCCCTTTTTGATACATAGACATTTTGGCATTGTTTCTCTTCTTTACTATTTAAGGTTCCAGAAATACAAAATCTGTTTATGAGACAGATTTACCTGTGGATAATTACAGTTGCTTCATAAATGTCAAGGATCCTTGTCTAATAGACAAAAAATACATCCTTTGGCTGGAACATGGAAAATCTCTGAAGCTGTGATGAGACCAAATGATTTAGATATTAGCAATTATAGGGTTGTTCTGTCCTAATTATCTGATGCAGACCAGTATATCTGTAAGTTCCTGTGGAACTTTTGTTGCCTCCTTTGTATTTGACTGTCTTCCATAATCTACCATGTGAAAAACTTTTGCAAGACCCTGTTCAGTTCTGCTGTTAAGGCTAACTTTCTTTCATGGTTACCTAATGAAAGAACACTTTGCTGTCAATGAGAAGATAAAGAGTTAAAGCTGCATAAACCAGTGCTCTCTGTTCCCATATGTAAGGATAGTGTATAAGGAGATGAAATTTTTCCATTATATTTTTTGTTATGAAACCAGCTTTTAAAGATTAATTCAAAGAAACAGATTAAAAGAAAAATGGGAGCTCTTTTAAATAGTATCATAAGTTTTATTTCAAAGGGAAAAGCTGCAGTCTAAGGAAAATCTGATAAATGTCTATATATGAAAATGAGATCACTTTGTTCCAGGAAAGTATTCTATAAAATGAATTGTTGTTCTTGTCAGAAAATACTATTTTGATTTGCTTATATCAATGTTGTGTGGATGGGGGCATTGTTTTCCCATATTGATGGACATTTAATCTAGACTCTAGAAAGAACTTAAACAAGGAGATATAAATTAAAGTATTTTACTGTCAGAGTCACAGAAATGATCAGAAGACCTGATAAGAAATAGGGAAAACACAAATATAATTATCTACTCTGGCATTAGAAAATGGCAAATCTAAATTACATATTCCTGTGGATCTAAGATATCTCATTGCATTAACCCAGACCACTAAAGTTTAAATTTACAGTCTTCTTAAGCCCATGTTCAATAAGTAAAACTCTCATCTTTAGTATTCAGCAAAATTCATTGTTTGTTAAGCTTGTTTCTGAGACTTCCAAAGACTATGCTGTGTTGCAAAGCTAAAGAAATTGTGGTATTGTAAGGCTTCTCCCAGTGGAAACTCCATAGCACTTAACCCAGATTTCCTTCACATGGGTTACTAGACACTAGAGACAAAGCTAAAAGCTAAAAGTCATTGTCTCTTTCTACTTTAAACCACTTGTTGAACTCAACTCAGCTTTCAGAAATGAAAAAAGGACTTCAGTTTCTTTAATAAGAAGTTTACAGTTTCAAAACAGAAAAGCTTTATGAAAAGTAGGTTTATCATTCCTGACAACCAATTCAAGTAGAAAATGTTTAACTTTTCTTCAAGTAACCCCTAAAGAGCAAAAGAAAGTGGGGTTTGTATGCAAAATAGAGAAGGTATTTTTGTCACCTCTGCAAGACCTCTATTCACAGCAGTTCTAACCTCACCACTCTCCTCTCCATATCGGACAGTGGTTGGTAGTCAGGAAAATCCCCACTGCTTACGTGGCTACAACTTGGTCTGCCATCTACAAAAAGCTGAAGTAATTCTGCACCAGTTAATGAACTCCCACATGATGCTTTTCCCTGCAAGAAAGGAGGAATTCAGGGACTAAATTAGGACTTCTACTCAAAATATAGCCCTTTCCAGGCCCTGGAAAAAGCAGTCTCATACAGTCTCTCAATCAGGTTACTTGCCCTTAACTCTTAATCAAGCTGGAATTTTTCATCATTTTCCAATATGGAGGGAATTTCTAATATCATAAAAACAACCCTTAAAAAGGACAGTTTCTGTAAATTCCATAAAACATGGTTTGCTCTACTTTAAACTTTCTATAAAGACAACATTAATTATATCTTATACGTATTTTGATCTGAAATACATCTTTTATTAAATTAAAAAATGCATAAATGCTAATAATAATTAACTTTACTTTTTTTAATATACTACCCTTCTGGGAAAATAAAAGAGTAATGGTTAACATTACAGGACAGAATAATATCCAAAATATTAGAAAAAAGTCTAGTGAAACAATTCCTAGTGAAAATGGTATGAGTCTTTCACCCTAAATGAGGCTGTTGAAAATAAATAATGTTCCTGAAGATAAATAAAATGATGCTCTTCCTTGCTGCCCTGTGTGTGTGTGCTCTTATCATAGGTATGATTGGGTTTGGCTGCCTCTTGATACATCAGTGCTATTAGATGTCAAGCATCATTTATCCTACTCAGTGGAGAAGAGATGCCTCCAATGAGTGATATAGAGCACCTGAAGTTATCTACCTACACTTTATCAAAAACTGAAGAAGCCAGACTCTGTGTGCAATGGAAAACTCTCATCAAAGAAAAGTTTGCAAGCACTTGCTGCAAAGGTTCAACTCCCAAGAAACAGGGTAAGAACCACCTTTTCAGACTGATTTTCAACAATGAATTGGACTGAGATTAATAAAATTCTGCAGTCCCAGCTGGATTGCTGCTCAAGGCAGTCTTAAAATTCATTATTGTATATATAGAAGCAATTGCAAGATTGAGTAGCTGTTTTTTCAGTCAAATATGCAGATTAGATAATAATGTTCTGGACAGTGTTTGGGGAGAGAGGCAGAGAGAGAGAGGGAGAGAAAGGTTTATTCCACTGACAATAGGCAGAAATAGACTGGTATTTTAGGGATAGATCTTTTAGATCTTATATACATAAGATATATATATTATATTTGTATAATACCCCTCTGGTATAGATAGGGATAGTCTAGGATAGAGTATTGTCATTACTTGCAGCAAAATCACAATGTGTAAAATAGGTTAGTGACAACTCACTCTTACATGGAACAGTTTTTGGCTCACTTACATATTTAGTGTCCAAAATCCTGGACCTGGAATAGAGCCTCAAGGAACAACTGCTCACTTCACATATTTTAAATCAGGATTTAAACCATTTATTGATTCAGAAATGACACTAATTAACTCATAATCAGTGAACTATACAGTCAGGATCAATATGAGCAGTAAAACATATTTAAATGACAACTTTGCACACTTACAAAATGTTAATAAACACCCATAAATTTCTCAACGGCCTGCTAGAAAATTTCACTCACACAGCAGCAAACACCCTCCCACCTCTCTTGGGAGTGCAGGTTCCCATGCTTCCCACACCTCCAGCTGGAAACAGGAGCAGATGCTTTGTGAATACCTGTGCTGCTCCTTATAACCCACCAGTCCAGGAGGCAGAGAGAAAGTGCCCCCTGAGCTCACCCAGGCTGCCCACAGCGCTTCCCCCAAATGCTGCACACCAAGCTGCTCGAGACAGGGCAGCTGCTCTGACCCACACACAGGTCACAAGGTGATTGCAGGCACTGACAAACCAGGTTGTTAAAAGTGGACTGCTTATTTGCTTGCTTCAGGAGGATTTCACTCATTTCAGTGGAATATTATGATTTTCTTAGCATTTTGGGGGAGGGAAAATTATGTGTGTAGAAACAGGCCAATGATAACAAAAAGGGTGCTCCCACAAAAGCTGAGCAGAATTTGAACTATGTGTTAAAGTTGGCTTCTCCTATGATTATTTTTGGAAACTGATTGGGTTTTGGCTCTATTGTATGACTGTATACATGTTTGTGCATTCATATGCATGCAAACATACACTGTACTATAAACTCTTAATCTATGTTATCTCCAGATAAGAGACGAACATATACTACAACATTAAGATAAATGATCAAACTTATTGATGATCTGACTTATGAGATGTTGCCATTTTAGTCTGTTAAAACTGTATCTCCAATTTCTTTTTCTGAACTCTGAAATTTACATTTTTTTTGAAGGAGTGACTCTTTGTTACTGTAAGTTTTACAAATGACTGTGGAGTGTCTTATACTGAGTGCCACCAATCAGCTATAATTCAGTAAGTAAACCCCCTGGTGTGTGAGATTTTACCTCATACCATCTATATGGAAAAATGGTATTTTCATTCCTTATTGATAACTCCATACTTTGCTGAGAGTTATGAAAAAGACAGAGCTATAAATTAGCTTTGATCAACCAAGAGGAACAGCAAGAGACAGAATGCACATTAAAGTGTCAGTGGATATACTATTTTTCAGTTTGAAATAAATGGAAATGAACCTAACTTTTGCTATGGAATGAAAGATACCTTATTGTCATTTTGGCAGAAGAACTTGATTTATATGCCCATGAATAGACATGACAATTATTTACATGTGCCCTTAAATTCTTTAAAGGTGTCTCTTTTATTTCAAACTTAGGTAGTATGACTCACATTGCAATTCATTTGAAACAGAAAAAATTGCTCAAATTTTGCAGGTATTGTGTAATTTGTCAACATTTGAACAATTTTTGGGGATAAAAGCATTTCACTAAAGACTTGTTAATCACTCTTTGTACACTGCCCAACTGATATGGCTCATCTTTGTCTTTGCTCCATCCGAATTAGATTGATCTGCACTTCACCAGGGTTTTAGGTTTTTGGATTTGTTTTACTTTCTTTTCTCTATAATTTTCACTTCCATTTCTATACACAATTGATTTTAAATTTGTGAGTACTTAAAATGGTCTAACAAGACCCTTTACATTCACTATCTATATGGAAAGTGAATACTGTCCAAGTATTAAATGCACTATTATCAAGGTCAATATTTTAAGTTGAAGTTTTCTGCTTTGGAAAGTATTCAAGGATTGTCAGTACAGAAGGGCTGTATGAATAAAGTGCCATATCAAATATCCAAGTCACAGATATTGAAATTGTATGATTTTCTTGAAGTATTTCTTAAGATGCACAAGTATTTATTTAAAAAAAATTCTCTCTCAGGCTTCATCTCTCCAATTCTATTGAACTGGGAGATGTATTACAGCTAATAAGAATTATTTAATTACTTTTATAGCTTCATGTCTTTGTTCAGGTTATATAAGGAATTGAGGTTCTCCATTACCATAAGTAACAAAGCCTTGATTTATTCCACAACACCTATTCCGGTGTAAATTTGCACTGCCTGGCTTTGAAATTTTGGTACAGAAATATAATAAAACATAGTCACTGGGGAATATAAGTATAGCTAAAAAGAAAGTTGGGGCAGTACTGAAAAAAGTAAAAATAAGAAGAGGAAGGAGATAAGAGTTATAAAAATATTGTCAAACTAAGTCACAGACCGCTACTTGCTTTCTCCTAAAGAACAGCCAATTTCTCAAGTAGGTGAATTTTAATTAATAAAAATCTACCAAAGCCAGGGCTATTAGTTGCCTAAAAAGATCTCTCAGACAAATGTTAAGACTGAACACAATCAAACCACACTAAAGAAAATCATTTGGTGTCATGGTATGGTCAAGTTAAATACACTTGACATGGGCAACACCGTGCCTAAGCTTGGTCTAAATAACTCTAAGTATCACAGTACTGACTGTGTTTACCCATTAAATATGCCACTATTGTAACCAAATGGCTTCAGGTAGGCCAAGTAGACTGGAATATTTCACATGCCTCTGAGTGGTGTTACTTTAGAGACAGGTATATCACTATACAAAGGAATCATTGCAATAAGAGAGTGAATGGATGTGCTTTTTGCAGGCTCAGCCCGAGTTCTCTTATCTGAATGACATCTAAGAGGTGAAAATAGTATATGAACTTTATTAAAGGTCCTTTGCATAGAGATATAATGTAAATGAGGTAAATAACATAAATAAGAATCTTAATGTCTGTCCACTTGTCTGTACAATCTTTTAATCTATAGATGCAATGCTGTCCACTGGAATAGCTACCTCGCTGTTAGGTGCATACTCTGCAGATTTTCCATAGGTAAACCTGAATGCTTCCAGAAGAGATTAGTAGACACTGAAAATGCCAGTCCATTTTGTCTTTGCATCTTGAAGGAAAACATTTCTTGTTCCCTTCAAAAACAGTTTGCCTATTTTATTTTCCCTATTCAGCTGGCAACCTGGAAAAAAACTATCAGTCATTCATAGTTTTACAGAAAAATAACTGTCAGTTTAAGCCATATTCAGTCAAACTTACCTGTAAAGCAAATTGAACACTGCTCTCTGCAAAGCATAACTATTTCCAAGAGGCATAGGTTGAATTTATGAATGTTTTTTCAAGACAGACATTTTTTTTTATTTGCTAGCACCCTGAAAATATCTCTATAGAGAAGATAGATTCTTTAATTTCCCCTTCCACACCAAAGAATATTACTTATTGTGTTGACCACAAGAGGACTTCTATAGATTCTTAACACTACAGTGATGTGGAATAAAATTGAAAAGTTCCTTCCATTTTCATAACATCCTTCGATCAGACATTGCAGCAAGCAAATTCTATTCCTCATTGCAGTCTCTTTCTGATTATTTGAAAACTAGTGACTTGTGTAGTATATCTATTCTTATATCCCTTAATTTTAGTTCTGTCACCTTTAAGCATGTGCAATTATGTTTAATAGTAGGAAAAATTCTATGCAGGATCATTTAAGTAGTTTGTAAAATGTAGCATCTTTAGTCATGCACCTCACAGGGCAGGCACATATTCTATGGGTTTTTTCTGTCTTTCAGCTCTAAGCTCTTTTATAGGAAAGAGGGATTTTTTAGCTAACAAATATCAAATATCACTAGACTCATATACAATATACTAATTTTTTGGCTAGTCAAAAAATGTCATTAATATGCTTTCTCATGTGGAAGTTATCTGTCAGTCTCTGTATTTGCAGAGGCAAAGGCTGCAGAATTAGACTGCTGTTGTAACAGCTTACAAGATATATTTTTTTTATTCATATGTTAAGTTTGGAACAAGTGGAACCCAAAGCTTCACTTTATCACAGCAAAATAATACAGACATGTAACATCAAAAAATAAATCCAACCCCCACATATTTACATTTACTCTTTTTCACGTTCCCTTAGTTAAAAAATAATTCAAAGCTTATATATTGAAATCTACTTAGCTCTTTCCACATTGTACGCATTTTTAGTGAAACTATTTACTCAAGAAAATATGCTATTTATTTTTATGTTTATTCAAACTTTCCTCTCATGCATCTTATGGATTATTATTAATGTTTATGTTACACATAAATCGCTTGAAGTAAACAATATGAGTGTATCACATTTAAGCCATCTTCTTTGGTTTTGTTGGCCTTTCTTAGGGACTGCATCCTTTGTGCAATCATGTTGTGTAAGAATTTCAAATATATATTTCAGGTATGGTTAAATGTAATATGACAGTGACAATTTAGGTTCAAATGTTGCTTCAACAGTATTTCAGTCCTGACTCAGAAAGTGTGTTTTAGTGTGAAATTTGACAATTATTCAATTTTTTCACTAACAGGACTCTACAACAAAGCCACAGTCAGTACTGAGGACGGTAAAGTATTATGCTAATCCTTGATAATGGAAGGAATGCCAGCACCTGCATAAAGGTCTGCTGCAACTGAAATAATCTATTCTATTCCACATTACCATTCCTGTGGAAATTATAGAAACTATTATCTGCCTAGCAGAAAGTTTGTATGCTTGTATACAACAGATTAGGCTCATACTGAACTACCATGTTCAGTCTTAATGTACTTTCAGTAGTAATTAACACTGTATACAAATAGACACAAAACTGGGGGAAGCCCAAACCCTGGTCTTAGTGTAATAAACAAGTCCTTAAAAACACTGGCATTAGTACTCAAAAATATGGAGTACAATAATATTGGTAAGTATGTGTAGTACAGAAGTGATATCTCTGAGGATATTATTTTGTCTCTGCTCTTGGGTTTTCACAGCTAGGTTATGGGACATGTATTTGGCAAACAACAGTGAGATGAAGAAATAAGTAGTTAAAAAGACCATCACAAGAATCCACTTGGCCATGAAGTCTAATCATAAGAACTGCATAAATAAAATTTAGATTTTCCTGCTTGATGGCAAGCGGAGACTGAAATAATGAGTTTGGTGATCTCCAGACTTTCACACTGATGAGCTGCAGGTTAGTAAGGTAATCTCTGGGCAATTATGGTACCAGTTGTTAACATGTTATGCATTTTATCATACAAAAAAGCCCTGACTTCACCAGACAGACTGTTGTCTGTCTTCCTGTTAGTTGAAAGGGTACTACTTGTGTATGTTAGTTGAAAGGGTACTACTTGTGTATGGGACTCCATGTTATGACTAGATCCCTTACAGTTCTGCTTGTTGTCACATGGATTTCATTTTCACAGGGGCTGACTGGACTAGGCTGATTGAAGTGTTAGTGTGTAACTTAGATCTGAACTATTCTCACTTTGTAATCAATAATAGAAAAAAAAAAATGCATCCAGGTTCCCTGAAAAGTTGTCATATCCAGAGAATTTTCTGGAAGACTGAAATTCCATTACTGTACCACCAGAATTTCCTGGGTCTTTTTTCCATCCGTTTCCACTACCATTACACTTAAGAGTTTCTTGTAATATATATCCTACTCCAGATTTTTAAAAATCTTGTTCAATGAATGAGAGCTCATTAATTTAACCAAATCATTGCAGGGGATTTAAACATGATTTTACACTGAAATAAGTAACTTAGAAGTGAAAGGACATTGTAGAAGTCCCAAGTACTCATACACAGTTGCTTTTGAAAATTTAGTTCCAGGAAATGTGTGGTATTTTTAATCTCTATTTTTAAATCCATAGTTCAGCTTCACTGGGACACTCCAAAGCTGTGATACAAATGACTACTAAACCCTTTTAATGTATATACTTTCTCCTTTCTCTCCCAACCCACCATACTTTAAGTTCAAAAAGTCAGGATTAGAATGAGAGCAAGCATTCTTCATGCAGCTGGCATCTCTCTTTTGCAGCAGACTGCTATTCTAGCCAATACAATACTTTGTAGAGATACCTAGGCAGGCACAGGTGCCAAAAGTAGTATAACTGTGTTATTGCAATACTCCAACTAATATAACTAGATTACTTCCACTACAGTGCCACAAAGTACAATTACACATTACATAAATATATTCAAGCTTAGTACGCACAGAAAATTCCAGTTAATCTAAAATAAATGGCATTTTTCTAACAAAATTGAGTAGTTCAAGGATTTCAAGCATGGACTATATAGTTCCTGATATCCTTCAAGACTAAAAATTAAGTTTCTAATAATATCAGCTCAAAAATTTTCCCTTATTCAATGTGAATTAGCCTGTACAAGGGACAATTTAAAGCTGGCCCAGGGCCACCAACATATACCAGTCACTTCTGAGGCATTACCTAAATTAATTGTTATAGTTTTGTGAGACCTAATTCTCTTAGCATTCTCACTTTCAGTAATTCATTGCCTTCAGCCTGCAGAAAAGAGAAATATAAATTCCTGTTAAAGATACTTTAGGTCACAGAAACAAAGGATATCTGTATTTTATTTCAAATACATGTTCATCACACTTTGTGTAAAGTAGAGTACATTATATATATATATCTAGTCTATGCTAGATATAATATAAACACAGAATTCTTACTGAAGTCTGAGGGAAGTTAGCCCAAAATAAAGCAGTCATTCCTTCATTTTGTGATTCTAGGGCTATAAAGATGGAACTAAGTCCAGAAAAAAAATATATTGGGTGGGAAATACAGATTTACTGGGTGGGAATTTTAGAGGTTTTCATGACAGAAAAGAAGGAAAATACTGTTAAAAGTCAATTTTCTTAATACTCTCATATATATGAAGTAATTATGAAAATTCCCACATTCCAGAACGTGGCAATAGCACTTGCAGCAACTGTTTTCTAATGGAAACTGAATAGGAACAAAACATTGCTAGTTCAATATCTTTATATCAGAACCTACCTCCCAAAAACAACAAAAAAACATTAATAGATGATGTCACTACTCCATCTTTGCTCCTTTGAAATGTAAAACCTTTCTTGCGTCATAAAGTTGCCCACTTTTTATGCAGAACTTAAAACAGAAAAGGTATTATCATCCTAAGTTAATGGCAGAAAAAAAGCCATTCAGAACTGGCTAACCTGACCTAAATATGGCCTTAACTTCATATTATAGTCTTTGTCTAGCCAAATAAACTTCAAATTTGTGTGATCTGTATGGTATATTCTTTTCCATATAAGCTCTCTGTTAAAACAGGTTCTGTGATCACACTCATTTATCTCATTTAAAGAACCCGAAGGTTCCAGATGGCAACTCAGCACCATGCAATTGCTCACTAACTCACCCCAATGGATTGGGAGATAATCAGAAGAGCAAAAGGAAGAAAGCCTGTGGGCTGAGATAAAGCCAGTTTAATAAATAAAACAAAAGGTGTGCAAGGAAAGCAAAACAAGGAGTTCATTGACAGCTTCTGATGGGCAGCCAGATGTTCAGCCATCCCCAGGAAAGCAGAGCTTCATCATGGGTAACAGACTTGGGAAGACAAACACCATCACTCAGAACATCCTCTGCTTCTTTCTCTGCAAGGTTTTTATGCTGAACATGATGCCATACAACCTGGAATATCCCTTGGGTCAGTTGGGGTCAGCCCTCCTGGCTGTGGCCTGTCCCAATACTTCCCCCACAGCCTTCTCACTGTTGGGTGGGGTGAGAAACAGAAAAGGCCTTGGCACTGTAAGTACTGCTCAGCTATAAAGAAAACTTCCCTGTTTCCAGCAAAAATCCAAAGCATTGCCCCATACAGCTACTCTGAAGAAAATTAGTTTACCCCAGCCAAAACAAGCACATTCTCAACCCCTTGGTCTATACCATTTATGTCATGCTCAGAGCCAACATTATCCAACACCGCCTCATTAAGCACCTGAGAGAGACTGGAATGTTAATGGTTCATACACAAAGCAATTAGCCATTTGCAAGGGTAAGTACTCTGTACTATGCACAGACTAACTGCTCGGCTGCAGAGGGGGGCACACCCACCACTGGAGGCCACGAGCTGGGTGTTGAAAAAGATAAGGGCAGATATAAAGATAATAAGAAGCAGATCCTCCAAGGTGAGATAGTGTATTTTATTATGCTAGTGTCCTCACAAAAGTGTCTTGGGTGTGAAAACTTTCCTCCAAAGTACCAGGACATGCCCACACAAACCTGAAGATATTCATCCCCTCTTCTGATCCCTTGATAGAATACCCAGAAATCATTCCCTAGTCTAGGGCCACTCCTGTAAAATGTCCACCAATGTCTGCACAATGACAACTGAGTTCATTTATTCCATGACTCCATTATGGCTCCATCTGTTCAGGTGGTCACTCAGGAGAGGAGGGGACCAAAGGCAGCTCAGGTCAGGTCACCGCTGCACTTGCACCACTCCTTGCAAGGCTTCTCCTCCACTGGTTTGTGTGTTCCAGTTACAATAGTTCCTGTAATATACAATTCACTTCTGTACTCAGATGCTGATGCCATGACTTGACAGAATTCATCTCACGTAGTAACTCCTGTCTTGTCTAGAAAAAAGAACAGAGGTTAGAAAATGCTGTTATAAGGTGCAAGTCTGACCTTAGGCACAGAAAGGGCCTAAGGTCTGGAGTGACTAAACTAGAATATGTAGTCTACTATAGAGGGAGATTTGTTGCTGGTTTTGTGAAGCTATCTCTTAGCAAAGCAGTAATACTGCAAATGCAGTCAAATAACTACAGCAATAAGTATAAGGAGAATTAATTAATCTAAGAATCAAAATACTATGATTAATATAATCAGATAAATTAATACTACCATAACTACCATGAATTTTATGCATTTAATGCTGTAACAATGCAGCACTGGATATTCACATCAATATGTTTTTTAACTTATAGCCTTTACAATAAAGGTATTTATCCTTTCATAGTGTAAACTTTCAGAGTTTAAAATGCACTGATTTCTATTCCCATGCATAAACACAATACAATTGAAATAAAGTTATAGCAGATGCTTTGTATTTCTCTGGTACCTGTTTCAGTACTTATGATTATTTAATGTAACTATCTTTGCTCTCAGTGAATAGAAAGAGTGTGAAGCATTGTTAGGTTTTCCTCAAAAAAGGAACTGGTGAGTGAGGGACATTAAAAACAAACAAACACACAAACAAGCCAACCCCCAGAAAGTGCTATCTTTACCACCACCATATTATTTTAAAGCTAAAAAGAAAAAAAAACTGTAGCAGCAGAAGTGAATTCTGGAAGAAGGGGATGATATGAGTCAGTGGAGTTTTGAATGCAACACTATTTGACAAAGCCACTCTCAGTGAAGGACCACCTACACTTGGTGCCACGTGTGCCAAGGAAATGTTGCAGACATTTAATAGAGTATTTTTTTTTTTATTTTTGGTACAGGAGATGTGTATGGGACTTGCAAAGCAAAAGAAGTTTAAACTGAACCACACCAATATTGAAACTGGTGCTTGCAAATCTCTGCTTGCTCCTGGCACACGTGACTCATCTGCAACAGCTATTAGACACTGTCTGGTGGAAAGTACTGGTACCAAAAATACCATCAAACTCTTCTTTCCTTTATACCCCACTTAAATGACTTTCAAAATCAAATTCTTCAAATAAATGTGATGATAACAAGAATAAGACTAAAAATATTACGACAGGAAAGAACTTTTAAACCCAGAGTTTTAAACTTCAGGTGTGTAAAAAATGACAGACTCCAGGCTGAGGAATTTATCTTGATTGTTTGAGTTAGGTGATACAACCACACTGAGCAGAACTTTTTTTTTCTCACAACATAAAGCAACAGTATATGAAGAAATTGTGATTTTTTTATTTTCCATTAAAGCATTCATAGTTACATTTTTCTATAAACAAAAATGTTTCCCTGAACAACTTTGTGGTGAAAACATAGTTATTAACCCACGTTTAATTTCTGAGGGAAAAAACCACAACCAAATTGACATTAATATCCCTTATGAGTCCACCAAGGCTTGTGAAGTACTGAGTTCAGAGCTATTCCAGGTAAAATCCTATGCTGTGGGGCAAGGTCCCATATATAGCTTTATTCTAGTGCAGACTGCACCAGAGAGCAAGGCGCAGTTCCTACATGCAGTAATTTCACCTGCAGGAGGGGAACAGAAGATAGCTGCAAGCTACTATTTACCCTAAAAAATCATTACTTATTGTCTTTCATATGATTGTTTCCCGTAGCTAGAGCAAAATACTATATTTATTCTAGTGATATAATATTTTGCCTTTATATGTATTGAAAAGCCTCAATAACTTGATTGCTTGTGGGAAGAAAGAATGTTTAGTGATTTTTCTATGCCCTTAAATTGATGTGCAACAACATATGAATTCATTCTTATTGGGCTTTACTTGGCTAGTAGAGATCGGAGTTAGGCCAATTAACTTCCAAATTTTGGACTTATGAAGAAGATAAGGTAGACAACAACCTCAGGTTTCAAAGGTCAGGAAATTATCTGGTATTCCAGGCCACTGAATACAGCACCTTTTGCAGTGGGCAATTCCCTAATCAGGAACATTGGGCCTTACATTAAAAATATTTATGGTCTACTTATTGGAGTTGAGACATGACTACCTTGGTTAAAGTTGAGGTTAAGATCATCATTTTAGGAACCTGTAAGGTTTTTCCTAAAGTGTCAGTTTATGCCAGTTTATCAATGATTCTGCCAGCATCCAAGTTTATGGATAAGGAAGAAATGTAAACTTATTTTTCTATTTTTGCTTATTTTAATAAAAAGCTCATTTTAATTATTTATTTTTATAAACTTATAAACTTATAATTATATTTTTATTATAAACTTATTTTTAATATTTGCTTATTTTAATAAAAAGGTAGGGTTTTTTCCGTTAAATTCCTTGAAAACCAAAACATGTATTAGCAATGGGAAACCTTCAAATACCTAAGTACAAAATTAAAAAAAAAATAAATNAGTGAGGGACATTAAAAACAAACAAACACACAAACAAGCCAACCCCCAGAAAGTGCTATCTTTACCACCACCATATTATTTTAAAGCTAAAAAGAAAAAAAAACTGTAGCAGCAGAAGTGAATTCTGGAAGAAGGGGATGATATGAGTCAGTGGAGTTTTGAATGCAACACTATTTGACAAAGCCACTCTCAGTGAAGGACCACCTACACTTGGTGCCACGTGTGCCAAGGAAATGTTGCAGACATTTAATAGAGTATTTTTTTTTTTAATTTTGGTACAGGAGATGTGTATGGGACTTGCAAAGCAAAAGAAGTTTAAACTGAACCACACCAATATTGAAACTGGTGCTTGCAAATCTCTGCTTGCTCCTGGCACACGTGACTCATCTGCAACAGCTATTAGACACTGTCTGGTGGAAAGTACTGGTACCAAAAATACCATCAAACTCTTCTTTCCTTTATACCCCACTTAAATGACTTTCAAAATCAAATTCTTCAAATAAATGTGATGATAACAAGAATAAGACTAAAAATATTACGACAGGAAAGAACTTTTAAACCCAGAGTTTTAAACTTCAGGTGTGTAAAAAATGACAGACTCCAGGCTGAGGAATTTATCTTGATTGTTTGAGTTAGGTGATACAACCACACTGAGCAGAACTTTTTTTTTCTCACAACATAAAGCAACAGTATATGAAGAAATTGTGATTTTTTTATTTTCCATTAAAGCATTCATAGTTACATTTTTCTATAAACAAAAATGTTTCCCTGAACAACTTTGTGGTGAAAACATAGTTATTAACCCACGTTTAATTTCTGAGGGAAAAAACCCCAACCAAATTGACATTAATATCCCTTATGAGTCCACCAAGGCTTGTGAAGTACTGAGTTCAGAGCTATTCCAGGTAAAATCCTATGCTGTGGGGCAAGGTCCCATATATAGCTTTATTCTAGTGCAGACTGCACCAGAGAGCAAGGCGCAGTTCCTACATGCAGTAATTTCACCTGCAGGAGGGGAACAGAAGATAGCTGCAAGCTACTATTTACCCTAAAAAATCATTACTTATTGTCTTTCATATGATTGTTTCCCGTAGCTAGAGCAAAATACTATATTTATTCTAGTGATATAATATTTTGCCTTTATATGTATTGAAAAGCCTCAATAACTTGATTGCTTGTGGGAAGAAAGAATGTTTAGTGATTTTTCTATGCCCTTAAATTGATGTGCAACAACATATGAATTCATTCTTATTGGGCTTTACTTGGCTAGTAGAGATCGGAGTTAGGCCAATTAACTTCCAAATTTTGGACTTATGAAGAAGATAAGGTAGACAACAACCTCAGGTTTCAAAGGTCAGGAAATTATCTGGTATTCCAGGCCACTGAATACAGCACCTTTTGCAGTGGGCAATTCCCTAATCAGGAACATTGGGCCTTACATTAAAAATATTTATGGTCTACTTATTGGAGTTGAGACATGACTACCTTGGTTAAAGTTGAGGTTAAGATCATCATTTTAGGAACCTGTAAGGTTTTTCCTAAAGTGTCAGTTTATGCCAGTTTATCAATGATTCTGCCAGCATCCAAGTTTATGGATAAGGAAGAAATGTAAACTTATTTTTCTATTTTTGCTTATTTTAATAAAAAGCTCATTTTAATTATTTATTTTTATAAACTTATAAACTTATAATTATATTTTTATTATAAACTTATTTTTAATATTTGCTTATTTTAATAAAAAGGTAGGGTTTTTTCCGTTAAATTCCTTGAAAACCAAAACATGTATTAGCAATGGGAAACCTTCAAATACCTAAGTACAAAATTAAAAAAAAAAATAAATCAAACTTATATTCTCAAACTGTTTTCCCTGTATAATGACAGTCTAAACACCTAGATAGCCCTGCAGACCTCTCCCCAGACAAAAATATGACTGTTAGTGCTGAAAAAACAGAAAAAAATCTACAGTATGTAAACTTTTTTTTACCTGAATTTGGTAGTTTTGGTGGCTTCCTAAATCATCAGCAATGCAATATGTCTGCTCCTATTGACAGTATTTTCTGTAATTTTGCTAAAAACAAAATACCTCTGAGGTATGATCCAGAAAATCAACAGACTTAATTCTCTATTGTCTTGTACATTATAATTCCTCAGCCTTGAATGGTGTCTTTAGCTTTATTTTAATAGAAATGCAGAATAGAAGTAAATGGATTTTATACTGATATAAAACTATGGGCCCACTTTGCTTTTAATTTACACCAATGCAATCAGGAACAGAGATCTAAATCTGAAACTCAGACAGGTTAAATCAACTTCCCTTCAAAATTAAGCTAGCTTTATGTTATCATCTCTGAGTTTTATCAGTTTCATTCAGAGAAACTCAGCTTGTGGCATTAATTGCTTTGAAATATATGGAATAAAAATAGTGCTATTTTTCTTTTCACTCTGATTACAGCAAAGTAGAGATGCTTGAATGACTGATTAATGTGCTACTCCAATAGTTTTTTAGCAGTTCAGAGTGAGGCATCTCTGTTTCATGAACCATACAACCACAGTACTATGTCAAAGCTAATGAGCCAGATGAAAAGCAGCTTAGATGAGGTATGGCATCTTCATAAAAAATACAGTTTCTAGATGGTTTATCCCAAGCTGACTAGATACCTTTCATTGGTGCTGAGGACAATCTATATTAGTTTAGGAGTCGTTTCATAAGAATAGTGCATGAATCACTGTACATATCTATAGCTGAACTAGAGCTATCAAATATCCTTTTTCATATTTATAAAAATATAACTTTTTTAAATTCAAAATTCATCTAAAAATATAAGAGGCTAATTTGAATTTTTTAAATTAAATTTCAAATTTCTCTGATCTTCTGTTAATATTCATAGTAATAATTCTTCCAAAAAATGTTTAAACCTCTGCATAATCACCAGATAAATTAATGTAACTACATTTTTATTTCAGAACCACTGGGACTGCACTTCCTTAGTTTTCAGTTTGACCTATAACTGCTCTTATTCATCTTCAGGTTTATTCATGAGTCTTTTATAGTTCTAGAGCATCAGTTCACCAACCACCTTTGTTTTGTTTCCATCTTGGTGTGATGACACTCCATCCCTCTCCCTTGCAGAATGACTAACCATATTTAATTTCAAGGTAAAAACACCTAATATAATTTCTTAGATATTTTGTTTGTGCCCTATTCTCACCATACAAAGATGACTATTATTTCCCTTAATCCTTTTTCATTTATGTCACTGAAGAACTTTTTAAGTTCCTGTACCACTCCAGGTTTACGTAGCCTGTCTAAAACTAAAAGAGGTTACTTGTTTTTCATCTCAGCTTTTATTCTAAAAGCTTTCTTAAAGCTTTGATTAATTCAGTTAGTTATTTAGCCCTCTTCTACAGTATTTTTTTCCTTTCATTTATTTGAATTGCAAGTTTTGGTAGGTTACTCTGTTACACAAATACGTAATTACACTGTGAGAAACCTCTTTTAATCATATGTGTAATTGGAGATTTATTAAGTTATATCTGTTCCCCTCTAGGCTCAATATTTGTTCTAAAATTCATTAGGTGATAAATGCATGAAAATATGGACAACAAATTAATTTTGTTTAAAACAACAATAAAACACATTTTATAATTCTTTAGAGAGCAAATAAATGGCAAAGAAAATGTGTGAAAATAAGCCAGTAAACAACACCCTTTATGACAAATAATTACAACTAGTTAACAAGTCACAGCAAGGGCCAAATAAAAAGGTCTTAACATCTGAAGGAAAGACCAAGATGTAGTCTGTCTTGTTCAAATAGATAATGAACCCATTTGCCTAAGTTAATGAAATCTAAATGGCAGCTATATGATAACAAGGCCTGAGATATCTGAGGTGAATGGGCGTTTAAGCTGAGTGACTTCTGATGAATATTTTGCTACTGACTCCTAGTAATGGACAGACAAACCAATACAGATATAAAACCAATGGTTCAAGAACAAGTATGGTCAGGAAAAAAAAGGAAAAATAAAAGATCATCCTGAAAGCATAAATGTTCTTATAAATACTTATGAAAAAAAGCAGTGACAATGGCTTCCCCATAGCTCTTGCTGGAAAAAAAAATTCAAGTATGTTTGCTAAATGTGGTTAGAATGCACCCAGGAAGCCAGGTAAGGAAGAAACTGGGAAGGGAAAAAAGGCAAAGCTGAAGAGAAGGCACAGTGTACATTGAAAGTGGCCATCCAGGACACAAGCTACCCACAGGGAACAACAAACATCTGTTCAGGTCATAGAGAGACAGGGATGGAGACCTGCACACCTATGGCATCCCTGGGACAAGGACTGATCGCCCCAGGCTGGGCTGAAATGGGGTATGGGGCCTTGGGCACTAGGGAGGCTAGTAAGGACTATTGATGATTGGTGGTGCCCTCAGAACCCTGAGAAAAGAAAGAAAAAAAGAATATGCTGAGACCAGAGCATCTGATCTGTGATTAGAAATTAGAGATGGTTGGAAACAAAATGAATGATGGAAATGTCTATATGGAGAAAGAGGAAAAGCTGCAGGGAATATAACCTTAGCAACACCAAGAACAATTTAATTTTTACCAGGCAGAGACATCAAGCTGGCCATTACACTGATCCAAAGAACAAAAGTGAGATTTATCCTCTAGCAGCAAGGATATTTCATGTGAATCTGAGGCTGGAAACTATTTTTAAGTGAAGTCCACTATGTATGAGGTGTCCTTCATGTCAAGACAGATGATGCTGTTTTATGTGCCAGTAAAATGATTCAGGGGCAATAACGCTGAGCACATTATCAAGAGAAGGGGATGGAGAACATTGCAACAATCTGAGTGGAATTTTTCAGATCCATAGTGAAGATGGTAAAAGATGGCAAGATACCAAAGATCACTAAGCGAAAGAATAAAAATTCTGTAGACCTATCAGGAATTTAGACTGCACAGTCACTGGTAAAAATACTGTATGTTTTAATCTTGAGAATATTAAGATCAACACAAAACCAGCTTGTCAGATTTCCCATGGGCTACTAACAGGATGTTTCCATTCTGTTCCTTTAAATTAGGACCACACCACCTTTTCATGGCATGGCTTTGCTTTATAGAGATTGTCTCTTACTTCCTAAGAGAATAGCCTCTGGAATACATAAGTCCATTCACTGGCTGTTGACTACCAAGGAAATAAACAATAGAGCCCAGATCTCTCTGATGCCTTAGGTTTTAACTGTTATATTTTTCAAATCCTGTACTGCTAGTGTAACTCTGAAGTTTCCTGTAGCTTGTTAAGTGCTGTTCTCTTATGCCAAGACAGACATAACAAACCTCTCTAGTTTGATCTCCAAGGACACCCAGACCATCCTAGGCCCAAAACTGTAAACCATCATCTTGGGGAGAAGGGGGCAAGCTTGGGGAAATTCCATCCTTGGCTGGGTTCTGGTTGGTGAATTTATGCTGATATCAAAGTGTGAAGAACTCGTAACCTGTCATCGTCCATTTTGGGATCCACTGAGGCAGGACCCTCTGGAGCCTGAAGTGTGCATCTGAAGGCCTTTCAAATAAATACCTCCTTTATTCCTGTCTGGTCTCTGTTTCTAGGTAGCCATTTAAGGCATCATTTCTGGAAAGGATTTCTGATCAACACAGAACCAGTAAGAATGATAATATTTTAGTGTGGGGTTTTTTCATACTAACAATGTCAACACGTCCTGCAGCGTAGCTCTGTGATCCTGATGAACAATGTCTTCTGACAGATGCATTACAGTAGACAAAATGCATTCACTCACTTTTCCAGCTGACCTGATGCTTTGCTTTTGTCTCACCTGACTCACTGTGATACACTTGAGGACTACCAGTCAGAAAATCATGGCATATATAAACTTTCATGTAAAAAGCATCTTTGACTGTGAATAAAAGAGTTTTTGGACAATGCACATGAAACCTTTAACTTGCATTATCCAACTAACTTGATCATTCTGTAAGCTCTTCCCTACCAATTAAAAGTGAAAAAACTCACTCTAGCTGTACAGTGTCGAACTATGAGCAGAAGTGGTCATTCTGTCTCTCCTACTGATGGTTTTTGAATGACAAAGGTATCTGGCCGATTCTGTGCCTTTGTCATGTCACTTGTGAGACAAAGAAGTTGTGTTCTGGCATTCATTTCTGCCTAGCTGGGAGGGCTCGATGGCTTTTTCCCCAGAAGGCTAATATCATATTTGTGGAGTTCTTTTCAGAGGCGAAGACTGCATCCTAGTCTCTCTTGGGGAAGAAGGGAAGGGAAGGGAAGGGAA
>VZTN01007197.1:50439-66067 GCA_013400515.1 Erpornis zantholeuca | reverse complement strand
GGAAGGGAAGGGAAGGCTGTATCTAATACAGTGAAAGCCAGTCTGTGTGGAGAAGTAGAAAAGGAATAGCTCTGCTCATGCTTCTTACTTAGGATAAAGCTGCTTCATATCATAGGAACCTAGAGGTAGCCTATTTTGTTTGGATAAGTGTAGCCAAAGCACTCATTGGCACATATAGAAATTATTCATGTCACATGGAATATGCACAGCGGAGACACATTTAAATGCATAATTTGGGAAATCATGTAATGATGCTTCAGATTTTCAACTCAAGACAGTTATATGCCAATCAAGGAGTGAATAATTGCACTCTAAAGCACTGAATGAGTCTCATTAGATCCAGGACATTATATACATAATCAAATGCTCAGCTATTCTATCAAAAATCTGACAAATTAGGGTTGATATTCCCCTACTGGAAAACAGCAAATAAAGTAGTTGGCTCAGATCTTCTCAGCAGGCCACATAAAACAGAAATTTGCATTACATTCTTTGCCTCTCAGAGATACAGGAGAAAAAAAATCCAGTCCATAAAGATGGCAAAAGGGCTCAGCAAGTGATTTACTCTGTAATCATAGTAACAATTTTCTCTGTTCTACACAAGTTTACTCTGACATAGATTCTTTTCCTGGTTGGCTTTTTATATAAAAAGAATTAAAAACAACTTTTTGAGTGCAAAATGTTCTGAATGTGCTAATAACAAAACTTGATTGCAGCTACACCCAAACCTTTGTGCAAACCACTAATAATGTTGTATTTGTTTAGCCTTTTCATGGATCAGCAGTATCTGTATATAAAAATGCAGCAATTCATAGATATTGTTTTTCTTTTTCTTCAGTAGAATTATAGAGATGATATTAGCAATAACAGTTCACATTTACAGTCAAAGAGTGAAAAGGATAAAATAGGAAAGTACTGTAATGAAGAAAAAGAGAAGCAAGCAAATACTGTCAAAAAGAGCAGGTAGAGAAAATTCAAGCCATGCTGAAGTGGGCAGAGATAGGTTCTAGGTACAGGGAAGCATTGTTAATATTTTATTCAGATATATTCACATGTCTGAAAGTATCTCTTGGTAAATTTTTATCTCATTTGGGGGATCAGATTCAGATACACACCATGGTTTTTAGTTTATGCCTTCTGGGTTTCCAATTCAGTTTTAGTCTCTTCACTATTACTACTCCTTAGCTGAACTCATGTACTTCATATTTAATCAGATTCCATTTAGCATCCATCACATGTAATTTCAAATTACATGGCTAGCTTGTAATGCAAGTTGGTTTTTTTAATTGGGAAAAAAATGAATTCTGCAATGGAGTTGTGCCCAGAGCATATGGGCACAAGAGCACTTCTAATCTGTAAGGGTTCAATCATCCCCTGCTGAGCCACAGAGCCTGCATTTGTCTGATTTTGTATCACTTATTTCAAGCAACATGAGGAGGAGAGGAATGCATCCTTTGTGTGATTAGTCTTAAACAGGAGCAGAAGAAAAAACTAAGGGATGTTTCTTGCTCTTTGTTTCCACTATTTGAAAGGATATAACTAAACTAGCCTGCCCCATCTTTTTCCCCACTCTCCTACCTCTATCTTATTTTTTTAAGAAATTCACATTCCATTAAGGTTTGTCTTCCATGTAAGAATACAGCACAGTTATGTAACACATACTTATTTAGTAATCTGGTTAACTCCTGAAATAACTGAAGCTCAGTGGTTCTTGGGTAACTTGTGTACATTAAAAACAGACAACATACATAAATTGCATACATTGCTCTTTGAGACTTTAGATTTGGCCTTTCTTTCAAAGGCATCAATTGAACTGCTTGGAGCTCAGGATAGAGTTACTGCAAAGAGAAGCATTCATTCTAAAATCTGTAATAGGTGAAAGGAAGGTCATAGTCTTATTTAGTAGACCAAGTACAACATCTTCCCCTGATTAATCTAACACTTGGTTTAAAAGCCTCATTAATAAAGCTATTCTCTCTGGACTTCTGCAAAGAACTACAGAGGACTATTTAACTAAAGAAGATATCTGGCACAAAAGTCATGAGACTAAAAACACAGAATTATGAAAGCTGATAAGCAGAAAGATGAAGAAGAACTTTCCCTCAAAAAGGAATCTTATTTGTTAGGAAATGTCAAATCCAGGAGCCCAGTGGAGGCCAGCCTGCCACACCCCATCTCCACAGGTCCAGAAAGTAGCAAGACTGAATTCCTAGTAGACACACACATACGCACATATGTACATAGAATAATTCAGGTTGGAAAAGAACTGTAAGAATATCTAATCCAACAGTAAAAAATGCATGCACAAGCACAGCCAGCTGCACAGGTCACCTCAGGCACACACCATCAGCACCAGCAAAAGCAGCACTAACTTCATCCTGTTACTTTTTCTGGCTGATCAGGATGAAAGCCCATTAGAGAATGAGTCCCTCAGATAGCTAACCTTTGACAAATAACCTACCCTGGACCCCCAGTCTTCCTAGTTGTAGGTACATGTGAGCCCCAGAGGATGCAGCCCCACTCCAGATGTGGGTACTCAGACCTACACACACTACGGACCTCTCTAGCACCCGGTCTTAGACACTGTAAGGCCCAGGACTCATTTGAGGGGTATCTCAAATGAGCTTACNTACACACACTATGGACCTCTCCAGCACCCGGTCTTAGACACTGTAAGGTATCTCATTGTACATTGAGGGGTATCTCAAATGAGCTTACTTTTTGTTAATGTATCCTGAGTCAGATGAAAGGGAGAAATACAAAAAAGATATTCCTCGAGAGAAAATAACAGAAACTATACTGGCAAACTTCAGAAAATCAGGAAACTTTGCCAAAGGTTTGAAGCAACATTTAACCCACATAATTAGTTTCACAAAGCATTAATTTAGCCCATTCATTTCAAGCATAATCTAAGACCATCTGCTTTTAAGGTATTCAAAACTTTGAGAAGAGGGAATTAGAAGAAGAAAAGGAGAGAGATACAGAAAAGAACAAATGTACCTACCACTCCTGCTTCCATCAGTGTTTCAGCTGATATAAATTCTAAGAGGAGGTAGAGTCAAGACATATACTCACCTCATGCTTTGGCTTAAGTACCCTTTGGCCTTCCTGGGCCCTTTGCCCAGGTGGGACTTTCAGTCATCTAATCACTCAGGAGCTGGGTTAGGGGCTCCAGGGGCAGATGGGGAGCATGGCCTCTGGTGTGCCAGGGATTGGCAGCCCCTGCAGGGGCTGGGATACAGGCCCCAGGGATGGGGTGTTTAGGGCAGTTCATCGCCTCACTGAAGGCAAGACCCAAACTTCCCCTTCCCCCACACATGCAAATGAAATATTTTGAGACAGTCATCTCCTCCAGTCTCTCACAGACACCCAATAGATTACATAGCTGGTCCTTGGGTATTCCAGTCCCTCAGTAGCGTTGCACAGAGAGACAGAATCTGGTAGCTGATTCATAACCTGGTAGCAGAGAGACAGAATTTGGTAGATTCATAACCTTACCAGCAGTCATTCCCCAAGGATCGTGGACTCTCCAGTTGCTAGTCTGAACCTCTTTGTTCCTCCAGCAGTGCCTCCAGTCTTCTTCAAGACCCTTGGATCTCTCCACCTTCTGGCCTAGACTGACGGTAGCTGTAGTACTTGACTCCAAAATATTTTTCTCCATTTGATAGTTAGTCTAGATGGGTGTAGGCTGTGATCACACCCTGGTGTGCCCAGCCACACAACATGCATGAATTCTGGAGGCTCCAGGTGCTGGCACCCAGGGCCCTGTGACCAATAGGCCCCCTCCCATTGCTGGCCCATGGACATCCTTACACACACAGGCACATAGAATAGAGTCTCATCACCAGAAAAACAGGCAAATATTGCATTAAATGAGAAGATACAACAGTCTGGAGGGATCACTACAAAGCACAGCCACACAGGTGTATTGACTGGCAATCTGCTCACATGCAATCAACCCCTTTTATAATCTTTTTCCCTTTCTTTTCCCTTCCATTTCCTTCTCAAACCATCTTGATCCCTCCCTTTTCCCACCTTTGATGCTTCGCCTAAACACTCTATAAGAAATCTTCTACAATCCCAAGATGATTTTTCTATGCATCACACAGTTAGTGCCATACCCCTGTCCAAAGACTGTGAACCTTCTCAGTCCAAAAGGTGAACCATAGAGGTTTTCTAATGATTCCTCTTCATGGGTATCACCCTAGGCCTTGGGATTGAGGGTCCCCTGGCACAGCCCTGGGAGGAGGAGCTGAGGCAGGGACTGTGTAATCAGGGTTTCCCTGCCAGCTGTTACACCTCTGTGTTCTTCTGTGTTCTTGGTGATGAGCCTTCAACCAGCTTTCCTAATGTTTACATCAAAGGTCTTGCTTGATATTAAAACTAAATGTGCCAAAGGTGTCCGCAGATTATCCAGATTTAGACAACACTATCCATATTTGAAAATGTTGTTTGGACAACACAGCAGGATTTTTTTTCTGTTGGATATTGAGGATGGCTTCATCACATTATCTCATCTGTTGATCTTCACCTGTATGGTGAAGCTTCAAGGATTTTTCTGAAGAATTCAGATATTAACAGTTTCAAATGATGGTCAAAAACCAAAAGATCCCATTCCAGCCTATATTAAATGATCACTCTTCAACCAGTACCTTCTGTTTCAAATTAATTAAATGTGAAGTAATTTAGTCAATTACATTTGAGTAATTATGTGGCATGTGATTGATGAAGTAATCATTTTAACAAAGTGTATGTCACAAAATAATGAAATAATTGGTAGCTGTGGTCTATTAGAAACTTGTTGCAATTAGAAACTGTAGAAATAAAAACACTTGATCTAGAAGTTTGATGTGATCAGCTTACAAAAGAGGGTAAGACTTACAGTATAATTTCTCCTACAGAATATAAATAAAATCACATACTTCATTACTTTTTAATCATATAGGAAAAAATCTAGGCTCAATACTTACACAGATTTATGCTTACAGAGGAAACACATTATTGAAAATATCTGTTAATTAATTTTAGCTTACAGTAGAATATGTACAGAAATATTTAAAAAGAAGTTGCAAGGGATTAGGAGGCAGGCAGGCATGATTTCAGTAGGCAACGTTTTACAATGTCAGTCACCCTTTACGATGAATTACTGAGTGAACTTGGAAATAAGAATACCAGTGTAACAAAACAAAACAAGGTTATGTTACAGTGACCCTTTCTGTTATTGAAATTAATGAAGTCTAGATCTTCAAAACTTAGGGGAAAAAACCTTATGTACTTTCTCATCTAGCCTCTGTACCGGGGTAGAAGGAAAAAAGAAAAGTGAGATTTAATGTAACTGAATATTATTCACGGAATGAAGGAAAATGGAGGGAAGGCTCTGTAGAAACATAATGTTTGCTTTTCATACAGAAGTGGGAAGAGTAAAAGTAAGGGCACATCAGCATGTCTGGGAGAATGTACTGCCTGAGGCAATGAACTCTTTCAGGTTTTCCTCTGTCCTTAGCAATTGCTTTTTGGAACCTATGAAATTCCATTCTTCTTCCTAATTTTCAGCAAAACCAGGACAATCATTAACCTTTATTCTGGCACAGGGCACAAACAGCTTTGTATCCCTTAAACAACAGAACATATGAAATCCTGTCCTGGAGAATAGTAAGAAATACTTGCTACTGCATAATTCTAAAATTTTGAAAATGATCCTCAAGTTTGAATTTTTTTCTGGACCTTGCTAGCCTTATATTCTCCAATGTTTGTCTGAACTATATGTCTATGTCAATACAAGCATTGTCAGAAAGTACTAATACAAATGAAATGCTTAAAAAGACTTTTAAAGAATTTTAAAATGCTGAAATATTTATGTGAAGAGGAAAAAAATTAACTGGGGTTTAGCCTTGGGAAGCAGTGAAACTTCAAAGAAACTGGTGGGTATAGCCAAAGGTATTTCCCAGGTTTAAAACCTCATAAAATATGCGAATCCGAGGCACCTGCTTTAGGTGATTAGATTCCTAAAATTAAACATTCCCTTCTATCTGAATAACAGTCCCTAAAGTACAATACATACATCCCACACTGCAGCAGGCATTCAGCTCTCCATGAAATAATTGGAGGTGAGGAAGTGAGGGAGGGGTGTCAAAATAGACAAACTACCAGCTGAAATGATGGCACTAATTTTATTTTTATTGATAGACAATAATGCTCATTTTTACAGAGGCTAATGAATATCTTCCTTATAGATAAAATGTCAACTTTAGCTTATTCAGGGGCCACATCATTGTCAGGAGAGATTCCTTGCAGGCAGTGTGCTACATTTCAGTTTCCTGTCTCACACAGGCACATTTAAAGGTATTTCTGACAGAGTTCACTACAATGCCAGTCAACCAACAGAAATGCAGAACTTTGTGTTCTCCTATAAATGTGAATGGTACATTTTCACCTTAATCCCTTCACTTGGGTAACCAAACTGATATTTAATTACCTATTGAGAACCAGGGTCCTAATTAGAGCTGCGCAGAGCTATTCACACATTGAATCTGAGTGAACAAGCCTCTCACTGTTTTCAAGTTGATTGCCATTAGCCCAGTGGGTTTGCTCTTCACCACAAGACTTAGTTCAACCATTATGCTCCAGAGAAAGAAAAGCCTTGAGAACACAAACACTGATATTACTGCACTCTAGCAGGAGCCCATTGAGCTTTTCTATCCTTTTGAAAAAGCTACTAAAAGACAAAGTAAAAAAACTGTAGTAGATCCAACCAGTGAGGAAATACAGAGGCAATTTTACAAAAAAAAGGGTATTACTGAAAGAATGGAGATTTAGAGAAAAAAAATGGTTGAAGCAATTTAAGATAATAGGATGCTAATTAAAGAGGAATTATAGTGGAGATTTTATAATACTTGTAACCCTGGCAGTAATGTTGACTGCATCTGGGTTGAAACAAGAACAAGGAGCTAAGGCGTTACTGGCAATTAGGAACCAGGCACTGCCACTCTCAGGGAACATCTTTCTCTGTAAGCAGGTAACTCTCAGGGCAAATAACAGAGGCAAACTGTACCCCAGGTACTGCTCAGTGTGATTGCTCTGCCACTGCCATGGCACTAGATAGTTAGGAATAAAATATACAGTCAGCACTCTCTCTTGTAGAAGTCCCAGGTGGGGCCTCAGTCTGAATGGGTGTTTCCTGGGTCTGATTCTTGAATACATTTACTCACCTTAAACTGCAAAATTCACTTTCAGACATCTGTGAAAATTTCTGAAATGCCTTAGAAAGGCTGGTTTTGCTATGGGTCAAATTATATTATCAAAATTAGCATGAATAGCAGTACCATATTATATCAAAAACAGTAGTTTTGATGTAAAACAGTCCAATTAGCATGAGATAATGCATTATAAACATGGAAGCAATGGCAAATGTTAAAATATCTGTTGAATATGTTTAAACTACTCATCTGAACCCCTTCATGGTTTTTCCTTTTTTACTGACCTTTGGAAAATTACAAAAGCTTCAGAAAAATGCAAGGATAATTTCTCTCCTGCTTGATATGGTTAACATAAAAACTTTTAAAAATTAAATCGATGTTTTATTTTAATTAAAGTAAATAAAAGGTTTTGTGGTGAGAATGTAAGAGAACTCTGCCAGAAGAAAAGTACTGGGATCAGATTACACACCTGAAAAAAATGGGGCTTATGAAATTCAAATCGAAAGTACTGAATTTGCTGACACAACTTTAACAGTTAGAGTAACACATGACCACAGTAATGTAAACATTGCCAGATATAATACCTAATCAAGTATAGCACTATACATTAGAAAAAAGAGAAAATCTTATTCATTGCAATTAAAAATACATTGATGTGACATACTCAGTGAAAAAAAAAACCAAACAAAAACTACCAAAAAACAAAAAAAACCACAAAAAAACCCCCAAAACCAACCAACCAACAACAAAAAACAAACAAAAAACAAAACAAACAAACAAAAAACCAACCAAAGAAAACAACAACAACAACAACAACAACAAACACCAAAAGAAAGAAACTGAGAATATTGTACAGATGCAGAACTATGCATTTTAAAATTATGCTCTTCTTGGCCCACATCTCTCTGTTTTATTGCACCCAGTACATGACTCTAGAAGACAAGTGGCCAAACACTGTGACAAACAGAAATTGAATATTGAAAGGAGAGGAAGGCATATTACAAATCCTGTAATTATCCTGTCCCAAAGGTATATTCCCTCCTGAGGTTCTGCTTATTCCAGTGCTTCCAGGGTAGGACTCAGCTGCCTGTCTCTGCAACAGAAAAGACATCATGACTTTTGCTTCCCAAAAAGGACTCAAAATACATGAATGTACAAAATACCCAGCAATCTGTACAATCCACAAGTGATTTCCTGAAGGACTAAGAGGCAAGAAAGTCAAGGTTATATTTTAATTTTGTTCAGACTCATTCTATTCTTAGTTTTCTATTATTAACTCTTCTTGAATGAAAAAGTGCCTACACGTGGAACAGTCTAAAATAAGAACATCAATCCTAGATCACATCTTGCCTGTACAGGAGTCTAAGATCACTTGCAAAAAAAAAATCATTACCTAGAGGAGTTTTGAAAGGTCTTAACCCTGGCTACCTTAAAGTGAAGACAACACATTGTTTCAGGAACATGCTCCTGCTTGTACCCATAATAAAGAGGCTATTTCAGAAAGACAAGCAAGGTATCCCTATGCCTCTGGATTACTTCACCATGCTACTTACTTAGATGCACCTGGTACAGCTACACTGAATCCTATGCAGTATAAAAGAGACTTCAAGCATCTGACAGCAGAGTGGTGGAAGGGAAGACAGCAGCTAAGTGTGATAAAGATCATAGAGGCAGATGGAGACAGATGACTTGGAGATGAACACTTCAGTCAACTAATGAGAGTAAATAGGTATTAGGACGTCTGGCATAGCATTACACAAAGGAGGCAGCAAAAAAAGGTTTAAGGGCTGTGGAAAGAAGAGGAAGGAGTCCTTCAAGTGCACACAGGGGAGGAGATTTCAATATAGACTGAATCTGTGATGAAACCTCAGAAGTGAAGAGAGAGGAGAAAAAATCAAACACCAAAGCCCATTTTCTGTCTAAATTAGGCAGAGGTGAACCACACTCATGAGTGGGTCAGGTAAGAGATCAGCCTTTGGGATGTTATTATGGAGCTGCCCCAATATGGGAGTATGTAGAGAGAACTATTCGTTAAAACACAGCCAAAACATCATGGAAATGTCATACTACAAAGTTGTTAAGCTAAACCACAGAGGTTCATTACTGATATAGAGATGCAATCTCCTTAGGAATGACAGAGAAAGGTGTACCCATGTATTAAAGGTGTACCTTTTCAAAGGTTAATAAAAATAATTTTTCTGATTATTTTATTTTATAAAAGGAACATAAATCCAGAGCAGAATTCACATATTCCACATAAGCTAGAAGACAAAATGGTTAACTTTTTTTTAATTGAAGCCTTTTAGCAAAAGGACATTGTAATTGCTCAGAGATACCTAAAAGATGCTCTCTTTTTAGATCGTGTTTCAGCTAATTAAAATGATAGAACATGTAAACAAAAGGTACAATCAGAAAATGAAATTGTGAAAGATTACAGAAAAGCTGTAAGAAGTAATGAAGTGTGAAGGTAAGAGAGCAGGAAAGTAATGGCTGAGGGAGAAGGCAAACCATGCCTTTTCCTGGAGTACAGGAATACCACAGGATGTGGAGACAGCCTACAGGGAGGAGAAAAAAGTTAAAGGGCATGGGAGTGCAGCACTGTTGGAAGTTACTGAAAGAGAAGGTATTTAAAGCATAGTGGTAGGTTATTTGCAAGTGAGGCAAGGAGTGGCATAATAGTAAGAAACTATTGTAGAGACATCAGAATTTCTCCAGTGACCTGAAAATTCAAAAAGAATCAAACAAAAAGTGGAAAGAAGATTATAGGTTTTAAGGTGAATATAAAGGAACAGCTCAAGACCCTTAGGGATAAGATCAAAAAAGCACAGCGACATAAAAGGAAACAAGATAAGGTTCACTAAATGCAGAAAGAGAAAATCAAAACATAGGCTAGCTGCTTAACAGTGAAGTAGAGAAGATTAAGAAAGTCTCAAAAAAGATTGAAGTATTCAATAGTATCTATTCTCAAGTCTTTCTGATAATAAAGAAACAGAATTGCATTTGTAGAAACACTCTGGAGTAAAATCTTTAATAAATTCAATTTAAACCAGGAAATAACAGCATAGAGGAGAAATATATTTAAGAATATGAAAATAAGATAACTGATTTTTCACTAACAAAATAACTTTACAAAATGTAATCTTTATTAGTTCCTGATCTCTAACTAACAATAACTATCCTCTAAAATTTGTCTGTAATACTGAAAATAAAAGGAAACCTTGCATTAAAAAAAAAGGAAAATTAGAAACTCTAGTATATCTATAGTAGTTTCCATTCACGTTAAGTATTCACTTAAATGCACATATTGATTGTGATTCATTTCCTTCTTCAATTAAATTGAACTTTTGAATTGTAAAATATATAGAAGTTTAGGTAGTAACAGGGTCTTGGTTTTCCTAAGAGTTGATCATATTTATTTCATTCTCTTAAGGGCCAGTTACAGTGTTGAGGAGTACATCTGGTGCAGGTAGCTCTGTTTGCAAGCTGCAGTTTGAGCTCTGGGTGAGAGCCTGAGACAAACGCCTGTGAACTGCCAACCTTTGGTTAATAAAAGGCACAAGGATAGGTAGTGCCAGCCACGTGGATGGGTTCAGAGAGAAACAGCAGGAGCAGAGGACCCAGAGAAGGAAGAGCAAGACTTGTGCACAGTTTGGACTGTGAGGGGATAAAAGCCCAGGGGTGCCTCTCTTAGGGGTCCCTCCTCAGAGGCACCAGTTCAGGCTCCTTCTGCATTCCTGTGCTGGCAATAAATTGTTTTGTGGAACAAGACTTCTGAGGCTCTGCAATGGGAAACCTGGTCTGACTGCGTGAGTGGGGCGTGCAGGGAGTCCAGTGGGAATCCCTCTGGTCACTGGAGCTCCTGCTGTGAGGGGGCTCTGGTCAGAGCTGTGGAAATCTGTGGCACTTGGGAGTGTGACTGACAGACAGCATCAGGAATGGTCAGACTGGGAAGCTTCCTTAACAACCTGGCTTTGTGGAAAAAGGAGAAACAGCCCAAATCTTCATCAGGTAGAAGAATACTGTGGCATGAAGCTGTAACCAAACTCAGGTAAAATTAGCCAGAGGTGATTTGCGAGTAAAGAAACTAAAATCTTAGGTACCATAAAAATGGGAAGAGGACATTTAGTGAGGTATATTACAGATGATCATTTGGTTAATAGACAGAGCCACAGAGTAGATATATTTTCCCAATGTATAAAATTAGTTTTAATTTGGATTCTAAGAAAGAAAATTCTCCAGGAGAGAAAGCACTTTCTGTGTACAGTGTTCAAAGGTTTTGATATCTTATTGTAATTTCCTCTTTTGCTAAAATATGTTATAAACAACAGATGGTGATGGCTTGATCCTATCTCAATATACAAAGGTGGGCTACATCTTATTTTGGCCACACGTCCTGCTCTGTTTCTCACTCTGAATACCATAAATATTCTTTGTACAGAGAGGAAATGTCACATTTGCTCTTGTAACATTAGTCATCTTTTTATTTTGCACTGCTTTATCTTCACTTTTCAATGCTTAATGAAAACAATAAGACTGTGGTGTAGGAATCATGTAAACCTCCCTCTTGCATATTACATAACTACATTGGTAACATGTAAAATATACTGTTTTCTTTATGTGGCCAAATAAGGAAATCTATATTGATCCATGATCAGAACAGAGAATAACAAGAGGGGTTTGAACACCTTCTTACTGAAAAGTGTAAAAATATTCGTTAATTGCACTGTAAGTTCGTATCTGATTGAAGAATTTGATGCAGAAAGAGCACTCAAGATTTGCTGTGAAGTGACTTCAAAGAGCATATATGCTAGGGAAAATGGTAGGAAGACTTCATCTCTGAAGGCATGATTTTTTAAGATTAGTGAAAGAGGTTCTGATTTGATAATGATACTTGAGTAGAAATGCTAAAGATTTTCTTTTTTTCACCATCAGTTATATATTTAGTGGTTTAGAAAGAGAGGTTGGCTTGAACCATATTTAGATAAAACCACAGCAGGACAGGTGCTGCAGAGGAAAGCAGTGGTGACCTGGTTCCTTATTCCACAGCTGGGCAGCAAAAGCTAGCATTTTTGACCTTCATGATAAAGTTGACTGTGTTCATCTAGCACCGACAGTATTCTGCCACTGTCCCCCCATTTCACACCTACTAATATTTTGATCTGATAATTTTTATTTGCATATTTCCTTCACGGAGCCCTATTTTTACCTTAAGGTCTGAAGCACAAATTCTGTCTGACTGACAGGCCTAAGGTTACATTAGGAAAGTATAATTTATCAATATCCTATAGTACATGTTGAAGTCAAAATCCACCCTACAGTGCTTTCCTTAAAAGAAAAAACAAACAAAAACCACCCCCCCAAAAAAACCAGAATAAAGGCATGTTTAAATCTCTACTTTCTTGGGCTTTAATGTGAGACTGGGACTGTGGCCTGTTTCTAGCACAGCTTTCAAGGTGACCTCAAGAATAACTATCTTAACATCTATCGGCCACTTTTATTCAGATAATTTACCCAGCCTGACATTTCTTTGTGCAATCAGAACATTATTTTACAAGGACACTCTTAAACCCACCAGAAATCCACCAAGATTTATAGCATATTATCAGACATTGATTTATTCTTCTCATCATTCTCTCTGCAACTGGATAAAAATGAGAATAATAATTTAAGGTGATATTTTTATATAGGATTAAAATTTACTACCTATAAAAGATTATAATTGAGCATGCAAAAACTGGGGCAAGTTTATCCATAGAAATAGACAATAGTTTAAGCAAGGAAAATTTTGAGTCTGGAACACATGCCATGCAAAATAATTCACTGCATGCCAGTTTGTAGAAATATATCTTTACAATGAAGAAGTCTTCTGAAACTACATATTTACACTTTTGCATGTTAGACAGCAACAAGACAGTCTCTGCTGGATGAGGATTACCAGCTAATTAATAATTGCTCAGTAGTTTTTTTTTTCCCCAGTCCAGCAATGTGAAACCAGCTCAAATACAGTGGATAAAGTCCTGTTCCCCAACTAATTCTAACCTACCTCTAAATAGCTCAGGCTGCATCTGGCACAAGTTGAACTCTGATCTTTTGTCTCTCAAAGGGAGGCACAATACTCCTCTTCAGAAAAACACAAGACAAAAGAAACAATTATCTGTTTCTGTTCCTCTTATATGCAGGTCCACTTTCTCCAGCTTTTTGCTACTGCAGTGCTGTTCTAAGAGCCAAGGACAGATCTGTTTGATACATCTAGTACCAGTTGTGTGCCCATAAATCTGTACTTCAGGAGACAGTGAAGTCATTAGTTTAACACAACGACAGCTGGAAAAAGACACCTGTCACCCACTAACTGAACACCTTCTGTCACACTCAAAAACAAATCAGTGTCTATGTGCTGCGTGCTTCAGAGCTTCCAGTGGGAGAATTGTCTTCCTGGTGCTACCAGGAGTCCCAAAGGACTTACCTCTGAAGTTTCTGCATGCACACCTCTGTTGGTGATCAGAATGGGAACAAAAAGTGTGTGTTGGTACCCTGACACTGCAGAGGGGATCTAACAGAACCTGTGTATAGGCTTACCCGGTGTTGTCCACAGAAAGGATTTTCAGAAAAGTGGAACATTTCCTCATTTTACAGGGAAACATTGCAAGAAAAATATGCTTATAATATATGTTTGTATGAGTAATTTTCTGCAAGGTTATTGTAACCTTCAGTTGTCATCTGCCATTAATTTGCCTTGCTAATTTGAATTATCACTCATTTCCCTCCTTCCATCCCTTCCACAATTACTTAGGTTTACCTCTTTGTTTAATTTGCTTGTTGGACCAGATCCTCCCTTTTGTAAATTAATTATCCAGGTAAATGTATGCTACTTTCATAGAATCTAGGATGTTGTGCAAGTTCTACAAATGAATAAATTAAAAAATGAGTTTTGTTGTAATATTAAAAAAAAATTATTTAAAAGCTTTAAAAATTCTAAAACATTACAAAAAGGAGTGACGTTTTTATACAACCTTATTTAGGAAAATAGCAGTTGTTATTGCTGTCCCATCTTGAGTCAACGAGCTTGTCTAATCACTCACAAATGAGGAATAGTATTTTACTATACTTGTACATGTCTGTTAGCATCAGTCTCTTAAGATGCTGTTGTCTACAGTAACAGTAGCATTTATAAATAATTAACCTCTTTTTTTTTCAAATCTAAAGGGAAACATAAAATGGGATTTGCCATCTAAATGAAGGACTTCTTTAACCTATCCATAAAAAAATCAAATTTTACTTTTTAATTACTTTGCGTGAGAAATGTGAAAAGGTTTTATTAAAAGTATTTGGTTGAAACCTGTTTTAAAGTGGAATTGGATGTCAGATTTTAACAACTTCTTGGTTGTGCAAAAGTCTCACCAGCTGTAGTTTAAAGTTTTGGGAGCCTCGCATTAGAACAATTAATCACTGAAATGGAAAGAAACTAGTGTATCCGTTGGCACATAGATAAATCACACATGATTTCTTTCTAATGTCTAGTCACAGAGAATAATAGAAAACACAGCTGGCAGGAACATTAGGAAATTATCTACTCCATTTCTTTCCTCAAGCCAAAATCAAGTGCACCTCGTTCATGCCTGACAGATACTGTCTAACATCCAGTCAGGGTGCTTCCACACTTTCCCAAAGCAATATGGTCCTTAAAGATAGAAAGTCTTCTGAGGTATGTCAGGCTTAATCTACCTTGCTTTAATTTAATTTTTGTCACATGCATTTCAGATATGGAAAGCAGTTTATCCCTTTCCTCTCTGCAGCAATCTTTTCTATTCTTCAAGAACACTATCACATTTAACATGACACAAGCTTTTTCAGCACTTCTAGATTTCAGTGCTCAAAAATTGCAAGAGAAGTAAGTACAGCTCTACCCTCAGCTCCCAGAAACTGAGCTCTGAATAAAGATTGTGCTTGGAGGAACTTAGTTTTGGAAATCTGTTAGGGTGGAAGAAAAAGGAAACAAGAAATGTAAAAAGTCAGGAGCAGTTTCCATGCAGAGAAAGTTGCATTATCCTCTTGTCACAATGAATATGGAGTACCCAGTTAAAACACAGCAATACAATATTTATGTTCAGCTCCAGTGGACTTTTGCAAATTTTATGATGAAGTGAAGGATATAGCATGCTTTTTGGAATGTGTGTCAAACCTGGACAGATTTCCTAGACTTATGTAACCTCAGTCTCTAGCGGAACATCTACACACGAATGAAATTATTCATAGGTAATTGACTTCTCTGTTGCTGCTCATGGCTGTGCATCTCCTTGTTTAACTCAGGAAAGTAGGAGTTAGGGCCTGGTAGGTAGTTTTCACATAGAAGAAACTTTTGCTAACCAAATCTTATTGACATGCAAAGTTAGAAAATATTTATTTAAAATTCATTGATGTGTTTCTCTTTTTTT
>VZTN01007197.1:3189-47443 GCA_013400515.1 Erpornis zantholeuca | reverse complement strand
CCTTAAAATAAGTAAAGGCTTAGAGTTCTGACTTCAAAATCCATAATTTAACATTCATGGAAATGTGAAGTTTTTTCAAACTTGGCTTATTTTCAATAGCAACATCTACAGAGAAAGCAAAGTTTGAAAACTTCTTTTCAAATGTTTAAATTTATCTGAGTAGAAACACCTTTAACAGACTATATGAGGGAGTAAGGACAGAGTTTTTTCATGTTCTTGCACCTGGGGAAAAGGAAGAAAAGAAAAATACAGTGAGGATAAAAAGTTGAGCTGAGATCAAGAAAGAAAATTTGTGAAAACTATGAACACTGGAAAAGGCTCTCAGAAGTACGCAAGAAACCACATTTTATGTGTAAGAACGAGAAAATATATTTATAAACGAACTCTTAAAGAGAGGGAAGTCATTAAGATGGAGGATTTCATGGCTGCCTCAAAGTGGTGACTCAAAGTTGATGATTTTTCTATCAAATGTAACCACAATATTTGAAAAGATGTTAAGAAGCCAATAAGCAAATAAATAGCTGGACTAAAGGATAGCATATACAGCAGAAAAAAAAATCTAATATCAAAGTGGGTGATTTAACACATTACCAGAGTGTTTCCAGTATTCATTTAATTTTTTCCAAGAAAAAAGAAAAGTCATGTTAAACACATAGATGCCTGAAGCAGACACTGTATCAAGGTGCACTTTTCCAAGCGTACTAGGGCAAGTGAAACCAACCACACAGTTCACAGTCCTATGGATCTGATACTTTGCCAGGAAATCAAGTTTTAGGAGAGAAAATGGAAAACATAATCCTGTCTCTATCCAGCTATCCAGGAGTACTTTAGGAGCTCTGTAAATGGCAGAAGATTTTCCTATTGGTATATGAGTAATCAGTATACTTTCCATCTACTTTCATAAATATGATTATCAGTGATGTTTTTCTTCTCCAGTAGGATTAGGTTACTTTTCGTATTTTCCTCCTCATTACCGGAATATTTTCCAATATTTCTCGAATACTGAACCAAAACTCTCCATGTGGAATAGGGGAATCACTCCACACTTCTGTTTGTTGGGACTGGAGATGCCATTTTAAGTATGTGCTGTAACATTTACAGCACAATCAAGATTTATTAAAACTACTCCACAGAGCACTATTGTAAAGAATTTATGAACTATAAAACTGCTATAAAGGTCACTTGAGATGCAAAAGTTTAATTTGGAGTATCATGTTATGGTGTAGTACTGCTAAACTTAATGCTTGTTTAAACAAATGGCTTGAGGATATTTGTCTCAGAATGTGAGGTTTATTAACTTCACTAAAACAACTTAATATTATCTTTTTTTTCTGCCTAGCTTTGATTTTTAAAGGCTTGCTCACCTTTTTATGTCCACTGATCTACTGCTTTACCTCTGTGAACATAAGCATAAAGCACAGGAAGAAAATGATAATTAAAAAAAAATGTTTGATAGAACTGTGCATAGTTTTATTGTTATAATTATTTTNTTCCAAATCTCAAACACTTGGAGAAACCCCTTGCTCATATACTTAAAAGCAGGCAGAGAATGTCTTTAAACTTTCAGGAAGCTGCAAGTGCCAAACAAATGCAAATTTCTTAATGTGAAACATTTATGATTTGTCAACAAAAATTGTTTCCTGTCAGAATTGGAAGGGGTGATTAAGTGTTTTCTCTTAGTATTCCTTTGAAGATTTAGGAAGTCTACAGAGAGCAGCTGTAACTGGTAACCCCACCTACCCTACCATATAGCTGGAGCTGGGCCCCACAGAAGCAGTTATGCGAATTAGTCATTTCATGTAGGGCTATAAAAAGGCACACAATTATTTGCATGTCAGAAGCATCTGACAATGTTTTAAAGATCTCTGAGGGGGTTTGTCTTTCAGCATATGGCTGTACATTATAGAGGCCAATGTACTTAGGATCAAAATCACAGCACAAAGACTAACAACCAGGAATAACATAACATATAAGATTATATATTTTAGAAAATTGAAGAAATCTCAACTCTTTGATCTCATATTTTTGATGGAATTTGCACAGATTCTACCATGACCTTTTTCCACCAGATAAATGAAAATTTGATTTCTAGTTTTCTTTCACACAAAAATATTTTTTTATGTTATGACTCCAACATATGGGAAAAAATATCTCCATATTTAAGAGTGTTAAGGAGCAGACTTATAAGATAAATAATACTAAAATAAGAAAATGTGAGGAGAAAGGATATGCAAAAAGGGATGCTGGCTGTGACAAGCACACACTGACTGATAGAATGGACCTAGGCCTTTGGCAAGATTTGTTCATCAATGTTTAATTACAGGAAATCTAGTAATCAAAGATGCACATGTGGAAGATATATCACATCTATTTGAGAAAAAGGAAGGGGATGTTAATTTTAAAAATAGGAAAGACAACATCTTGTGTTATCTACTGTTGATTCCCTAACAATATGAAGCTCTGAAGTTAGACATGCTTCCTCTCACTTTCAGTGCAACAAATTGCCTGTGGTCTTCGATGTGTTTCTTCAAGTGTTAAATTAACAAACCAGCTCCCAAAGCTGTCAGTGAGGAATGCCCCTGCATGTTCCTTTTCAGCATGAGATGATATTCACCCTGCAGACTCAGCAGTCTGCCTGGGTCAGGTCTTCTGGTTTTGACAGGGACCATATTCAAATAAGTGTATTTACTGTAATAAGAGGAGCTTGTTTGTTTGATATTTTTTTATCTTGACACAGCAAGTACAAATAAATAAGCATGTACTGCCATGAAATATTAAATCAGAGCCATAAGAAAAAGTAATTTCCTGGGGTGTCTGAGAAGATATTTTTAAATGTATTCTGCCAACCCTTTGATAAAACTCCCATTTAAATTTCAAGTTACCCAAGGAAGCTATTTAAGTTTTTTAAGGCTATTTTATATTTCAAGGGGAAAAATAAGTTTGTGTTTACTTATGAACTGCATACTAAATTTTGCACACTACGATGATATTTTTATTACTAAAAGACCTCACAAATACAGTCCCCATGTATCTACAGTTCTACTGAAAAGCATTGTTTTACCCACAGCACACTGACAAACATGACTTCATTATACACATATGAATTTTGCACTGCTTTCGTATTCTACACGACTGCCTACAAGTATCTGTTAGACTCACCACAAAAGCAATCTAGAACTAAATATTAACACTTAAGATATTAGCCTAAGAAATATGTGCACTTTTGCAAATAAAGAACAAGTACTTAAGTTAAATTACCAAGACAACTCATGCATTACACATTTTTAATAGTGCTGTTCTTGTAGCATAGCGCTGGGTTTTCTCGGAGTCTCACAGAAATGTTCAGAGGTCATGGAGTAAATAGTTTACATTGAGACTGTAGATGAGGCCAAGCACAGGCCTATAAAGTGTTTTGAAGAGAAAACGGACAAGGCCAGACAAAGCAGATGATTCAGGGGAAATTTTATGGGTAGAATCCTTGGAGATAATATTCTTTACGCAAGAGCCTCTTCTAGACAAGGCTACCAGAATCTTGTGGTAGGTAAGGGAAAGTCGTAGGATTTAGTGCCCATTGATAGGATTAGAATGAGTTTGAAGGCAGAGACAGAAATTCACAGGGTGCTAAGACAGTAAGTGAGTAAGATGATAAGCATGAATTGAAGAAGGACAACAGTACTAATCACAAACACAGGTTGCCGGTAGGAGGCTATAATCAGCTAAGGGCATCAGATTGAGAAGGATGAGAATTCAGAAGAGGCTAGAGAGGTTTGAGGAAACAGAGATTGTACATACCAGTCAGAGTGTTGGTAGATACTGCAGGAAGTAAGCACAAAGGGGAATTAGTGGTACAGCTAAGGATAGAGATCAAATTACATTCAAAGAAGTAATTGGCGGGGATAGAAAGAAGACTTGCTCATGGTGCATGATCTTGTTTATGTGCAAAGAGAGAGAGAGACATACACACAGAGAATGGAAATTTACTTTTATCAAGCACTGTGTTCACATCATTAACAAAATATATTTTTTTAATTTTAAGAATGCGATCATTGCTAAAGATTCCTAAAGTGCAGCATCTCATATGCAAGCCCTGTTGGACTTATCATGGGCAATCTTGGGAAGACCCAGACTAAGAATAGGGGAATGATGATGCTCTGTGGCAGAAAAAGTTAATACATGCTGCCTCACACATGAAAGATGTGAAGTCAGGCCAAGGAGATAAGGAGAGTTGAGTAGAAAAGATGATGAGATGAGGACCAGTAGGTAAAATCCAAGGAGCTAAAGGTGGCTAAAGTCTCTGTCTACAGACATTTGTGGGGAAAACTTCTGTGTATAGATCATCCTTCACCAATGAAGTGAAGAACAATTTCTATTTTAGTGCAAAAAAAGGTCTTTTACATCATCATGGATCTAAGTTCATTTAAATTGAGCTGAGACTGAGGTGTATACATGTATATGTACACACACACACACACACNTGTATATAAACATAAAGGGGTAGGTGGTGATAGTGTATAAATGAGACAGGTTTGTAGATAGGATAGACAGCTATGCAGTGACTAGTCCTTGTCCAAAAAGAAACATTTTTCAATTCAAAGCCATCCACTCAATACTTCCTATTTCTATCCTTTCTTAAAATCCACTGAAATGTAAAGATAATCCCTGTAAAACACAGGTAAATGGTATCAGCTAAATGCTGACAGAAGAAAGCTGTGAATCAAAGAAGAGGAGGATGGGGGAATCCATGGTCCATATCAGAACTCAGTAATTTATATAACTATATATAGAGGAAAGGCAGACTTCTGTCAAAATTATTGCAGCTTTTTCTTTTTTGGCACAGAAATGTGTTGAGCTTCTATAAATAACAGGCCATTCATAAGGTTTTGTTTAAACTGCTACTGTAGTTGTGCCCAATAGCTGTGAAAAACATTCTGTCTTGATTTTTAGTTTTTGAGTCACAGTATTTTTTATTACTGTTAAATATGTCTGACCACTTTTGCTGTAATAGTTGATGCATGATATTGATCAACTCAGTAAAAACCTCCTTTGCTTTGGGGAATATGTTTAAGTACAACAGAACCAACTAACTGTCCTTTATTCAAGATCAGAGGATGTATTCGGCTGTTAGTTAATGTTATGGCCCCACTACTTCAAACCCATTCCATTCCTCGTGCCCCAGAGCAAAGGTAAGAGCGAGTACAACAAATGTACAATTTACAAGAGGTATATGTGATTCACAGCAGCAACAGAACAGAGGAACTACAGTAATAAATACCTTTCTGACACAAAAAGAGCCATTTTTGTTTTAAATTTTGCATCAGCATCCTATTATCAAATATCAATGAAAGATTTTCAAGAAAACACATAATCCGCCTCAAGTTGGTCATTGAGGAAATATGCAATTTCCCAAATATCTTTGGATAACCAATTTTTTTTTTTTTGTCACATAACAGGACTTGTTCCTTACATTTTCCCATAGGAGTGTTGTACGTGTTTTTTATATGCACACAAGTCACAATCTTTGGTTATATGTATTCCATAATATTTGAAGAATATTCTCATATATTCCATCCTCTGTGGTGTCGTGAGTGTTTTAAGGTTGCTTAAAGAATCACCTCAAAGGTATCAGCAAAAGCAGGTTTAATATAAAGGTGAAAGCATGACAGAGTTCATCGAAAAGGTTCTCTCTACTACTTTGGAGATGCTTAAAGCACACAGAGGAAAAGCAGCCTAAAATCTAAAATTAAGCCACCTAAACCAAAGGTCAACCTGTGTGGAGACTGGGGGAGGGGGGAAGGAGAATGGGATGGAGAAGAAAGGATGAAAAGGAATAAGAAAGACCCTGCTGTTGAGTCACAAGATTTAGAGCAGGTCCCCTTGCTAAACTAAGCTCCAGACTTGACTAACTCTTTAGGCCTAAAGTTTTAACAGCATTTAATGATACTTAATCGATAAATTAACAGAGCTAACAGAGTTTAAGAAAAGATTCATATAGAATTTACTATAGCACAACACTGTCTCAAGGCCTAACTTACTTATAAATCTAAAATACTTAAGAATCTAGGAGAGCAGCACATAATATAGCATAACCACACTTGCATGCAGACAAATGTAAAGAATATGTGCAAGATACACCTGTGAAAAATTCCCCTCAAATTCAGTGAATTAATCATATTGGATGCCCTTACATCTTCTCAACAGGCAAAGAATTGAGCCTTGAGGATCAGCCCAAGCTCCATCACTGTTGTTTGATGTCAGTCTTCCAAGTATAGCAACCTTGAGGGCTTGCTGGCTCTGAGAGGTGCCTGTTCTGAGGGCGATTGGTGTTTGCAGCCTGGCTGGTCCAAGAGGGCTCAAAGTGTCTCACTTTGGACTACTTTTTATTGGGTCATAAGAGAGTGGGTTTAGTCATAATAATTTTTCATCCTGGCCACAATTTGGGTAGATAACTTTCTTTAAAAGTTTGATGACAAAGATGTTTTTCCACTTGGGTTGTTACTCAGGCAAAAAAATAAGTTTCCAAGGCTGTTCATTAAACAAACAGGAGCTCATCAGACAGAATTAATTCCTGGGAGCAGACAGTGTTTCTGACAAGCTCAGGAGGAGCTCAGCCCAGGTGCTGCTTGTCAAGGCCAAGGCGTAAGGAGCCTTTCTGAGATCACAGCGTGGCCTGTGACCACATATGGTCATAAATACCGAGGCAATGGAAAGAAAGTGGCTACATGTGGAAACCAAAGCAGGCTGCTCTGCTGTACCCACACGGAAGAATTGTAGCACTCCTGTATTGTATGCTGCTGTGTTATACAAAGTAAGGGTTTAGAGAATTCAATGCCGGTTGTCTTTTGATAGAAAAATTATTTACTTTTTGTGCAAGACATGTATAAATGCCAGAACTGATCTTTTTAATTAATTTTCTAGTGAATGTCCATGAGAAAGTACATTGCCTTTACCAAAGCATCTTCTAAAACATCTTTACATACATTGTGTGTAAAATAAATTTTTATTTCTAAAGGCTTTTCTATTTCAGTGAATACATGCAGCTTCTTAGTTGAAAGCAATGAATGTAAAGAAACATTCTCAGGCAAGTGTAAAAAAGGCAAAAGGTTGTTAGTTTGCAACACTTTTGTTCAACATCACATAAACTGTGGCCTTGAAAAAGTAATTGAAAAATATGAGAACTAAAATGGAACAGCATTTTAAGCATCACTACATACATATGTTGTATCAGACCTCATACTCTGAAGACAGAAGCACTATTATTTGTAAACCAGAGCAGTCTCTGTATGGAAAATGTCTGGAAGGTGAATTAATATCCATGTACAAAACACGTTAGCAGGGCTACTAGCTGTTTTAAAGCAGCTGAGTAAGTGCCTGAGTTGCTAGGGTTTTTTAATCCATTTTGTCTTCAATATGAAAACAAAGCAATTTCTCTCTGTGTGTCTGTGGATTTGTGTGCCTGTGTGTGTCTGAGTACATTGGCAGTAGGAGAAAAGAAATTAAGATATACCCTTTTGACCATCCCTCATTTTGTATCTTTCATAAAACTTTGTATTTATTTTTCAATAATTATTGACAACAATGCTGTAATTACAGTACATCTACTTAATACACCATTTGCTGAATGTTTTATATCCCTGATAGCAATTGTTTTATATTAAAATTGTTTTTTTAATAGTCCATTTATTTCTACATTCTAATTTTCTTTCCTTCCTATTTGTTACAGAAATAAAGAACTTGATGAAGAAGCATTAGTCTGATGAATTAAATAAAACACAAATATTTTTCCTTGACCTTTGTTGTACTTTAAGGTTTTTTATTGTTTCTTAAAGATAGAATATCCAATAATAGTAACAAAATCTACACAACATGCTTGTCTCCCTGACTGTCCCAGGACATGAATTGGCCTTCTTTGGCTTAGCCAGTAATTCTAGGATGTTGTAAGATTCTCTTCCCTGAGTTAAGCTCATAGAAAAGAGCCAAAACAGATAGTTTTCACCCCAACATTGAAACATCCATTTAACATTTACAATTTAATGATATCAAATCAAGAATGCAGCCATATATAAATAAATTGCCTGTGTAAGGAGGGCAAAATAAGAAGCCCAAAGTCAACAGATTTACCCAGAAACTCCGAGCCAAAATATTGTACCAAAAAATTTAGAAAGAAAAGGCATCCTGACCTAAGGAATAGAACCCCACTAGATTAAATTTTTTTCTTTTTTATTTTAAATGGAATCCAAATTTGTTCCTGAGCAAGAACGCCATTCACCCACACGACCTCACACAGACTCAATCACAGCCGACCACACTGCTAATAGCTGGCAGAGAACCAGTCCCCAGCAGACACCCTCTCCGGACTCAGTTTCCTGATGGGCTGTGCCAAGAGAGCCCCACTTCCCTCCTGCCAGCTCCAGGACACTCCAGAGGATCTGTTTGCACACTGGGGACTCAGGGGATGGCTTGCATCCGTTTTTGAAAATTGTCCTATGGGTGCACTCGATTTGTTGTTTTGTGTTTATTCAGTTGTTTCAAATGTTGGATTTAGAATCCTTGAAAAAAGCCTTCTTAATAAACACAGAAAGGGGGAGTTGTGGGAGCCCCCCCCGGGGAAGAAGGACCCTGAGAGGCATTCCCCAAGTTAAAGACACACAAGAGGCTTCTCTCACAGTATGCCCTGCTCTGTTATGCTAATGTACGCCTGTCCTGCTCCCTCAATCAGCCCCGTTGGTTCCCCCACAGCCCCTGCCCCCAAACCATTGGTTCTGGTGCTCTCTCCCCACCCCTACAGCCCCTCATACTTTAACCCCGGTTTTACATTGTCCTAGGTTCTTGTGTCTGGACCTGTTCACGTGCATGTAGCAACAATAAACCAATTCCCACACAGGAATCCTTCCTGGCTCCTTGCTGCTGACTCTTATTTAGAGCTACCCGGTGTGTGTGTGTGTGTTTCCCCTGTTAAAGGTGCTCCAGGAAGGTTGCACCCCCACCCTGACCTGGATGCTACAGAATTCAAATTTGTTCTTCAGCAGATCACTGTAGGTCTCTGTCATGCACTGATCATTTACCTAACCATGCACACAAAAAGAGATAAAAGCTATGGGGAGGAGTCTATTTTTTTGTCAAGCTGTGCAATGGATGTAGACTGAGATCATACTATATCTGTCTCATAAACTGTAAAGTAAATAAAGGAACTTCCCAAAATTCAATACATTGATCATAAGCAGAATCAGATGTCAATATTTCCTTTTGGGTTGTTTTGGTTTTTATCTTCTTTTCCTGGTGAGAGTTTTCCTAAACTGAACATTTTATAGTCTTAATCTTGTGACCAGAGACACCCCAACATTTTTATCATAAAACAAATAAATTTGAACCATCACAAATGTTAGTATACTTTTCAGAGCTAGGCAATGGGCGAGATAAAGATGGAAGGCAAGAATCCTAAAATTTGTTCAGCAGTGCTGAAATGAGTAACAGGAGGCAAGAAAAAAGCAGAAAGATGGCAAGTGTCAGTTCAGGCATCTCCCATCTCCCTCTGAAATTGCCGTGACTGAATCCATGCGGATGGAGGCAGCAGGGCCTCCAGGATCATGTAATGAAGAGGAGGGTTTATTTTATTTATTTTCTCATTCTTCCCTTTAATCTCCCATTCCAGAATTTGTTTAGCTGAAGAACATAAAAATCTATTGTTTTCTTATAAGTGCAAGTGCAAAAAGACAGATTTTCTGAACTGTCATCTCTTCCAGCAAATATAGGCACAGAGCTGCTCTGAAATGTACAAATCTTAAGAATTAACATTTATGGATCCAGAATACCACAGAATTTTACCATACAGTGAAGAATCAGATATTGCAGTTCCTAGAGAAATAAGACTCCCATTGGCATCAACAGGGTTTTGCTTGAGGTCAGAATGCAGGATCAGACACTAAATCGCAGTGCAGCTGTCAGACTAAGCCAGAAATAATTTCAATACATCACTTCTTGCTCACTATATTTCAAAAACATTAGGTCTCACCCATCTGCTACTTAGACTTTTTTATAATAAAGAAATGTAGACATAACTGATTGAGACATCTGTGTCATTCTATCTCCAAAATTAAGTAACATGGGATATTATTATGACATAATATTCAGTGAGTTTCCTTAATGACTTTATTTTCCTTTGTAGACAGCTTTGGTAATCTCTCTAGCTAAAATATGACAAGAAGCTCAGTATTTCAAAATTAATCTCTTGATGATGTTTTTAAGTATCTATAATATTTTAAATGACAAAAAAACTCCCAAGTATTATTTCTTTTTTCTTCTCTTCATATATTTGCTGCACATTTTTCTTGCGAGTATAATTAAAGGAGGAAGTGAAAGTACAACTAAATCAGTTAATAGAAAACCTAAGCACTGGGAACAACAGTGAAAAATAAAAGGAGATTACATCAAACAACACTCATGGTGACAATTTGATTGATACAGCAGAATTTGCAGAGCAGCACATTGTGTTCTGATAGTTAGATACTGGGCCACGAGTAATTTGAAGAGACTGTGCGTTTTAAGCTAAATAGAGAGAGAAATTGGTGAGCAAATGCTTCAGGAGCAGAAATGTCTAACAGAGAGGTGAAAAAGAGAGCAGTCTAACAAAGTGGATGTACAGATGAGAGATCAGTTCTAGAGAACTGAGGTGGAAGACAGAGGAGAGCTCAACTGTGCCACACAGACCATGAAAGGGCAGGGAGAATAAGAGTAGGGGAAAGATACTAAAAAGGAGCAAATAAATTTGGGACTTTCTGGAAAGGAAAGCCTAGAGAGATTATAATTTTTTTTTCTTTTTTTTTTTTTTTTTTCTTTTAAGGCACACTGCAGTCCTGCAGCAACAGGTAATTGCTTATGAGAAGCCACTTTGCATACACATGACAACCAGGAAAAGATATAGTGATAAAAAAGTAGAGCTGGAGACTTCTATAATATTCACCATGACTATAAGGGATCATCTGTAAAATAACTCTCAGCCACTTCCTGCACATGTGTTTAGCAATGGAAATGGCATAGCAGGAACAAGTCTAAAAAGAAACAGTTACCCATACACAATAAAGTAGACACGCTAAAATATTTATAATTTTTTCTACTGTAATGATATACAAATTATTTAGAAGTGTTTGAAACTCCTTTAGTGTGTGTAAATGAATTAATCAGAATACTTCACAAGATTTTATTTCAAATATCAAGACTTCAAATGGGGAAAATAGATGTTTTTGTAAATTAGTAATTTTTTAAATTTAGTATTCATGTGAATCAGACAATTTGGATTTTTTTAAGGGAACTTTCCTTAAAAGCTACATGAAAGTCTCTTTACACATTTTTAGCAACCTAATCTAGTTATAAATAACTGCTGTTGACACAGGATTTACACATGTCCTTACACTCTGTCATTTTTTCAAATACAAGCAAGATACCTGTTGAGTATTAGCTTCAGGAAGTGTGCATAAATCACTGAGTAAATACCCCTACCATTCATGTGGAATGTAATTCATCTTTAAAACAGTATTTCTAGGATCTCCCCCTTTTTAAATTTTCTGTTAGGAAAACCACCGCTGTGCCTCAAGTTAATTTGCAGATAAAATGTAGGTAACAAACACCCTGTACGCTGTAACCTGAGGCCCTGAGAATGCTTCACTAGGGTTTGGACAGAACACAAGACCTGTTTTATTCACATTGTAAGTAAGGCTTTCCAATTTTCAGACTCAAAGGGGTTTTATTGCTTTCTATTTTATTTCTTTCTAAATATTAATTAGGAATGACCTGCAGTGGATGCAGCCCACACAATATACCTGATTGAAGCCCAACACCTCAAAAAGAAATCACATTAAATTTTCTAAATAAAACCTAAACATACAATTCCTGAAACAAATTTATCCATGGACTTGAAGTTCAAGAGCTTCAGGCATGTCTGCCACTGTTACATATTAATAATACAAATAATGTAGAGAGGTCAGAAGTGATATTCCAACTTTGACACTACTGCTTAACAAACATGCCAGGAATTTCTCCTGCATCCTTTGCTAGTTTTTGCTTTCCTCTGCTTTGGACGAAGTGCAGAGCATGTGCACTGTAATTCTCACTCCGACTGTCACTCACAACTAATTGTGCTGTGCAGTGTAGAAGATGTGAGGTTGAGCTGGTTGCTCATAGCTCTGAAGATAACCCCAACAGACATATTAACCTGAATGCTCCTCTGTGGATATATGTGAATTAACTAAAGACAGTGGGATAAGCTTACCACAGACCAAATATCCTGCATTGCAGAAGTTGGGTTTTACAAATATAATCTGCCAGCTTTAAGGATTTTATCCTACACATCAGAGGTGCTGAGCATTGCTTGTATAAGCACAAGATAAAAAAGGATGAGCTGCAAAGGGGGCACAGCAAAGCTTGCATTAGTGGGAAAGCACTGCTACATAAATGTCAGCTTCTTCCCATCCAGTGACAGATGTTAAGGTTAAAGATGAGAAAGAAGAGCTTAGTCCTTGCTGACAGTTCAAAATGATGCTTGAGACCACCTCTCTCCAGGCATGCCAATCACACTCATCTCTACTGTGTTAACCATAAGTGAGCCCAGAAGTCTGAATAACCTGCTGTAACTATTCAGTACTTTGGTCCTTGTCCAGTCTTGACATACACCTATGAAAACAATGATGCTCATGCTCCACCTCCTTCTCTCCCTCCCTCTCTATTAAAAAAGTAATATTTATCTTCTTATTTGTTTCTTCCTTTTATACAGAGACATTTATACTGTGCAGTTCCTGTATTTTTGGCATTCTTACCACTCTTTGCACTGTCTGGCATGTGGAGTATCTGTTTAGCATTAAGCATGAATGCCTTCCTTTGAAAGGAATTTCTATTTAATTTTTATGCCTTCTTTAAAAGTGCTCTTGAAAGCCCTAGGCCAAACAGCCATTTTTCATTTTCATGAATAAAGTATCTTAAATAAGGCGATCCCAAGGCCCCTGGTTACTTTTGAATTCTGCTAAAATGTTGTAAGAACTTGACCTCTAATTACAAAACACCATGTCCAGTGGATGTTTTTTATGAAGGGGGGAGAAAATCCTGCCATAATTTTGCAAAAAACATTTATGCAAAATTTCTAGATCGTGGTGTATGGGTGTGCAGCTGTAGATATATTCATTTCACTTAATTCACAATGCAAAGTCTTGCTATTTTTCTGCCATTTTAATCTCATTCCAAGCGTCATTTTAGTATGAAAATGTAACTATTTGATCTCAATACAAAGTAGGATTATGAAAAAAAAATTTCAATTACAAGACTCAGCACAAATTGAGCATGTCAGAAACATTCAAACCCATTAGAATGTGAGTTAAATATTAAAATCTCAATTATTTAGGACCTTACGTTGGCAGCTGTTGCTGTCTCTTTTTCTCTGGGTTCAGAAAGAGAAAAAAAGTATCAAATGGAACAAGCCTGAAGAAGTATGCCCGAAGCAACTTGTTATCACAAAATATTCACCATTCAAGTTAGTAAGAACCAGCCTTACTTCTGCTAAGATATAAAAAGAAGGCAAACCACAATTTTCATGCCAAGAGTAAGTAAGCACATTTGTTTCTGGCCTCTGAAAATGGTCTTTCCTCACAAATTTCTTCAGTGTGACTTTCAGCCTGTAATAACTGCTGGAACTTCTGGCATTAGTGTGTAATGACCATCACCAGCCTCCATTTTCTCAACCTGCCACCTGCCTGAAACACTACATCCTCAAAACAGTGTTCTTCCTGCTTTAATTCTGTCAAATGCCATGGGTTTTTTTCCACACTTACTGTGTAAGACCTCTGACTAAATTATAAAGTCCATCCATTTCTCTACTGCAAGAATTTTCCCAATGCAGTGCTTGATTCGCCCCTAGAAAAATACACAATTCACTATTATCTGAGTGGCTGTTTTATATTTCCTAAATAAAAAAGATAATAACAAAACCACTCTCCACTTCTTTGGATACTGCTAACAATCACCTTAAAAACACTACAAAGATAAACCTTGTGTAAGTAAAGAAGTTTGAGATCAGATCTGAGAGAAAATTGTTTTCTCAATCCACAGTGCTTTCTATCATTCTTTTCTCTTCATTTTCTCAGGGTCTTTTTAGCTGCTGAAAAAGGCTAAAGCAGTAAAGAACCATGAACCCAGCCTAAGATCAGAGGGTATAGAAAAACCATGAAAAAGTCATGTCTAAAATTATTGCTATAGGGTTAGAGCTTGTGTCTTGCACAATTTAGGTGATGTTATGGTTTAACCCCAGCAAGAAATTAAGTACCAGACATCCCCCCACTCCCTCCCCCCTCATGGAAGGGTAAAAGAGAGAAAACTCATGAGCTAAGATGAAATAGTTTCATATATAAAGTAAAAGCTGCATGCACAAGCAAAACAAAATATTCCTTCCTAACTTCGCATGGGCAGGCGAATGTTCAGCCATCCCCAGCAGAGCGGGGCTCCTTCACACTTAACAGTGCTGGGAAGAGAGAACACCATCACTCTGAGTGTGTCCCCCCTCCTTCTCCTTCCTCCAGCTTTATAGGCTGAGCATGATACCATCTGGTATGGAATATTGCTTCAGTCCATTGGGAACAGCTGTCTCGGCTGCATTTCCTCCCAATTTCTCGTGTGCTCCCAGCCTCCTTGCTGGCAAGTGCAAGAAGCAGAAAAGGCCCTGACTCTGTGTAAGGGCTGCTCAGCAGTAATGAAAATAGCCCTGTTATTTACATTGTTTTCAGCACAAATTCAAAACATACCTCCCTACTAGCTACTGAAAAGAAAATTAACTCTACCCCAGCCAAAACCAGCACTGGTGAAGACCAAGACACTTCTCTCACACTCGTACTCTTAATTATGTTCTCATACTCTGCTCACATTCCTTTTTCTGGAATGATAGGAACTGTCCTTTCCTTTTCTAGAGCTAAGAAAAAATGTGGACTTACTAACTTTGTTGAAACTTACACGTTCCTTAAAAATACATAAAGTGTGATTTTGTTTTACTTGTTAGAATCACTTGTGACTGACAGGACACCTTTAGGACAAGAATAATAAAATTGCTGACGGAGACAGACACGTGGGCATATTCAAGGTTCTAACCACGTAACAGAAGAAAATCCTCTTGGTCAAAATGTTTTATAGGCAAAATTTCCTTTGAGTAAAGTGTATAACTTTTATTTCAGTGTCTTTTAAAAGTTAAAGTTATTATCTAAATTTTGAATGATTACTCAAAAATTTCCTAAATTGAGAAAAAAGGAGAGGGAAGAATGAGGAGCTATTGGATGAGTAGTTCAGATCTGACAGATTTAAAATTAGTACTGTCGGAGTTTTTGACAAAGTAGTTTTTATTCTTTATTGTCTTTACTATATTGTCAGTTTCCTGACTGAAGAGAAAAAATCTTAGCTTCCTTGGTTAAAATGCAGCAGAAACGTAGTGGATGTACTTTACAAACTAGCTAGAACTCTTGAGTTAAGGCCTCAAACAATGTTTGCATATATTTCTTGGCAGTATAAATAGAAGAAGAGTGGAGGCAGAAATAGCAAAGAATTTAGAGAACAAAAAAGACACAATTGTATTCAAAGTTGTAAAACATAAAATGGTGTAGTGCAGAGTTAAAGCTAAGTTATGAGAAGGAGAGAGAACCTCTGTTTTTCCCTGAGGAAGAAAATTCTTCTAATTTCTCTGAACATACAATAAAACTAAAGACTTCCACTAAGGCTATGACCAAGCCACCTTTTACTTTAGACTGAATATGAAGTGAGAGTTGCATACTGAATGCAAATGCTAACTTGCTATAGATCATGCTGCCAGAGAAATCTGAAGTTAGTTAGCGAAGTGCATCCACCAGTGGACAGTGTTCCTGCAGCAGGGAATCATTAATCATCTGCATAACCCCCTTCTTGCTGTTGATGAAAATCATGTCTGCCATTCCCTGGCATCACAGAGGGCATGCATACCTGAAGGAGCGAAACAGGATAATTTGTTCAATAAAATGACAAGAAATCAAAATAATGCCTTTTGCTTATATCACACTGAAAGTGGGGGTCAGATAGTCAAACACTCTAGACTGGGTGAGGAACTCACCACCTATTAATGGAAGGGGAAACAGAAGGATATATCCATACAGCATCAAACAAGAATCAATATAAAATAGGAATCTAACATAGATGAACCTATAAAATCACAATCATACTACCCTTTTTTTTTTTTTTCCTTCCTGGTGCCAACATTCAACAATATAAGAAGGAAGAGCAAACAGCAAAAACCTGAGATGGAATTAATACGTTTCAACACAAGAGTCTTGTTTGAAGAACTGCTAGGAATTTGCTTCTATGTCTGCTACAAAGGAAAAAGAGAGACTCTAGTTTTAGATAAGTTTGGAATTTAGATATATATATATTTGGACTACATATATTTGAAAAAGGATTGGTTTAAACGCGTGAATTTCACTAGAGTGAGGGTCTTTGAATATTTGCTGTGGTTGAAAAACTTCCTTGTTCAATGTTCATGTTGTAATACATGTGGTGATTCTGAGACTGTTAACTGCCTACTTTTTCTTTCCTTATGGGCCATGCTCATATGGTTTCTTATTATTTGAGTTTTCTTTGGTAAATTATTAAAGAAAATATTAAAATATTTGAAACAAGTAAAATGTGAAATGTCTAGGTCATATTTTGAATAATACATGGAAAATCTGCAGGCTAACAGCTGGAAGTATGATAAATTTAACCTGGCAAAAGATCTGTGAGTGACAGAAGGAGTAAAGTTGACAACAGAAAAGAGAAACTGACTCCCTGAGTGGACATTTCGGGTGTTGCCAGAGTTTTGATAAGCTCATGCCCAGGAGATTCATTGAAAGATTGCCCACCTACACAGCCTCTCAGTCACAGGAAGACCATTCCACACTGAATCTCAATTTCCAGCTAGGAAACTCAAAAGGAAAAGTGTCATCCCAACACCCTGCAGCAACCCCACTGTGCCTGAAATTGGCTATAACACAACATTTATTTCTGCTTCAATACAGCATTCAATCTGAAACAGCAAGTCTCTTGTTAATTTGAATCCCCAGCTTAATGATAAATCAGCAGCATGCTTTTAATGTGTAAATATGGAACTGGAGAATAAAACTAAAGAGAGGGGCTTTCCCTTCTTTACTTTTCTGTAATGTTCAAAAGTTAAAGTCATCCCTAAGAAGGTAAGTTTTTCTCATGCAAAAAAAAATTTTACATCTTATTCTAATGCCCTAATGTGTAATACAAGACAACAGTAAATATGCCAAAATTCTACCCTCTGCACTGTTAAGAGTTATTTGTAGTGTCTTGTCAGTAGAGCATAGGAGCCTTCCTGCAAAGCATTTTCTTCATGTGGAGTGCGAGAATACTGACTGGTGGCAGCTGATACAGCATCCTTCCCCAGCACAGTCACAGGAATAGCTATGGGCACCCAGGGTGAGGCTGTGAGCTGCCAAAAGAGGTGTGATGTGCGACTCCTGTGCAGCCCCACGGTGCTGCTCTGCCTTACAGCTCAGCCCCACTCTCACTGTGACTCCTGGGCAGGACTGAGCCCCTCCACTGACTGGTGTTGGTTCCTCAGGCAGCTGTCTTCAGCCAACACCCACACTGCACACTCAGCAGCCCTTGGCAATGGGGCTACTGGTGGAGCCCCATAAGGTGGCCCTGGTTAAAGGGGCAAGGCCACAGAAGCCCAGAGACAAGGCACTGGCATCCCCTGTTTGCAGCAGCAGACTAAATCAGATGATAAAGGGACAATTTGACAGAAGACCTGAAGAAGAAGACTCTGCTCCTTAGAAGAGGAGTTTTGTACAATTGTTTTTGCATTAAGCCCTCTTTGGGTGAGATCTATGCTGTGTAGTAACACAGTGCTTTATTGCTGCAACAACTAAGCAAAAAACACTCTTTTATTTTGTCCTTGGAAATCCGAGTAGAGGAGTCATTACTTCATGCCATTTCCACCTGAATAAACTTAATTGCAGTGCCCACTTTTTACATTAGGCATTTTCAGATTAGTCTTCCCTTTCTTTATAGATGGAATATTTCAAAAAGTCAGTTTTTCTCTCTTTCTCCAAAAATATCTGATCTATCTCTAAATAATTAAATGTTCTGTGTAATATTAGTCACTGTCAAATTACTTACAAATATAACCTTTTTGGTTTGGGCAGTTAGTTTCGTTTCCTTATTGTAACAGAAGGATGGTTTGGGGATAAGGGTCTTAACAGGAACACAGGTAGATTTATTTTGCCTCCAGCTATATATGAACTTCAATACTTGAAAGCTATTTTCTCTAGAGAAATTTATTTATTAAAAAACCACATAAATTCACAAGGTGTGCTGAGGAAAGTTGGTGTTATTTATGGATTTTTAAGATACAGTATGCCACATCTGCTTTTCAGTAAATTATTCATAGTTCAAATTTCTTAAACATTTCCATATACCACCTTTCCAATGATGGCCCATCTCAAAGGAGAGTTTTACATTTGCTGTTGCTGGTCCTTCCTGTAGGCAATGTTTGTATAATTCTCATTCCATTGTCATAGAAAAATAATTTTACTTAAAGCAATTTTAAACTGCTCTCTTAAAAAAAATTACTTCTATATTGCTTTTAAAAATTCAATCTGTTTGTAAATAGGGAGGAGGTAGAAACTACATGCTTCTAAGTTTTGATTTCTTTGAGAAATTGTGAGTAATTGTAAAGTGGAATGACTGTTCAAGTCTCAGGTTCTGACAGTAATGAGAAAAGGCAGGAAAAGGAGGTAGATTTCTGCCTAGTGTATGTCTGTTGTACCCTTGTTTATTTTTTATGCTCTGAGAAACATACACAATCCATTTCCCCAAAGCTATTTTTTATCAGCCTGCTTAAATATGTTCAGGAAATACAGATAAGAAGCACCATGAGGCTTTATGATTGGAATGGTTTCAGCTCTGACACATCCTGAGCAATGTGCACTGTATTTTAAAGATTCATATTCTGAAATATATTTGCTGTAACAAATTTTTTATTCACATATAAGTAAGCATCACATGACAGCAAGCATTTGACGGATAGAAAAATGCACTTCAGGTACACAAAGTGCATGACTTTCTCATCACATCACCTGTCAAAGGGATAACCAGCTAAATTCATCTTATGATTGCTTGTTTTATTTTGCTTTTTTCAGGGGTAAAAGAAACACTCTAGTTAAATTAGTCAATACTCATGAAGGTACTCAACTGACAAGGGAGGGGAGTACAATATTCTGGTTACTTCTGTGATATTCTCACTGCATTTTTCAGAGAATCTTGATATCACTTGTTGACATGACTAATTATATTCTTCACACCCATTTTAAATGGAGTATCTAGTTTATGAATTGCTTGAGTACAAAGCTTCTACTACTCAATTAAATTTGATAGCTAAATTTGAAAGAAATACAATCTACTCTGTTTCTAAAGCCAAAAGAAAAATAAAAATGAGCCAAATGAATGCAAATGAAAATGCAAATGTTGCCAATGAAATCATTTTATTGAGGCATTTAAAATGCTCAATTAAAAACCTCCAGTCACTATAACATGACATCTTTCTGAAAACTGAGATTTTCTAGATATTTGTGGAATAATTTTTTTCACCTTTTCATTAGAAGAAAACGATTTCAATTATCTTCATGGAAACAGTTAATGGAGTTCATGGAAAATACAAAAACCACACTTATGTAATTTGCCGTTGCCATTAGCTTTTGTAAATTTAAATATAGGGATGTTGTTTTATTTTTGCATTGGAGTCTAATGTCAATGAATTTCCATCCTGACAGCTTGAATGTCAGTTTTTGTAATAGTTTCTTTCCAACATCTTTATTTCCTGAAAATTAGTGTTTCTACATATACTATGGAAATAGTAATAAATACATGAAAAAGCCAAGCTCAGTTTTACTACTTTACATGCAAGAAAGAGGCATACAGACTCTAGCATTAGAAAAAAATCCATAAATACAATCATCCCCAAACACAGCTTCTTCCCAGAACACTCCATAAGCAGAAAATATTGCCTAAATGTTCATCCCTACCTAACTTTTTCAACGAACTCTTCAACCAAGTGTTGCAAAACTGAGACAAACTGTACAACCCACTGATGTTTTTAAGGGTAGCTGAGTTTGTTGCATCTTTATAATGCAATGAGTGAGTGAGACCTTTGCTCCTGCAATAGCTTCCTAGCAGGACACTCTAAAATCAAGTCCAAGGAAAAGGCTAGATATTTCAGATGCATTCTTTGGGCAGCACTAGGAGAACAGAAAACATAGCTTTTGTGTCAGAAACCAGCAGCATTGTAAGGTTTGTTTTCCATTTTCAGCGAAAAATGGGTAATGAATATCAGCTCCTCCAGAAGGCAGAAACAGGCAAGGGAGGGAAAAAAACCATAATTCATCCCTATGCCATGCAACAATCCAACAACAAGAACAGCAAAAGGGCAGACTTATGAATGTATATATATATATATATAAACGTCTATTTTAAGAATGGGACAGTACAATTTGAATTATTGTTACTTTAAAAATTTCAGATTTTTTTAATTCCAGCCTTCGGGTATCTCTTTTGGCTGTTGCCAGAAGAAGCCATCCACCCCTTCCCTACTCAGGCCGGGATTAACAATCTTTTATTCTCTGTTGTAATGCTCTAAACAGAGCTTTTGAGTTAAAATCCTATTTTGGCAAAACACTGAAATCCAAAAAGATCCCATGGCAATCAATTTATGTGATTTGTGTATATATGGGTCTGCACTTAGCAAGATAGAGAGAGAGAGAAGTAAAGGAAAAGAAGAAAGGAGGGAAAATAAGTAGGTCCAACACCGACACCATGGATCTCGAGTCTATTCAATACAAAACTGAAGGACAGATATACTTCCCCTCCCTGTACTCACATAGGAAAGTGAAACTCTCTTACCCACTCTCTCCCACACACATTCTTTCTCTTTTTCTACCACACTCAGATACACTTTCTGAGCATTTGTCCCTCTCGGTCACATACAAAACCCCTACATGCAACATCACAAAACAGCCCTATGTTTCTGCTGTAACATCACAATTTGTAAGACTTAGAGACCAGCAAATAATTGTAGTGCTGAGCTGTAGGAAGACAATGATTCTCAGTAGAAAATTTCATCTTCTTAAAAGACATACAAAGGTGAAGTTGACTGCTTAATTCTAAAATTAGTTTCTCAAATAGCATTAAATTGCCTTTTGTATGAAATGGAAAGTAAAAAGGGCTTCAGAGACAAAATATCAAGATACATTAATCAACTTGTCCTTCAAAAAATGTTGATACTGTATCTCTCAAAATCTCATAGTCAATAATTACCAACAAAAATGAATTAAGAAATGTTTGAACTAATTTCATAGACTCACTTTATCATATCAGCTCCCATTTATTTGAATCCCTTAACCTCTGAGTTAATGCTGTGGCTACAAACAAGGGGAAAAATATAAATGTATATAGTTATGAATTACCAGCTGATATGATCATTAATAGAGTACATTTCATCTCATTAGTTATGTATCCAGCAGTCTAATTGTTTGTAAACCTCAACACACATGTATTGCTCATTCAAAGTTTAACAAACTCTGTTTAAAAGTTCAGCTGGGGTGAGATAGCCTTTAAAAATCTAATTAACACTATTTTTTGTCTCTTTCAACTTAGATTACCTACTTCACATGCAGTTAGCTGACTTACGGATAAAAATAAATTAACCTATTTGTTCTGCTTGTGAACGTAATCCCATCCAATAAATCTGTCTGAGGCAGAGTCTATTTTCAGTGTATCCTTTTTCTTCAGGCATTTCTCCTTGGATGCATGCATGTATCCAGTTTATGGGAACAAGGAAGCACAAGTCCCAACAGAGACACAGTTCCAGTATTCCTCTGAAGATTTCTGAAGAACTGTATGTGTTAATATTATTGGGCCTCCATGTCTGTCTACTAAAGTGAAAAAGTTGCCAAGCAAGTAGAGACAACCTCTCAAGCATTAATAAGACCAGGTAGGACTCACACTGAGCAAAAAAGGAATTCACATGAAACATCTTCTATGATATATCATTCTGTTTCCTCCATGAGAAACTATTTTTCTCAGACTGACAAACTTAGAGAGGGAATGAAAGTCTGCACAATTGGTCCCCAAAAAAAAATTCCACGGTGTTATGTCATCTGAACTTTTTCTAGAACTCAATACACACTTGTGCCTTGGAAATCCCTATTTTGCACAGTTGAAAAAATTCAGAATTTGTTCATGAGATTAAAAAAAAAAAAAAAAAGTCAGGAAGGAAGGAGGCTGGTGAAATCTTATTTATTCCAAAATTTATTTGAATTACTTTTCAACCTATCTTCAACCATAATGATCTCAGTGCAGCAAGGATTTCTAGGCCCATTTACCCAAACAGCAGCATACAATGCAAGTCAGCCATACAATTAAAATCACGATTGCAGAAGAGGTAACCCACCTGGATGATCAATCAATGACTTTTTTGTGGGCAGAAATCTAGGCCATGAGCAAGTGATATCTCAGTATTGTACAATGTATTGTTACTGCACAGGATCTATTCTACCTTTGTAAGCAGCATAGTTTGAATGCCTTTATAGAACAGAACAGGTTGATGCTGGGGATCTATCATTCATATATGTATTTTGGAGAAGTTTTACTTTGGAGTAGAATTAATCTAAATGACTGAATACTCACTCACAGGTGGAGTACATGTGAAATCCTGGAGCAAACCTCCTAGACTAGTTTCATCAAAGAGGAATATGACTCAAATGCCCAAAGACATGAACCAGAGGTAAGTGAGGGCCATCCCTAAAGTAGATATAACTTCTGATGTATTTTAGGTTTCAAATTACTTTTCTATAATATTCTTAAGGGTATTGACACATCAAAGCCCTAGAAGAGATTTTGCAGCACTGTTTGCAGTATGTACATTATTTCCTTCATCTGCAAGTCTCTGCCAATTCATCAAATTAGAGAAAAACACATCAGAGGTGTGGACATAAATAAAACAAGTACTGTATTATCAAAAGTCAACCAGTAAGACAATTGCAAACTGATTACATTTATTGATAGATTCACTTCAGACTTTTCTTTCTAGACTTTGCAGACAAAAGTGGAAAAATACTAATGAACAAGTCATTGGATTTCTGACTTCCTACATGTAATCAGGTCCTCCATCAATAAACCATCTTAATTAAAGGTTAAGAGAGCCATGGAGTTTTGCTGCTATTATGTTTGCCCCTTCTGGCAATTAGTCAATGAAGAATATTTAAGTAACCCACTAACCAAGAAATGCTTTTATGACAGTAAGTTTTAAGGTGGGAACAAGGATAGTTAGGTGGAAATTAAAGAGAATTGTGATCTTTCAGAAGGATAAAAATAGCAGGAAAGTATAGTTAATTTAAAAGTTTTTTGTTGCCTGTGATTTTTTTCCTGTTAAAGAGGACTTTACAAAAACACATTTACTGCCTGTATAACTTATATCACTTTGTATTTCACTTCTTCACCCCACTCTTAATGCTGAAACTTCCTCGGGTAAAATCACCTGTGCCCATCTGGGTGCCTGACCTCTGTGGGCAGCAAGAACATGGCTAAAGGGAAACTGGCTTCTCCTAAATCCCATCCATAGGCACCCATAATTACACACCCTATCAGTCTACTGACAGGCATGCCGATGAGTATTTTAGACTATTACATTATTTCAATCTCTTTTAACTTTAATATTTTGCCATANATTAAAGAGAATTAAAGAGATCTTTCAGAAGGATAAAAATAGCAGGAAGGTATAGTTAATTTAAAAGTTTTTTGTTGCCTGTGATTTTTTTCCTGTTAAAGAGGACTTTACAAAAACACATTTACTGCCTGTATAACTTATATCACTTTGTATTTCACTTCTTCACCCCACTCTTAATGCTGAAACTTCCTCGGGTAAAATCACCTGTGCCCATCTGGGTGCCTGACCTCTGTGGGCAGCAAGAACATGGCTAAAGGGAAACTGGCTTCTCCTAAATCCCATCCATAGGCACCCATAATTACACACCCTATCAGTCTACTGACAGGCATGCCGATGAGTATTTTAGACTATTACATTATTTCAATCTCTTTTAACTTTAATATTTTGCCATATAATAGATATATTTATATATTATAAAATGACATACTCTCGGCACTAGAAGTTCATAATGTTAACACAATTCTCAAGACATTTTAAATCCTTATGATTTTGAAGAAAATTTGAAGAAATTTTGAAGAAATTTGAAGAAAATTGCAGGTGGCTTTGCCAGAAAAGGAGTCAATTTTCAAGTGATTCTGTAAAATTTGTATGAGCCAGAAGGATTTTTTCATACGATTACAGTGCAGGTTTTTTTATCACACTGCTGAGCTTGGAAACAAGTTTAAAGTTTTGCATGTGCTCCTTCCTAAACCCCCCAGTTGGAAACCCTGCTGGAAAACTAAATAATTTGAAATAAAAAAGTCTTGTTTAAGGTCAGTGAAAGTTCTGATGTTGATATAAAGAGCCATGGGCTTCCTTGCCAAACACAAAATGTGCGTGGCAGCTTATTAAAATTCTAGGCCATCTATTCTTTAAAGCAAACTAGCAATTTTCAGGTTCATCTCCTTATTTTTTGTGGGATTTTGCGAAGACCTGCTATTCTCTTTCACCTGTCAACTCATGTAGCAAGCTTTTGGTAGGGAGGTTTTCAGCCAGATCAGCTCTCTGAAGTAGTTCTTAATTTTGGTGTGTCATTCCAGTATCAACACAAACAAGACAGGAGTTCATCAGCCTTATTTCTTGACTGGTCTGAGTTATTCTGTGAATCCCAGCCAGAGCTGAAGTGTCTTTTGTTTCTATTACACTGTCTCTAGCTCTGAGATGGATTTTTGCAGCTGATTCATGAACTAGCTTGGTGAACTGAGACAGCAGAAAAACAACCAGAAGGAACAAAAGGGCAGGATGATTCTTTAACTTCCTGCATTGATCAGTGGGGCTTGTGTGAGACATTGAACTCATTTAAATAGGCCTTTACATATAAAATAAAACAATTTCCATCAAATTAGAATAAAATAAAGCTCAATACTGGAGAGATCTTCTCCTTATAAGAAACAATGGGTTAAGTACTTTTAAGAAATAATATAATAATAAGAAACCCAAATACCTCTGGGGAAAAAAAATCTCTGCAAATCTGGGGGGGTTCTGTTTTTTTTTTCCTTAAAGAAAAAGGATCCTTTAAAAGATGATACAATTGAAAGAACAAAAGAAAACTTTGGTCTGCAAAGAAAAAAAATGCATGTGGTATCTAATAAGAATTACAGTCTTAGAGGTTTTTGCCTTTAAAGCCATGTACATATTCAGCCAGGACTTGTTATATCTGAAGTGTTTTTATATGTAACTAAGAAGGTGTGGATTCTATAGTTTTAAGGGAAGGTTTAAACACAAGCATGACCGTTTGGAGAAATTCAATACAGTAATACGAAATACCATTCCCCTTATTTGACTGTGGACGGAAAACACATATATGTTATACAGGATCATTTCCAATTAATACAGTCCCTTCAGGTAGTTCACTACACATTATACTTATACTATCCCAAAGCAGAAGTAGAATAATGTACCTGAGGAATTGAACAGAACCTTTTAGTTATGTTGAGTATTTTTTACACATATCAAAATGCATTTATTAAAGGAGAAGAGAGCACCTTTTGGAAACTCGAGTAACCTTTGACAAGGAGAAAAAACTCAGAAGGAAATAGGGTGGTTTTCTGGAAACAGTAAGGTATCATTTAAAATGCTAAATAAGTAGTGTTGTATTTGGCTGGGAAAAATGAAACAACATTATAAAGGAGTCACTTTAGATGTTAAAGAGTTACAGGGTCAAATTCCTTGTGAGCACAAGAAGTCTCAGAGAAAGTAAAAACTGCCATTTGTCTCTGTATAACAATTCACAGCAGATGAAAGAAAGGGCAGATTTGTATTCAGCCCTTCCTTTCTCACTTTCTTTCACTTTGTGAAAAGCAAACCACCTCCTAACAACCCCTTAAAATAAATACCAGCCACTCATATTGTTGAAGCACTTGACCTTAAGTCTGATAAGCTAAAAGCCATCTTCTGTCTTCTCTGCTGGAAATGTGGTTGGTATCATTGTCTGAGTACTCACAAAGTATGGACATAGGTGTTGACAGAATATACAACTTGCAGTCAAATACTTCTTCAATTAAGTCAATTAACACTTTCATTATCTGTTTGTTTCTTTCACTTATTTGTTTTCCTAGAAACAACTCTAGCAAACTATATCATAAAGAGGCTTACATGTTGTCTAATGTCTGCACTATGCTCCTTGCATAGTCTACACTTGTGATCATTATCACCCATAACAGCAGAATGCAGATCTACGAATATATTTAACATTGTGAATAGGAGTACTTGTCACAAATTTTATAATTCATTGACCATAACATGAAAATCGTAGAGTTATGATGCACTATTCATTTAAACTATACACCAAATAAAGAAGGGAAATTTTTCATTTACTAAATGAAAGGATCATTACAAAGATATATGTCAATTACATTGTGACAAGCTTAGCTCTTAGATCATTTCACTCATCTCTATATATGATTTCTAACTATACCAGTTCTTCCAGATGCTCTATGAATGCTAACTATCTTTAAATTACCACCACTTGAGAAATATAACTCATTCCATTCCACTACTTGGAAATATGAAGCTGTAATAAATTATGATATTACTTGTTTTACTCAAAATGGAGGACAGATGATGATAGAGTCACCAAACCAGACAAAATTAAGTCCCAGTGCAGGTGGTCCCCAATGCATACCATGTACATTTCTTTATCAGTCTTTAGATTCCAATTATCACAGCACAAAATTTTTTTAGCTACCAGTTTTAAAAGTATTTGCCAAAGTTGAAGAATTTGTTAGAGACAATATTAATATTCATACTTTCTTCTCATTCATAAAGCATTTTACTAAACTAACAACTGTATCTCCAATATCTAAGAATGGTCTTGAATTAAATGAACATGACACACCATATCAAGAATGTAAAAATGGTGTGGTTTTTTCTCAGATTGATTTTTTGTTGTGGTAAACATCTTCATTTCAAATCACCCAAGCTGCTGTTGTTTGTCTGGATATACCAGAACAAGAGACATTGAGTTTTGAAATGTCTCTGCATGAAAAAAATATATTTAACAAACTGAACATAAATATATTTTAAGCAAAATACCAAACAAGTGAAAATTTTACCAAGCTAGAGAGAAAAGGAAAACTTTCCCAGAAATATTTCTGGGAACATATTTCTAGATCAAAGTCCTATATAGAAAACATGATGAGAAATATCTCTCTTCTAAGACATCAATACTTCATTTCCTTTGTTAGCTCCCAGTGTGGTGCTTTTCTAATTGCAAGCTAAATGTAGAGAGCCAACAGATGAATTAAATATTCCTGTTATCCCAAGTCAGTTATGTCCCACTGGGTGAATCCTAGAATTGGATCCATGCACATTCTTAGGAGGTGTGTTAAAATGAAAAATCAATGAACTTGAAGGAACCTGATGTTTTCCAAGCTTCAAGAAGGAATTTAGACTTGAAGCAAGTCCAGGAAAAAAAAATCACAAGTATTAGAATTACCAGTTTGCAATTCAATTATTAATAATCAGAAAACTGTTTGGAATTTTTTTAATGCATAATTACTACTCAGTGTTGAGAACTCTAGGTTTTCTGTTTAAAAGAGCAGTAAATTTAGGGCTAATGATTTTCAAATAGTGTGCGATATTTTTCCATTCATTTTTAATTGATTTAGAATAATAAAGCACTGAATTTTTCTGTTTAAGTCAGATATTGATATTAATGCTACTACTTTACCTTAATGGAAATATTGGCAAATTGTAGGTTTACAAAGAGATTTACATCTACAAATAAAAACCAAATGTGTTAGATACAAATGGCATGTACCTAAGAGGGGCTGCTCAAAAACTGTTGGTTTTATTTAGTTTCCAAGGGAATCCATGGCATTTGTTGCAATAGAATAAAAAATACTGTTGAGGCGATGCTTGTAAAATTACATTTTCAAGAAACATATTTTACAGAGACCCTAGACTCTCCAAAAATTACATACAATTTTATCTAAAAGTTTTCCATATTTGCTATTGAATTCATGGATAAGTATTAACATCCCAAATAGAAGCAAGTAAGCATGCATTAGTATGCTGAACCAAATTTCTGTTGTGGATTAAAAGTGTGTTGTTATAATGTAAGTGCTAATTGACATTTAATTTGTCCATTAATAACACTGCTAAATCTGTTCTTCCTTATTAAATGGCCTAGCATGTTAAACATAAACAGAAAAGATTGAAAAAAACCCCCAAAACCTGATGTTTGAGTAGGCTAGAAAGCATAAAATCATTATGCATTATATGATATACAATTGTAAGTGTTACATAACATGGTACCAATTTTTGAAACAAGTGCCAGTGTGATGTTCTTTAATAGTGGCAGGATCAGTCCAAAGGTATTAAAATGCAAGTAACATTACAAGTTAATTGCTTGTTTGCCAGGAAGTGCCAGATTTTGGGTTAAAACCACAAGCCCATGGGCTCTGTGCAGTATGGCAATACAGCATTCCAAGGTCACAAAAAGTATTGAAATATAAATGTGCAGAATCACTACCACCTCCCCTCTTTCAATAGTGTGGATATCTTTTAACCCTCACCAATAGGAACAGGGGAGAAAATTCCTCACTGTGCAACAGAAACACAGCTGGGTTGTAGCATTCTTCTCGTTTTGGATAAGCTTCTTTGCAACCCAAAAACAAAGAAAAATATATAAAGGCACTAACTAAAATTTGTGTAAGCCTCAACTCAAAACATTAGAGAACATTTTCTCATTTCAGCCTTTGCTGATTAGAAGAAACGTAATGCTTTTAAAACCAAAATGTGATACTAACTAAAAGATCTTTAACATGAAACAGAGGAGAAATACTTAATGTAATTTCATATATTACCTTACAGGGTTTTTTGTTCCTTCCTGCATAATATGCAAAATACATATTCATATGTATTCTTATGTATTCAGTTTTATGAGTCACTGCTGTAACCCATCATTGATTGACATCTATAAAATAATATATGCATCTGTAAAAAAATCTATTTTACTGCATAAAAATTATAATTTATTTAAAAGTAAGTTTCACTATACAATTGTGGCTGTAAAATACATTCACAACCACATTAGTGAAAGGCATGGTTCAGCCTGTCATCCTTTGGTTACAGTAGATTTGCTGATGTCATATCAAAAGGCTTATTTGCAATCCTGTTTTCCAGTTTTAATTACTTATGTAAACCAGAGAACAAATTCAGTCTTTACAGTATTAATTCAGCCATTTCCTTTTGGTACTGTACGTTCTATATAAAAAATGCAAAAAAATTATGTTGCACTGATTGTTGCCTGTATTCAAAATTGAATGTTAATGGAAATAATTCCGCAGTTTTAAGTATATTCTCTGGAAAAATCTAAATTAAACTTTTTTTTTTTCTCTCAGCACACAGGTAGCAGCAGATTCAAATTAGGAGATTCTGATCCCTTTATGATTTCAGACATGACAGTTTTCACTCTCCTTTCAGCAAAAATTAACTGGGACCACATTGTTACCTATATTCTAAACAGTCCATTAGTGATAACCATATTACCCAAGAGCTAGCTCTACATGCTAGTTCTACCTGAGCTTTCCCTGCTAAAATTGTCCCTTTATTTTGAGCTAGCAAGTAACTGGGGAAGCAAACATATCAAACTGAAGTTGTGGTGTGAGCACAAGAAACCTGATTGCCCCAGCCATGACACCATTGTGGGAGGTCCAAAGCCAGCCATCTTCACCCTTGAAAAAAGCCCAAACAAAACTGAATCAATTGTGTGGCTGAGGTTTATTAAGCATGGAAACAGCATATCAATAGTGGCACAAAAATGACCATTTTACTGTGACAAAATGAATACCAAGCTTCTGTTTTACATATTACTGGTCTTTCCTGCTCTTTCCTTTCTCACTCCTTGTGCACGTCCCTGGTTAGCATGAGCAGCCACCCGCTCCCAGCAGCTGCTCCCGCCGTACTTCAGGGACCTTGCCACTTTGTCACGTCTACAGGTGTGCTCTTCAAAGCACTGCAGAGAGTTCCAGCCAGCCCAGTTCTGCAGCTGAGCCTTCTGCTGTCCCCACAGAGAGGCAGATGGATGATAATTCCTCTTGCTGTCAGGGTTTAGTCTTTCTTGGGAAGACTTCTGGGCAAACAGCCCAGAGCAGCAGCAATCCGGGGATGAGCCACTCGGTACTAAGCAAACTTGGGAAAGGACATGTCACCTATGCCAGCCCATGGAATGCTGAAGCCTGACCTGTCACTGCTGTGTGCTGGCACCATATGGTGGGTACCAGACCTGGCAAGGCAGCTCCCATGGTGTAGGAGGTGCTGCCCTTGCTTGGTGTGGGGGTTATGTACTTGTGCACCACTGCCCAACAAAGGAGAAAGGCAGCTTAAATCCCAGGAGCAGGAGAAATCTGTGAGGGTTTCCTTCTAGTGTCCTAGTGTAAAATGGCTGCTTGCTTCAGGCCTAATGAACTCCCCACATTACAGGCACATTCCAGTTTAAATCAGTGAGAAGAAATAATCTTGGTAAAAACTCTATAGCTGTTATGGCAATGTGGTGATAATAGCCCTTTAGCGTTTTCTAATACTAAAAAAAATAATTATCTGAGAAGACAATTCACCTACTTAGTTCAGTGCTTGTGCTAAATATTATTATATTAGAAAATATTTAACTGAGTTCCCCTAGGAGTATGGAGCGGATTAAGGGCAACTTTTAAAGGAACAATTCAAATTTTATCTCGGCATCAATGGTAATTATAAAAATTCTGCCCTTGAGTTAGATTTCATCGTAACAGAAAAATTACAAATGAGAAAAATAATCTTCTCTCAGTGCTGAAATTTAAGTTTCACTGAGTTTACAAAATCTTTATATATACCTGTATTCTCTTTCATTGCCTTTTCCCATCATTAAGTAATAATTTATAATGATAATTAATATTAATTTGAAGAAATGTCTTCCCTGAAGCCATCCCTAAAGTTATTAACAAAGTATTAAAAAAAATAAATAAAAAGTGTTTTGCTTGAAAATGCTCATTAAATCTTTGTAACAGTACGAATACTGTTTTTAAGGCAGCCCTTTCACTGAAAGCAGGTCTGTATTAAAGCACCCATGATATTAAGCAAGGCCTGAAATGCAGAACCTTTCTGGAAGGCAGTATTGCTCCAAGACATTAATGAGAATTCTACCCTGCAGGCAGCATGTGCTTTGGCATGGCATCAGCTGCAGCAGAAATTTATCTTGGACACACACTCATATCAGAAGAAAAGTGATTTTCTGTCTAATGTTACAAATAGACAGAAAGATAAGGCTTGCTCCCATAAAGGAACTCAGAGACTCAGACAAATGTCCTTTTTTAATAACACCACTGAAATCTTACGACACAGAACAGTTCTCCCAGCATCACACAAGGGAGAGATTTCTGACTGTTGCACAAGAGAAACTATTATATTTTTGGTTTACAGTTTATATAGTGGATTCATGAACAACAAAAAAACCACCTCAACAAATAACTACATAACTACATACTGGATGGAACAACAAAAATAAAGGAAGTGTTCAGAATACATATTTCCTAAGTATCTGTCCTTTCCCAAGCATGCTAGCACATACTTTTGGAATTTCTTCAGTTTTCCTGCATAGTCTCACAGACTTGCATGCTGCTACTTTCAGACTAAAGTGTATGGAGCTTTGTGCGTGTTCTGCTAACATCTCCTGTTCTTTTTCTTTCCCTAAATCTGGAGCAACAGCTGATCAGTATCCCCTTTATTGTTTTTTTCCCTTTTATCTCAGCTCAGTATTTTGAAAGTTATTATATATCCTGTTTTACCTCTGTAATTTTCAACAAGAGTTTGGGTTACACGTAAATACCTATGACTCCCTTACTCTGCATCTTCTTTTGTTAAATGTGAGCTCATAAAATCAACTGACATTTAAGGAATGAACCTGCTGTAGTTTGTAGTAGTGCTGGCCTATGCAATAAATATAATCTGTCTCAAAGTAGGCAAGGAAAAAAAAAGCCAAGTGAGGCTGAATTAATCTACATATTTGCTGACTTGCCTGAGACTACAGTAGTGTATTGAACTAGACTTTAGAAAAGCATAATTTTCATTTGATTATTCCAGGCAAGTACTACCAGCACAACCATCTTTTAATTTGATGCCAGATGGTTGTTTGTACTCTGTTTTTCTCCCATAGCATGAGGCACTGATGAGGTTGAAAATCAATGCCTTTCACATTGAGTAGGAGCTCACTATATTCTCACCTCTGCTGTTGCCTGCTGTCTAAAATCACTCCCAGCCACCATTAAGAACAGGGCTGAAACTCCTTTCGGGAATGCCTGCCTGCAATTTCTTTCTTACCAAATTTGTCTTACCAATGGGTGAAAATGACAACAATCACTATGATATCAAGGGGTACTCTCTTCTCAGTCATCATAAAAGCCACTGATTATAATTATAATTTTGTTCAAAACGAAAGGTTGATACATGTGAGACAGAAAAACATCAGACTTCATTCTTATTCTGGCTGCACAAAACTGAGAAGTAATGGGGAAGAAATTTCCAAACAATCTCAAACGAGGAAATTCAAGTAATTGATGTTTGTACTGAAGCCCTCTCAATTTCTGTATAGATAAAGGCAGAGGAAGGATCCCTTCCCTCTGTCTCACTATCCCCATCTTCCTTACTCCTTATTCCAACATTTCCTGACCAGATTGCTGGTAGAAATGTAATTCTCTAATCTAGCTATACCTTGCAACTTAAAGGGAAAAGGTTCTGCCCTTTCCTCCTCTGCTGGCTGGTAAAACTCCTTTCTTCTTTAAAATCTGCTGCACTGAATCTCATATATTGGTGCTCCTGGAGCCATATTTTAAATTACAAGGAGTGAAAATTTCTGTACAATCCATTACGCTAACCCTTCTGAAACAGGCTGATTAACAGCTGATCTTGTGTGTGTTACTGAGTATCTCATGAGGGTAATTTACTATTTCTCAGAGAAAACTGAGGTGAAATAGCCCCTGCCTGTGTTTGCAATGTCCCAAGATTATTAGCAACAGTACTATTTGCCTTCTACCAGTTGCAGCCAGCTGGAATAAACATGAACATTCACCCTCACACAGCTGAGGGTTTCACCTCGTCTGCAGTGTCAGCAGGGCATGTGTCTGACTGACAGAAGCACCACACAGTGAAGTCTCCTGGCTGTTAAATCCAGGTCTGTGGCATGATTTGTAGTATGCAGGGTGATAACCATGCAGTCTACATCAATTGATTTCTGTTATTCTATCTTCATCTAAATCAATCTAAGAAATTAACTGAATCAAAGTGTTTCTGTTGCATTATGTCATGCTGATGTTTGTACTTCTTCTTGCATCACACCAGTGCATGTTTAGTGTTACTAATCTTACACATCATACCACACATCTTTTCTTGAGAGGAACCTCCTGATTTTTTAAATTATTCTGTATTATGTGCCTGACCATTTATATCAGAATATATCATGCTTTTCTGTATCAACTTTAACGTCTTACCTGTAATACATATTTTATAAGAATCTCAGAAGCTTTTGTAGTCTCCTGGATGATCTACTGTGTTTCTGGAAGTTAATACTATATCATTTGTGTAGCAGAAAAAAAATACTTTAGAGGCAAAGGTAGAGAACCCAATACCCTGTTTTGGATAATGTCAAGGCTATTAACTGTACTGTGCCACTGTTTTCAATACCTAAATCCAGACACAATGCACCACTAATTCCACTTCATATGCCTGAGGTGAATTCACTAATCATACTTTTTTTTACAATCTATTTGATAAAGAGATTTGTTGACACCCAGTCAAACTTACATTTTTTCTTTCACTTCCTTACATTTAGGGTATAAAAAAGAACACCATCTTTACACATGACTAAATGGAAAATCCCATTCACTAAGCCAATACAGGCAGTATTTTCAATTTCTGTCATTCTCTCTGCAAATGTTCAGAAGTCACAATAAACAGAAATTAACGCCAGATTCAGATACATCCCCCTACAATCCTTCAAATTTAGATACCTCCCTATCACTTTGAGTTTACCTCATGATCTGAAATTAGTAACATCTGTATTGCCATCATATATATATTTTCTCTTAATTTCTCTGATTACCTAACGTGTGCTGTTTACTGTCCCAGGCCAGCCTTGTTTTGTTAAGCCAATATTTGCCAATTAGTGAAGGACCATTTCCTTCTGCAACTGTTAATGAGAACAAAAACCAGTTAACCCTTTCTAGTATTTCCTAGCAGAGTAATTATGCTCCTGATAGATACAGAACAGCTTATACTCTACTTTGTATGCCAGTTCAATAAAGATTTCTATTAATAATAAAGGATTTTTATGGATTAAAGATGAAAAATCATACTCTGACATGATTTATTTATTGGTACCTTAGCACAGTGTTTTTTTCTGAACCATCTACTCATGTTAAAGAACATTTGCAGTGATATATACATAAATCCTGATTAAACTATTTGAGTTCCAACTGCTAATGATGCAATTAGTTATTAAGCACACCTTGTACTGTGGTAGGTCATTTCTTTTTCAGAAGCAGGTTTTTCATCCTGCCTCCTTTCAGAGAGACCATCTTTTCCCTCTAAAAGAATCCATTTTCTGTTGCTTATATAAAAACTTTCCCAAAATGTAACTTCCTTACCTGCTATTCTCTGTGGTGGGTGTCTGGCTCAAGCTTTTGAGGAAAACACAATCAGAATGGACATTAAAAAATTAGGCTGGGGAAACTGCATTTTTATAATGTTAAATCTCAAGCTTGACATTTTGACCAAGAATACTTTCAATGTTTCACTATTTAACCATTTATAAGCAGGGTTGTGAATTTTTGCCTGAGAGCAGCTGTTAAGTAGTCCAGCCTGGTTTTCCTCTAAAAAACCAGTCTGCTTTTTTACCAAGTTCCAAATTGTTGAAAAGATAGAGTTTGCACATATTCAGATTTAGGAATCTAATTCTCTGTGTGCACTAAGTATCCTTACACCCCATGTCAGGTTGCAGTGCACATACTCTCCTCACTGAAAGCCCAGCCAGGAACAGAAGTGACTCTCAGTGTTAATTTTACAGATTGAACATGCTTGCTGCAGATAAAGACCTGTTCAGAGAAACTACATCTGAAATTGGGAGCAGGGGGTGGAACTGACAGAAGGAAAGAGAAAGACAGATGTTGAGATACCTACTGAGATAACTGAGCTAGAGTTAAGTTTTGTCAAACATAAAAAGTATGCTAAACCCTCTGAAAAAGAAGATTTTTCATACTGGTGCAATTTCACATTAATACAGGGAAATACATCTTGCAGAAACTACTTCCAAGTATAAAATTAAATAGTGTAGGATATTATTTATGTTATCAATAATCTTCCTCAGATACTACTAATTACTGCATAGACACTGTACAACACATGTAGATCTGTTAAAGAATTTAATTTGATTTAAGGTAGAAAATAGTCCCTGTAGGAAAGACTTCCCTCCCCAGCAAAGTAACTGAACAGGACAAGCTCCCTCCATCAAGTATTTCCTCAGGGCTCCTTAGCTTTCAAATAAGAAGACTGTATCTTAGAAAAGTGAAAGAGTCTGATAAAAACTGAAAAATCGCTTAAATCATGGCATAAAGGCTGGCATAAAGCAGAAACTACCAGCTTTGTGCCAAACAGACAAACGGGAGATCTTCACAGGCTTGTAGGTATTTACAGATTGTAGACACTGTAACAAACTTCCAGAAAAAATAAATTGATTTTAAAAGTTGGGAACCCTACTGATTTCTCACTGAAAGTGGGTTTTTCCTGACAATTTTCAATACACAACTGCTATTGCTCTGCTGTCTCAGAGTTGATTTTCCCAATGTTAAGCTATTCATTTAAATAATGAATATTCTCATTTTCAAGTAGTGCTCACTCAGAGTCAGTCTATCCTTTAGATCTTATTGTTTTACTTGGGGTTGCACTTCCTTTTCTGAAATGCTTACTGGATTGGTCCCTACTGGAATTGATTCCTTTTTTTCTGAGTACCATCTAGACATGGAAATAGTTCGGTTTTAGACTCCTAAATTATATTATCACAGATGGAGTTGAACAATATTTCATACCCTTTGCCAAGGACAGAAATCAAGTCACTTTGTTACTCATGTCATGATCCTGTTCATGTTAATATACAATAGTCTTAATCAATAAAATCCAAACTAGGGCCAAAAGTCTTATAAAATTTTTATTCTGAAATGGTGAAGTCCCTGTTCATGCCAGTTTGGGATTTTTTTTTAATATCCTATGACTTCCAAATGTTTTGTGCCAATTAAATTTCAGAGCACAAAGAGACCAATCTATGGTGGAAAAGACAACCCAAGCCCTGAAAGCATCTCTAATGTATCTCCACATAGATCCAGGCACACCTGTATGCCTTTACAGTATCGAGTTCCTAGATAAGTCCTATTTTATCACAGTCTTATGCTACAGGAACCACACTAATGAAAATAATTTCCAAGGCCTGATGAACTGCGTGTGATTCTTATGGAGGTATATGTACTTGAGAGGTAACTTGGGCAAAGTTTTCTGTTGCAAAACACTTAGGATGACTTACAAGTAAACTTTAATCAACTCTTTAGACTGAAAAATCTATTAAAACCAACCAACCAAAAGAAAAAACAGAGCAAACAAACAAACAAACAGAAAGTCCACACAGACAAACACAGAAACAAAACTGAAATAAATTATTATAAGTTGAGATAATGGCTCAAAGACAGCAAGAATTATTTCTGACATATGATTTTAGAACAATATAGATGCATTTGAAAGGGAAAAAATCCAAACAGTTCCTCAGATAGTTGGAGAAGCCATTATCTCCACTCAATAATATACTTCACTGAGCTTCTAAATTGTTAGAAAATTGTCAAAAATTTGCATGTCAGAAAACCTGATGCCATGAAGGAAATTCCTGCTGTCCTATTTCCCACTGAGACCAGAGGCTGAATGCAAGAGTTCACATGGGAAAGTTTTCATTTGTTTTCTTTCCAGTAGATCTCAGCTGTCTCCAACTTGAACTTTGCCAAGAATATGAAACAAACCCAAACTGAGGGCAGTTTGTGGTTTTCCCCCCACACTCTAAAATGAGTATATGAAAAGGGCAGCACTTCTTGAAGTATAGTGACAGTCAAAGAGCCTTACAGATTTATTTAGAAAAATTGGTTTTTTAGAATTTAGAAGTTTGAAACACATTTGTCTCCTTCAAAAGCAAAGAAAAGATTTAAAACAAGAAGCAAGTCATAAAGCTCGAAACAATAACTGTGCTAAATTAATTCCCACTTGATCCCAGTGATGTTCACCCAGGCACCAATAAGGATACTTCAAATATCAGCCTTTTTAAATATTTTGGTAAACATCAAAATACATGATGGAAATATAGGTAGCAAGGGATGAAAGAAAAGGAAAGGCAACATTCTCAGGTCTGTAAAACTTTTGGCAAAGAGCCACAGAATAATATCACCAACACAAGAGGAGAGAGCCCTTCCAGCAGTGGTGCACAGGTAAGAAAGGTTCTCCACAGACTCCATGGTTTTCAGGGCTGACTTGAGCAACTCTTTGTGTATTCAGGTGATTTCTTCCTGCCATTATTTTGGATTACCACAGTGGATTGATTACTATGGCCCTGCTGTGGACAACATAGTACAGCTCCAGCACAAGAATTCTGCTTGAGAGAGATTCTGCTTTTAAGAGTCAACCAAAACCTTCCTACATAACTCCTGTGAGAATTATCGAGATTTCAATATAAAAAAGTCATAGTCAGCAGGTAATTTTCCTACTGTGAACATTAAATGCAATTTCTATATGTTTCCATAAATTTCCCAAATTTCTGTAAATTTTAAATGTCAATGTGATATTAAAGTCAAAAATGTTTTAATCACTTAACATAAAAAAAAACCAAAGAAAAACCAAACTCAAAACAAAACCCATCAGGACAATTTTTCACATAATTATTAGCCTCTACAGCTTTTCAGTGCATCCTCTCTGGGAAAAAAAATTCTAGATTAAAACCACTCTAAAGGTTAAGAGAGCAAATTACCTCAGGGCTACAATATGAAACATAATAATGTAGCACACAGCACAATGAATTAAAGAGTCTGCTGAACAGTGATCTCGTCACTGAGAGTGAAGAAATAACCTACAGAAGAGCTGCATTCTACCAGAGGACTCCATGTACTTTTACTAGGGGTTGTAAATAGTTCAAAAGACTTCATGTTTTTTCTTAAACTACCTATGAACTCCACTAACATTAGTTAAAAATCTGTCCTCAGTTGTACCGATGGAAAATCACTCATTGCACAGACTTTGATGTATTGGAAGTTCCACTGCCATAGTTGAGGGCAGAACTTGGCCAAATATATCTTAAGTGAGAAGCAGCATCTATTACCTATAATAGCTTTTCCTAGAGAATGGCTGGGAACTTCTGCTGATACCATATAATGGCACAAGTATTTTCCCAATCTGTTTCATAAAAAAAGTGATTTGGAAAAATACCTCATTCAAATCAAATTGTCTTTTCAACTTCAATTATTCCATTTGAACAGACACTAGGGAAGAAGAAAACTGGGATTTTTTGAAGGGGTTAAAATTAAGTTTTCTTTCCTCTTCACTCTGTCTTCCCATTCCTAGATGATCTGTAAAGCACTTGAGTTCTAATGCTACATATCAAGCTAAATGTTACTGTTTTATTAATAGTAATATCATAACACTGTGCCGTAACAGTATATTTAAACAAGTTTCCTAAGCCCAAAGCATAGAATAAGGTAATTAAGAAACAAGTTTATGCACTATTGTTAGCTCTCAGTCTGAAGATTTATTACAGTACTTCACCATTAAAATGCCTGCTGTCATCCTGAAACACATCATCAAAGTAGGTCAGGCATGTCTAGTTCTGAGATGGACATATTTCAGAATGTAAGTTTCCCTCAGTTGATACAGTCAAGGAACTTGTGGGCCAAGCAAGAAGTAAAGCTTATATACAACAGTGATTCTTTTTTTTCACCAAAAAAAAAGTGGAAATAACTCTTTTTTGGTTTTTCTTCTTTTTTTCATAAAAGCAGGGAGAAAATTTTGACATCCATCAAAATCATTTGAATGCACTCTGGGATTTTCAAAAGAACCTGATCTTCTTAAACGCTCACATCCTACTTAAGCAGTTTCAAAATCCTTCCCTCATGCACAGAGAAGCTGACAGATTGACAGTGTAATGACTTGATTCTTTCATTCCCCAAACAAGAACAGTACAGGCAAGGGATTAGGCCAAGACTTTTCACTCTTTTTTTTCTGTGCCTCAACCCTCACCTGGAGGAAGCCATTCAGTAGTCGAAAGGACATTTATCCTGCAGTGCGATTTTCAATCTTTTTATCAGCAAGAAAGATAGTGAACATACAGAATTTTCAACAGTTTCAGAAAGTGATAGTTTGTAGTGATCCTGAGCAGAAGACCACTGTATATAGAAGAGTCAGAGAGCCACAAAACAGTTAACCTGGGTAGGATGAGACCTGTGTTGTGCTGTGCCATACAGAGTTTAGCCTCCAGGTCAGTGTGTGCTCGACAGATCTCTTGCTGCAGGGTAACCCCAGCCTGCTCATTACAGAGGAGTATTCTGCAGGCAACTCCCCTTTGGTTCTAGCAATTACACCTCCTGCATCACCTTGCCTTCGTCTAAAAGTGTAGCAAGAAGTTCTCATGCAAACATCCTCTCTGTCTGACTCTAAAAATGATGGATAGAACTGTTTTCTAGTAAGAGAATCGAATAATAACTTGGATGACTGAAATGGGGTAACCCTTCCCACAGATGGGGCCTGCATGATGTGCTGCAGGCTGGTGGGAGGCACATTTGGTGATGCACAGCTCAGGGCTCCCAGCATCTGAAGGGGCATAAGATTATAAGAAAGGCAATAAAGATGGTGAAAGGACAAGATTTATCAAAAGTGTCTGAAAGGACCTACCTGAAAGAATGTTGTAGTGAGGTAGGGATTGGACTTCTCTCCCAAGTAACAGCTGACAGGATGAGAAGAAAAGACCTCAAGCTGCACCAAGGGAGGCTTAGATTGGATATCAGGAAAAAAATCTTCACTGAAAGGGTGGTCAAGCACTGGAACAGGATGCCCAGGGAATTGGTGGAATTAGCATCCCTGGAAATGTTCAAGAAAAGGTCTAGATGTGCTTTTTAGGGATGTGGTTTAGTGGTGAAATGTTAGGTTAACAGTTGGAATCAATAATCTCTTAGGTCTTTTCCAACCTAAAGGATTCTGTGAGTCTATCCTCTCTTTCATCGTGTTATCTCTAACAAATAGTATTTTAAATGATACTCAAATGACACAGATTTTAAAGAGTCTGATTTCCTTTCTTATATGACATCATAACTGATTAGCACCTCCTGGTGCAAAACACTTCTTTTGAGGTGTGACATTTAAAGACACTTCTCAGCAATTACTCACAATTTCAGGTAGGAGTACTATTTTTCTCACTCAACATATATTGCTGCAGAACAACTATTAAATTAGTGTGTAGGGGAAAAGATGAATCTCTAATTAATGGAGCTTTAATTAATTAAGCTAATCTACTTAATCTGCAATTTTGCTTTGACTATTCTGCAACACCACATCTTCTAAGCTTGTCTTAGATATATAATTCTTACAAGTGCAAGAATACAGAGGTGCAAGAAGACAGCTTGATAGAATGAAAATGAAAGAAATAGATAAGAAATGTGCAACACTGAAATTGGCTACAGGTGAAGTTCTGCCTTGAGGTTTTTCACTGGAATCTGTATCCACATAGACAAAAATGATACATTATCACCTGAGGCAGAATCAAAAGAATATTCCAAGTATTTTTAAGGCACTAGTTTAAAATAGGTGCTTTGAAAGGATACAAGAACAGCTCAATCACCCCTCACTATAAAAAGTCCAAAGAAACTTCTCTTTTTTTATTTCAAGAACATTGTACAGAGACAGATGAAAGTTTATAGTTGAACACCTAAAAGAGAAACAGGCTATGTGTCAACACTTCCAATAGAATCCAAACAAGAAAAATCAGAGATCTTTGCTGAGAAAAACAAAAAGTAAACAAAAAGGCAAATATATCTGCCAAGGTCTTCTGGGGCTATACTAATATTACTCTTCTGGGCAGCAATCATTCTTCCTGCCCCAAAGTAGAACTATTCACACACAAAATACTAGGAAAAGGGAATCTTAAAGATACCTAAAAAAAGCACTTTATCACAAAACTGTAACTAAGGATGAGACCAGGTCCACAAAAACATCCTGCCCTGAGACACAGACTTAATGGCCAAGTCTCTCTTTTTATTATTTTCCCCAACACTTAGGTTTGGCCAGTTAAATTGTCAGCCATATTTAGGGAGAAAAAACACTCTGCCATTTCCAAGATTTCCTTCATATTTTACCTCTTTATTTTTAGCCAGCTACTATTGTGTTCTGACAGGGATAGTCTCAGCGTAAAAAAATAAGGAATATAAAAACAGAAGCAAGTACAAATGATTTTATGAAGAATCAGCTTTTTTGAGGAACTTCAAGAAAGGGTCACAGAACACCATTTCAGGGTCTAAGCTGCAATGGGACAATGGCTATTCCCAGATCATGAGGAATGCAAAGCTCACAGTTTGCACTTAACAATGCAGTAAAAAAGGCCAAATGTGGGAGGATGTGCAACTCAAAATGAAACTGATGCAAATAGGTCAGTTTTGCTGACTCTGTAACCAGGACGGACAAGAAGAAACATGACAAAGAATCCAAAATGCTATCTGAAAATTTGCTCAAAAAGTCAGAGCAGAGAGAAAACAGTCTCTGCACTACAAGAAAGGTAAGAGAAAAAAGAGTATTTGGGGAAAAAGATAAGACTGACAGTGTACATTATTACTTTGCAGTGTTCAAAAACACCAGTCAAATTTGAAAAACCTGGAAGGAAAATTACTATAAGGGGAAAAATTCTTCATGGGGAATGATGGGCATTAATACCTTGGAGGTAGTGTCAGTCTTCAGGAAAAGCAAATATTGAAGCTGGCAACAAGAATACAAGGCCACAAGTTGCCAGAATAGTGCTACTTAAACTGAAAGAGAAGTGAGACTGAACTAAGGTAAAACACTATATCTCCAACTGAGCATATGCACATGTGAAAGATGAAAATAGACATCTGTTAAAATTTTACCTGGAAACAGTACCCATCAGAAGGCTATTCAGCATGACCACCAGCTTACTTTAATTGGAACTATGCAAAAATTTTATAACTGAGTCAAAGAAAAATCTTACATGGGAAAGGGAGTACTTAGTTGAGTGGATAATGTCCAGAATGGGTATAGCTACTACATTAGTCACACCTCAGGAAATGTCTCACTCATCCTAGGAAAATGGCTGGACAAGCTCAAAGCAAGAAATGAAAACTAGCAGAAGGTAAACACAATACAGAAATAACGCGGAAAAAAAAAACAATGCAGAAACTTTCATGTCTGTATTGACTTAAAGAAGCACAGTTGTTATATATGAAGTTAATTCCATTACCTACAAGAGGAAAAATTCCAGAAGAGTTGCTTGATCCTAAATGTTTTCCTATACCTCTTACACTGCCAGTATTCTGGCACAAGTCTTTAAAAACACATAGCACACATATTCATGGTGCATGCTCAACAGTCCCTTTCCAGTAGGCTCTTTCTCAGACTGCCATTTGGTTTAGGTCCATCAGTAAGGCTGTTTCAGCAGAAAACACACATATTTTTCAAGGGCTAGAGTACTTGAACATCTGTATAGGTGACATTTTGACATGAAGTTGGAGTAAATGGGGAAAAGTATGTGACCAGAGACTTCAGTTTCAGAAAGAACTCAAGATGTCAGGTTACACCTATCTTTAAAAAAAAAAAAAAAAAAAAGCATATTTATTCTATGTAAGTAACAGTTCTAAGAACAATTGTTACAGCAAGAGGACTGGAAAGCAATAAATAAGATTAGGGCTACTACAATAATCACTTTGCTAAAAAGACAGTAAGATGAAGAAAGATTTCCCAAGTATTTTGAATCATGTATGGAAAAATACTTTTCATCTAAGAATGTCATTCCACAGAAAGAGCTACTACTGTGTCACAATTACATAAAATTAAAATTTTAAATGACCTTTTTGAGAAATTTAGGTAATTAAATTAAAAAGTTCCAGTCTTGAAGGACTAAAACTATTCTGCAAATCAACTTCTTCCCACTTGCTTCTAAAAGCACTGACATATTTCCCCTGCTGTAACATGATCCAAGCACTTCACATACACTAACAGAACTGAATATCACTGTTCCCAAACAGACAAGAAAAGGCCACTCACTTTTATTCTGTGAAATAAACTAAGAAGAAACCTAAACTGTACGTAGGAAGAACTTGCAGACACATAAATACCAGTCCTTCTCACTCCCATGCAGGGAAATGATAAAATAAGGTACATAAAATAAGAGCCTGCTTAAAATTTTGTACTTCTGTCTGTAGTTAGTACTGTTAAATGATGGAAAATTGCCACCAAGGCAGGGGGTTGCTGCCTGCTGACATTCTGCTCAGGATAAAGCAGGAAATGAGAACAGTAGATGTTTATCAATAACTTATTGATAAAGGTGCATTTGAAATTATGCATTGCAAAAACGTGGGTCAGTAAATGTTGAAATCATTACATTTACTCAGAAAGAAAGTAGGTCACATCCAATTTTAGTAGCAACAACTCAAAAAAGCTCTGTTTTGCTCAGGTTCCCATTACATGACAATGAGATAATTGAGTACATAACTGATGCAAAAACCCACCACCTCTTGTCCCTTGCCATGGTTTAATGACACTTTCGATCCTAAACATTTGCTGTTAACAACAGAGCATTGAGCTTTTATCTAAAATCTGCCATTTTCTTTAATAAATGGCAGGTCAATTGGCAGTCAGGAAAAAATGAAGACTGCTAACAAAACTTCCTTTACAATTTTACTTCTCCAATTAAATGAGCTATCAGAAGCTCTCCCTACTTTATAAATATAGTACAAA
>VZTN01007196.1:1425-46563 GCA_013400515.1 Erpornis zantholeuca | reverse complement strand
ATATATTTTTATATATGCATTGCCAAGATCTCCATACAGTTTTTGTCTTTGCTTTACAGGTAAGATTTATTTTGAAATGCCTGTTTGACTAACTGTGTCCTTCAGTTTACACAGCTGTATTATACTATTTAACATATCCAAACCTTTATTCAGAAAAGGTCAAATGAATTATTCCAAGAAAAAATAGCTTCCAGGTAGTTTCCTCCATTTATTGGTATCAAAAGAATATAGGATTTTCATTTTTCAGAGAAAAAGAAACTAAAGAATGCACAACAGTAAATAAAAAGGAGGCCATAAATCTGTAAACTGCTCTACATATGTGGTGGAAATACTTATTTCTCTCATTCCTAATTTCTTACTGTGCCTGTAGCATGCTAGGGGCTTTCAAACACATGAAGAAACACAACTAATCTTGTTCATATTGATCTTACTAACTATAAAGATTTTCGTACTTTCATTTAATCAACTGACATTGCTGTCAAAATTTAGGGGAATGAGAGAATCTCTGTATTCTGTGAATGTGCTATTATCCACTGTTTCTATTTACATATTCAACATGTAGATTGTGAGTCCACTCTGCATTATCTCTGAAAGGTCATGACAACCAGGAGCAAGTCCTGAGGGCTGGAGGAAAGAAAATACCACCTCAAGATGAACCACAAGGAAGATCTAAATAAGGTCAGCTTTGTCTTGTTCCTTGGGAAGGTTATCGAGAAAATCCTCCTGGAAACCATATCTAAGGGGAAATTGGTGATCTGGATTAGTCATCATGGATGGTGAGGAAATAGCAACTGACCAATGTAGTAGCCCTTCCAGAATAAGAAGACTGGCTTGCTGCATCAGGGCAGAGCAGTGGATGTAATTTGAGCTCAGTTGTAATGGGTCTTTTAGCACTGTTCTACGATGAAATGAGGTCTAAAGAAATAATGGTGAGGTGGCTTGAAAACTGGCTGAACTGCTGGTCTCCAGAGGTTGTGATTAGCTCAGTTGGATGCCTGTCACTAAAGTGCCCCAGGGACAATATTGGGTCCAGTTCTGTTTAGCATCATCTTCAATGCTCTGGACAATGGAGCAAAATGCAGGTTCAGCAAATTGACAGATGATGGAGAACTGGGAGTGCAGTGGTGTTTGATAGACTAGATGAGTGTGCTGCCTTTTAGTGGGGGACTCTGACAGTCTGGAGCACAAAGCCAACAGGAATCTCTCTTGAAAGTGACCTTTGCACGTGGTTGTCTCCAGGCTAACACCTGCTAGCACCTCTCTTACATGCAATGTAGTTTCACCCAGACAGCTTCGGACATGGGCATCAGACATTGAAAAGATATTCCCCCAGGAAACCTGCAAATCAGGAGGGAGTCCTGTAGAGGTTACCCAAAGGTTGCACACTGGGGAGCCTGAGCTGTTTGTTTTTGTTGTTTGATGCCTCTGGTATCTACAGCATTATGTGATGTCTGTGGTCTTTTCCTTTTCTGGCACTTGGTGCTTTCTGAAATGTTCAATATTACACATTTTTGGAAAGGACGAGTTGGGGGAGGGGATTTAATGGACCACTGCTGCCATCTATCCATTTTCCCTGATGTTTACTTTAAAAATTACCACATTTGTTTCCTAATAAAACTTTTATGTTGGAGTTCAACAGTATTTTTCCATTATAAGATTTCCAGCAGCAAAGTCTTAAGCACTGGTATGTGACTACATGTGATTTGTGCTTCTGCTTTCTTTCAGGCCAAAGCCAGATTAATCTCCTAAAAGAAAATATTCAGGGCATGGTATGAACTTCTGCAATTCAGTACATCTGGGCAAGTTTTTCCTCAACAGAGCTAAATTAAAAATAATCTGGTTGACTGTGAGTCAGGCTGCAAAAAAAAAAAAAAGGGGGCATGCAGGCTTCAGAAAGACAAAGTATACATGCCAGCTAGCCTAATAAACCACATTTTGTTCTATATTTTTACTTCTGGGCTTGTGCAAAGAATGATTATATTGCTATTTTTTGAACCACTGCAGCACTGAAGAATAGTCATCTGAAAAGAGATACAGGTAATTGTGAGTTTCAGATGATCACTTATATTCCTAAGGCATCTGAAGAGACTGGTTGACACTTACTTGTAACATTGATATGCAGGGTAGACAACATGTTTTTCTGGGTTTTGGCAATAATTCCAATGGCAGCATCAAGGTTGGAATTCGGTCTTTCTTTTCTGGGACTTCTGTTGCACTAAAGTGTAAAGCAGCCAGGAGTCAGCAATGGAAAAAACCTTTTCCTGTGTATTTCAGAAATAATTGCTATAAAATCCCCATTTTTTAATAGAATACTCTTATTTGTCTCATCATTAATTGATTTTTTTGTCTCCTCATACTGGGGAATTTCTGCAGACTCTGGGTTGTCCTCTGCAGAGGATACACCCTTCTTTTCTCTGACAGAGCATTCATAAAGAGAAGGAATGTTATTGTTTTCTCTAGCACTGATACTGGTAAACTCCTAGTGAATATGATGGAGATAGCCATGTCATCCTTTGGGTTTGTTTAATTCCAGGTTCAAAAAATGCCCTGTCAAGGGAAACAAAAAACAAACACCCATTATATACGCACTGGTCGTAAGATGACAGGAGAACGCGTGTGCATCCTCTTTCTTATCGCCACCCAAGCAGCGTGTGGGGGGGTGTGTGTCAGTGTAAATCATCCCCAGGAAAGCCAGAAAATAAGCAATCAATGATCAGTGTAGCATACACAGATTTTTCTTGCTGTGCATCTGCCCTTGCCATATTCATCAGCCTTTAAGAAAGGAGAAGGGTCATTAAAGCAGGTATAATGAGTATTGGTTTTCAGCACACATGGTTTTCATTCTCAGATTTTTGTCTCCTTGCTGCATGCTGGGGCTGAGACAATTCCTTGACAGGGTGCCTGTGTTTCACTGCCTGAATTATTCAGAGTAAACACGGTGGCTTTCTCTGCTGGCAAACTGTAGCAGAGGAATACATTGAAGGCAGTTCTGCCACAGGTGGACTTACTCTCTGAGAATGCAGAGAACTGCTCTCAGGTGCTGCGGACTCTGCTGTCTTGCAGTCAGATTTATTTTGTGGTTGAAGTGAGATAAAAATTCCACCCAAGTCAGCAATATGGGAAATGTGCTGAACTAACCCGGTCAGTCACCTGCTTTGAAGGATGTGTGCTTTCTGACCAGCCTATGTTGCTGGTGAGATTCTGTTTTGGAGAGTGGTGCACGCATCTGCCTTCAGTGACTTCAGTGGCCTCTCTGGGAGAGTGTGTCCCCGTGTTGCACACTACTGAGGCTATCAGCAGCTTCCTCAAACAGTCTTGCCATGTTACACAAATGCAGCATCACTGATCACTCATTGCCTGTGCCATGAGCAGTTGCAGCACCAGAGAAAACATTTTGATGGTGTTTATAATACCTGCCGCCCTTAAGGTGGGGAACGATGAAAAGGGCAAAATGCTTCTGGAAATGGCAGCTTGTGTGATGTTAAAAGAAGTTGTTTGACATTATCTTGTAGAAATAAAAAAACTAAGGATAGCACAGATTTACTAGGGGAAAAAAATTCTAATTGCTTTAGAGGAAATTGTTACTCTAATTAAAATAAGGCAAAATATGAATATCAGAAGTGAACAGGGATGGAATTTCTGAGAAAATAATACTGTCAATGAGCAGAAATTGGTACTTGGACACTTGCAGTTCTTATCTCCTAAATAAGATCAAGAGTGGATAGCACAACGTCTCTGTAAATCAAGTCATTTGTGAAATCATTGGTAAAAAAATTAGAATGTTAAGGGTGAAGCATAAAAGAAATCCATTTTGTCTTTATTACAGATGACTAAATACATTATTTGCAGTGTGTCATCCTCATTGTGTCATGATGAGTAATTATTGCTGGGATCCATTGTTGTCTGTTGTGTCCTAGTCTAGCCGATACCTGTCATCCCATTTCTGCAAATTTTTACATTCAGTCTGTTCAACTTATCTGCCATTACTCTGTAATATTTTATTTTCCCCTATTGGGGCAGAAAAAAGAACACAGGAGCTCTAGCTAGTTTTTCTCTTCTTATTTTTGTGGTTGTATTCTTTTGCTCATGTGGACATGCCTCAATAGCATCTGTATCACACAGAGAGAGAGCAAATAAAAAGATACCCATGGAATGACCTTTGTAAGGAGAGTTGAAAGTATCATGACAATGTTCAAAAGTAAATAAAAGATCACTTTAAAATAAAACTGTAGGAGCAAAAGCAAAATTACCCAGTCCATTGATTTAAGTTAGGAACCATTTTAGAAGAGCTGAAAATGATTGCAAGTCTAGAGACTGTTTAACAAATTTAACCTCAAGCCTTTCTATTTGTCATTTTTGGCTGGTAGAATTAGCTTCATTTCAGAAGCAATGACAGATGGACTTCTTGATTTATGATATATTTTTCCTGAGGCCTGAAATAACTTCTTAAAACCCTCATAGCAGAAATCTTTTATATTGACCTGTGGGAGGTTTGATCTCCAACAGAAGGTAAGGCAAATTCCTCATGTAGCCACTAAGTCACATCTTATAAAGGATGCTTTATCAATCTTGATGCTCTGTTTATTGGTTTTTTTCAAGAGATATAATCTTTCGTAGTGATACTGCTGGTAGTAAGATTAAAAAAAAAAAAAAAGAACTCCAACCAAACCATCAATGATTTTGAAAATGTTTTTGAGCAGCAACTTATTTTCCAAAACTGGTCATTTTGGTGAAAACTTGGATCTATACTTCTTAGTATGGCTTAACTGTAGTGTTTAACAATGGCCATTTAACTATGGAAACAATGACTCAGAAGCTAGGCAGTGAAAGAATTTGGAATCTGGAATTCTGGGCCTGTCTGGGAAACCTTTTTGAACATTGGTCCTTCTGCTCTCAGAAAGATAAACACATATCAGAACTTCAAAAGATTTTTCAACTGAGCTTAATTATTCACACTTCTATTTTTCCTGGATGCACATAGAAAATTGACCCTGTCCTTAGCATTTTAGCATTTGAGTTTATTGCATTTGAGTTTATTTGGCTTTCACTTGCTTTTCTTTCCCACCTACTCTTTATCATTGCTTTTATCTATTAAAATATGTGCTAGATTTGTTTTTCAGCAAAAACAAAAAACAAAGGAGGATTTTAGAGACCTTGCCCACTCGTGTAAGAATGACAGGAAGTCAAAGAGCATCAGGAATTAACACTTGCAAGCAATGATGATGAATCAAGAAAACTCTAAATCAGCAGCAAAAGGTTGATCAAAGAAAACATGGCCCATGGTTGAGTAGGGCAGGTGCTCTACTGCCATTTGAAACACCCTGGGTGGAGATACTCGGTTGCTGTTTTGCCCCAGTCTTTAGCAACATCTTCCAGGCTTCTCTCGTTACAGAGAAAGAACAGCCAACAGTGAATGTAGATCAGATGAGATCAGGAATCACTTGAGATCAATTCTTTCAGACCCAGAAGACTGGACAGGCTGCATCCAGAGAGATGAGAGAACTGGCTGATTTATATTGTAGTGTGGATACTCCCCCTTGTCTTTGACATACTGAATAGAATGAGGAAGACCCCCGGTGGCTGAAGGAAAGTAAATATTCACCAGCTTCATTTCCAACTAAAGGTACAACTAGGGAAGTAACAGACTGACCAGCCTCTCTTTGTTCTCTGCAAAAATCACGGAGCCAGTCTCCTTGGAATGCATTTGTGGGCAGAAGATTGGCAAAGTCAGCATGGATGTAGCAAAGGTATAGCATGTGAGTTCCTTTTAGAATAAAATAACTGAATTTGTAGATAAGGAGACAGCAGTAGATGTTTTCACCTTAACTTCAGCAAGGCTTTTGGCGCTGCCATCCACAGTGTTTCTGTATCTAATTGTTATGAGATGACCCTGGTCAGCTCCTAAGCACCACAGAATCCTTCTTCCCCAGCAGGACTGCAGAGAGAACAGCAAGAGCAAAAGTTAAAAAAAATTAATCAAGATCAACTATTTAACGAGTGAAGGAAAGAAGTGGGTAAACCACCCCCACACCAGTGGTGCAAAGGCAATCGCTCACCACCTCTGCCCAGCACAGCAATGTCTCACAGGCCTCAGAAAAACAGAGTGTGTGGAGAGCAGCTCCGCAGAGGAAGACATAAAAGGCTTGGTAAACCCAAGCTGAATATATCTCTGTGCCCTGGAAGCAAAGAAGACCCAGCTGTTTCCAGGGTTGTATTATAAGCCAGTAGGCTGAGGGAAGCGACTCTTTACTCAGAGCTTTTAAGATGACATCTGGAATATTGTATCCAGTTTTGGCCCCTTAATTCAGGAAAGACTGTGCTAGGGGGATCTAATAGGAACTGTCTCATACTTTAGACTCAGCAAAAAAATAAAAAAAAAAAACCACGGGATGTAGGTGACTTTAGATCACTATTAGGATATTAATACATAGAATTAGCTATGATTTTTCTTTCATTATGAGGAAAATGGTTTGCTGAAGAGCATGCATATGCTACTACCTAAGCCAAACATTGTTTCTTCACAGAATATCACCTGTAGGGAATTCCAAACTACCAAGGCAAATCAACTTTGATACACTTTAGAATGCCTCCTGAGTGCCATTAGATAGCTACTGTCTGTCTGTATCATGTTTGATATATGCTTGCAGGATTGCACTGAGGCAAAACAATCAGGCATGATACCAGCTGTGAGTACAAAAAAACATGTACCTGCTGCACAAAACCATCCAACTGTTCAAACTTAAGCCTATTTGCTACAATAAAAAGTGCTGCTTTGGTTTTCTGAATCCAGTCAGTAAGGATGCACAGCAGGTTGGATGAGACCCATCTTATAAACTGGTAATGCAATTTTCTTTAAATGAGGAAGGCAACTTGCTCGATTTTTCAATGTTTTTGTTTTAATCTGTGAGAAACAAAAATACAAGGAAAAATGTAAGGTATGAAGCTGAATAAACTACTAATACCTTGTATTAGCTCACTTCTGAGCTTCTGTCTATCTTTGCATGAAGAAAAGCAGCTCTGGGGTGCTGCCCTTGCAGCAGGCACTGCTTGAGGCAAGGCTGGTCAGCACCTGGGGTCAGCTCTCCAGAGCACAGGTAACAAAAAAAAAGACTGAATATTCATCTTGTTATTGAGGTAGCGTCCTCAGATTCCACCCTGGGGAGGTTTTGTCCTTTTCCTCCAGACTAAAAGCTGCTGATTTTATTACTGTCCCCAAAGGTTGGAATTTAAACCATTACACTAGGAAAGCTGGAAAATACCAAGAGTGAAATACCAGATATTCTGTATTTTATTTGACCTATTTATTTTTCTTATTTCAAGACAAAAAGTAATGAACTCAACAGGGTTCCTGACGATGGTAATCATTTGTTTGGTGGTTGGGGTTTAAGGATGGTATAATTCTTATTTCACATCAGTACTCGCCTGTTAACATTATTATTCCATTAAATGGTTGCTCTGGGTCCCAGGTAGTAGGAGCCCATTAAGTATGACCAGAGAAGTATATGACCAAAAATCAAATCTCCGTGGTGTAGACTCAGTGAGTTGGTATTAAGTCTTCAGGGAACAAAATGTTCCTTATTTCAGCTGTACATCGATTTTCCCTCAGACTGCCCAGTCTGGGCAAGAGACCTCTGTGAGAGCCAGCCATGCTATTGCATCAAGTTCTGCATAAAGCTGCCTGGAGCTCTGGACCTGTCTGCCCTGACCTATCTAAGCTGAATACAAGGGTGCACCTTTTTCACTCTGCAAGATCATAATTTTTAGTGAGATTACTTCAGAGACAGAGGGGGAAATAAGCCAGGCATTAGTCATTGACCTTCATTTAGTAAAAAAAAAAAAACAACAAACCCATGGCCACCTCTCCTGTTCCCACATAGGGGAGAAAAAATGTACCCACAATTCCTATTTCCACATTTTGAGTAATAAAGAAGTGTTGTCAGCATCAGATCATAGTCTGAATCTTCATCCCTGGTTGTGCATGGCTATTTTTTCTCTCTTCCATAACATTTTAAGAGCTCCATCTTAGCTCTTAACAGGACTGCAGACTTTTTGCAAGCAAAAATGTTAAAATCAACCACTAGCTTGGGGAAGATGTTTCTGCAGAGGAGCATCAGAGTTATAGTTTTTGGTCCTCTTTCTTTGCATGGGAAAATCATCTGCTTTCTACCTGTGAATAAAATATATTAAAAAAAAACCCAAACCAAAACAAACAACAAAACAACCCAACAAGAAAAGCAACCCAAATGAAAATATTCAGTTACCATGTATCCCATTATCTCCTCAGCTATGGTTTTGTTGGATAATACAAGAAGTAGAAACAGCTGATGCCAAAATATCTATGGATAGTTTAGAGAGAACAGTACCTTCTTAAGGTCTGCATATAGTTTGAGAACTGGAAAAGAAAATTCCAGATTTAAAATGTATTCTAGCTTTATGAACTTTAAATAGATCAATCTCTTTCATTGCCATCTGTAATTGTTAAGGCTCATCTGCCTTCACATACTTAGGGAATAGTGTACAGTTCTGTAGGTTTCAATATTGAGCAGTGAGAAATTTTACCTGCATGTTATCTTTTTTTGAAAGTGATATACTCAATTCCTGGAAATGTAAGAGGCTGGGCAGTGAGCCTGAAGGAAAATTATCCTTAAAACTCAGAAGCATTTACATAATCTAGATTGATTTAATATGACTTGGGAAGTTCGGTGTTCTCAATTATTTATGAAAATAAGTTTTGGAGGTGTTAAGCATAGTTCTTGTGGTAAAGCCTATAAAGCTGTTTTCATTCACATTTAGGATTGGAAAAAAAATGTTTAATATTTGAAAAAAAAAATTTTGAGTTCTATGAGGGTAGAAAGAGCTAAATATTTGTGTGTGTATTGTAGTGAAATGACTGCACCCCTTTAAAATATAACCAAAATCAACTAAAATTCAAAATTTGAGTCTCAGCACATAACAACCTGAAGATATCCATCAACTTTGTATTTATTTATTTGGCATTTCTTGATTGTTTCTGTTTTTTTATGGGAAATGTATTAATGAAGGATATTTTCCTATTTTCTCACTATGTTTTTCAGACTTTGAGTCAGCACTGTTTAAATAAGAATTTTAATCTATTAGTGAAGTAATGAAAAGTACTTTGTACTTTTAACCTGAAAAATTAAGTAATAACATTTCCTATACTTTAATATATAAAAGCTGCAACTGAATGGCAGATGAACCCATGCCTCTGTTCTGTTGCAGTGTGATTCTGAAAGCAGTCAAGTTTTGCTGAGCCAAAGCTTCAGTCTTTAGAACACCTCTGTTCTCCTCAAATATTCCTCAAGTACTCCAAAAAAAGCTGAGACGCCTCAGAGAACATTGAAATTACTGTCTTCACTTTAACAGTTCTAGTGTGGAAAAGAGACTCTTGGACATTCAGTCATACTACTCTTGTGAAAAAAAAGTCGAGTAGGTAATGAAAACTCCTGCAGTTTTTCTTTCAGTCAGAGGAGTAGTGAACAAATGCAAGTGTAAAGTTACAAGGCTTCAGCTTTTAAGTCTTAAGCTTGTAATTTCTTCTAGGAGTTTTCTGCTACTCAGAATTACTGTTTGAAGGCTGTCATAATCACTTCATAATCACCTAACTTGGGTCCTGGAGTAACTTAACTTGGTAAGAGCTACTGGTAACTGTTTGCTACCCAAGTCAGGCACGTTTCACAACACAACTCTGCAAGAAATCTTTGGACACAAACAGCTGTAACAAATCTGGTTGCTTGAATGCTGGCAGCCTGCTGTTCCTTCCATTTCCATGCTAGCCATGCATATGATAGCTCATCCAAAAAACATATCTCACAGTTTGGCATTGTCAGACTCATAACAATGGATTCACGGGGACTGCATGCTTTCAACTTGTGTTATCTTCTTGATATCTACACACTGCAGAGAAACACCAAATCCGAATAAAATAAATAATAAAATATCCAAGAATCAAAGTTTTTACAGCTGTGGCTTGTGGTGGTCTTATCTTAAGACATTTTCAAAGACAGTTTTTAGGTGATTCCTGCAATGAAAATATTATGTGAATAGCAGAACTATTTCACAGGAATGGATTATGGGAATTCCCTCTCATCTGTTTACAAAGAATTTACCAGCCATTTTTCTGGATTAAAATTCTGCCATAAGCCTGCTCTTCTGTACTGATCTCAAGTGTCAACTTGCTGCTGTCAGTGATTATCAGCTGCCTTTACCGCTGTTTAGTTTGTTTAGGTTTAGTATTCGGTGTTATCAGCCTACTGAATCGACAAGTCTGACAGATGTTGTGTTTGTGCTTGCTGCAGCCATAGATAACCGCAGAGTCTCTATAACTCAAGGGGAGATTGCTCCATCACAGCATTTCATTCTGTTCTACCAGTTCTCTCTACAAAGGGAGAATTTGCCGATATTTACCTCAGCATAACATATTCTCAGTTAATAATGGGACCAATTTGATGTCATCCTGCAAATTTATCGCAGAATAATCTCTGTTTATTGCTTTCAGTAATTTTGCAAAGTCTGCATGAAACAACCTTTTCACTTGCAAAGTGACTGGAAATCTTTACAAGATAATAAAGGGAAATTTAAGTTGAATGCTGTTGTTAAGTGGAGGTTATCGACCGATGCCTTCAGGCCTGGGATGGAAACTGACATAGGATTCTTGCTTCATCCATCTGGGTGCTCCTTTTCCATCCTGGGAAAGTATCTTAATTCATGCCTGCACTGATCCTACTGACCACAAAATCTTCTCTGATGGCAAAACAATTGCTCTCTAAATTGAAGTGTTCATTAGAAAATGCTGGAATAACCTTTAAAATTCACGCATACAGATTGGTGTTTTTACTTTGCTCTGGAAGGAGCCTCTCTGAAGGTTTTTTTTTTACTTTTTTACTTTGCTTTCTTCAGTCTCTCTGAAGATCTTAGCCTGCAAGGAATGCTTGGAGCACCTCTCTGGGCCAGGCTAGTGGGACACAGTCTCCAAATGGGCAGGACATGGACACTTAGTTGAGCATCTGTGCCACCAAGTGAGGGAACTGTGGGAGACAGTCACATCAGCAGGCCCGTGCCCAGTACTCTGGGCTGCATCCAAAGCAGCATGGGCAGCAGGGCAGGGAGGGGATTCTGCCCCTCTGCTCTGCTCTGGTGAGACCCCACCTGCAGGGCTGCATCAGCTCTGGGGTCCCAGCACAGGAAGGACTGAGTCCAGAGGAGGACTGAGTCCAGAGGAGGACTGGGTCCAGAGGAGGACTGAGTCCAGAGGAGGACTGGGTCCAGAGGAGGACTAGGTCCAGAGGGCCTCAAAGATGATCAAAGGGGTGTGACACAGTGCAGTGCTCAGTGAGCCACGTGCCGTGCCCTTCCTGGAGAGTGTCCTTCTCCAGACATGGCAGTGCAGCACTCCAGCATGCTGGCAGGCACACAGACACTCTCCTGCAGGTGCATCCACACAAACACCTCACACCAGGACAGCTCAGCAGCTCTGTGCCGGCCGGAGATAAAGAGGTAGGAGGGGAGTCCTTGTATGGAAATCCTAGGGATTATTCCACAGCAGATCCAAGGACAAAGAATTAAGAACAAAAGAGGGTCCAGGGGTTTTATCTGGGGACAGGAACCAATGGGAAGAGGGCAAAGGGGAGGAGCTTGGGCAGGGTCAGGGCACACAGTCCAATGGGGGTACAAAGGAGGAGTGGCTGAAGAGGAGGGGCCAATGGGGTAAAGAGGGAAGGAGAACATTCCAGAACAAGGTACATATAGGCGAGGAAGGGGAGGAGAGTAGGCAGAGGGCCAACGGGCTGACTGAACAGAGGGAATTAACATGAGACTGCACTGCCTCGTGGGGGAAGCCTTCTCCTCACCATGACCTGGGGGAGGTCATCTCAAACCTCCGAACTGTCCCACCAGCTTGCTGGTTCAGGGAAAGCGACCTCTCCGGTCATCCCAGCCCCAGGCTGGGCCACTGCAACAGCGATGGAGCACCTCTTCTGCAAAGATGGGCTGAGAGATTTGGGATCGTTTGGCCTGAAGAAGAAAAGGCTCTGGGGAGACCGTATTCCAGCCTGACAGTACCTAAAGGGGGCCTAGAAGAAAGCTGGAAAGGGATTTTTTACAGGGGAATGTAGTATTAGGACAAGAGAGAATTGTTTTAAACTGAGTGTGGGTTTAGATTAGACACTAGGAAGAATTTCTTTACTATAAGGGTGGTGAGGTGTTGGAACAGGTTACCCAAAGATGCTTCAGCCCTGGAAACATCAAAGGCCAATTTGGATGGAGCACTGAGCAACCTGGTCTAGCGAAAGGTCTCCTTGCCTATGGCAGGGAAGTTGGAATTAGATGATCTTTAAGATCCCTTCAAACCCAAACCATTCCAAGATCTGAATTCTTGATGATTTCCAGTGGGACGTGGTCCTTGAATACAAGCTACTATCTGCATTTTCTCTCCCTGAGAGAGGTCATGGTTCCTGTGCATACTTTCTCAAATTTTCATTTCCCTGTCTCAGGTGCCTCTGTTTCTTCTGCCTTTATGGAATATTATATTCAATCAGAACTATGAAATATGGGTGTGAGAAGCTTACAAGCTAGAGGAAAGAGATCTGTTACAGTCCATTCCTGTACATCCTTGTGGGCAAGGGAAATGCTACGGCGAGTGGAGCCCCTCAAGTGCTGCTGAGCAGTGGTGGAATCTCTGTTGTTGGAGATTCTTGGAATGTGCCAGAACTGGATCTTAAACAACCTGATCTAGCTCTTGACGTTAGTCTCAAGAGGATAAGAGATAATGTAGATATAGAGAGAATATGTATGAGTGAACATATGACTGAGCATATTTCTTACTGTCTGTCATCACTGCTGTGGGGAAAATGGTTGAGGCTGACTAAGACAATTCTGTCAGGGCGTCAAGAGTCTATCTCCTAAAGTGAGGAAGTAGGAAGCACTTCTGTTTCCAAAAAATACCTGGGCCTGCTTTTCTTATCAAGTCTTTTTTATTATTTTACAGTTGGAGTCCATTTCCATCACAAGTTGCATAGAAATAAATAGTTCATAGTATTTTTTTGCAGCGTGGTGCACAGTAGAATGTTTTTGAAGTTCACTCTTTAGTCTCAAAAATTTTGTATATTTAAATGTGCGCTTTAATTTTATTCTGTATTTCTCCCAAAGCAAAAGGGATTTAGTGAATTCAAATGATTAACAAATATTGGCAGTCAGGTCTTTGTTTTTTCAGCTTGCATGCTAGGTGTTAGCATTATTCAATTTAAAATGGTTGAGATAATGATCTCTCTCCTTGCAGCATATTACTTTATCTAGCCTGTACAGCCCACTTTTCTCTCAGTAAAGTTACATGCCATGGGAATTTTTGATGCTGATAAATAACAAAATTGAAACACTGACTGATTTCCTTTTTACCTGTGGCAAATTCAGCTTTGAAAAATATTCCTGCATTTAAATGTGTAAGTGCAAATTTTTCATGATGTTTTTGTTAGAAGTATGTATTAACCAGAAAAAGATAGGTTCCATGGGCTTTAAAAGGAAATACACATAATAGTTTTGGATTGTACTCAAGCTTAACTGTGAAATCAGTTTGATTTTATAAGGAAAATAATATTAATTATTTTAATTTTATACTATATTTGAATGCAATTCTTTTATATTTATAGCTAAAGTTCAGTAAAGTACCTGATTATAGTGAGGCTTTTGCTTTACTGTTCAGAAGATATTATTTCACAATATATTCTCCTAGAATCACTCAAAGGTTTTTAAATTAGTGGTTCCCTTTCCAACATTACTTTCTTCCACAGGGAAAGTAAGGTATCTTTCCTGGTTGAAAGACCTCCTTCTCTGGAAGTCTCTAGTCCAACCTGCTCCTTGGAGCACTCCTGCTGCAGTCAGCACTACCTTGGGTTAACTGTGACGCTGTCTTGCTGTCTCAAAAACAGCTAAGGGTAGAGAAGGATGTGTCTATATGTACACTAGTAAAATTTTTCAAAGTTTAGATTTCCATTTCAAATTAGAATTTATATTTCCATTTCAAATTCTAAAAGTATTAAAGTTATACAGAGATAATTAATGTAGGAGAGTGAAGATGGTCTCTAATAAATTCTGTTTTAATTTTAGAAGTTTCACAGTTTTGATGATGGTCTTCTAACAAATTGTTCAGGAACTGTTCGAAATTCTTTTCGAATCAGCCAGCATCAGGGGAAAAGAGCAGATTTAGATGCTGTCAGAGCCACCTGCTTTAGGATCAGCAGAAATTTTCCATGCAAGTACATTTCTACCACAGAGTGCTGATGCACTGAAGGTGAAACACCCTGTGGAAATGTGTCAACACTAATAAAGCTTTCGAAGAATATTAAATGTCTTTCTTCCTTCTTTTGGGCCAGTTTGGCTGCCAGCCTCTTCCCTCCTCGGCAGATCACCCACAGGCTGCTGCAGTGAAATGCTTCCAGATTCCCTTTGGAACCAAACTGACATGTAGCAGTGTTTAACTTCCATTAGATTTTTCTTTTAGCCTGTTGACATTTCGTTCTCTCTGCTGGACAGATTTGTCTCAAGGTCTGCAGGCAAGCAGCAATTGCTTTCTAGACCAGGCCTTGATCAGAGCTTCTGTGGGCAGATCTACTCCACAACATCTGTGAAATCAATAGAAATGGGGAGAGGAGCTGCTTTCCTGTGGTTTGTGGAGTCCTGTCTCTTCTCAGGCATGGAATAAGCGCTGTAAAAATTGTACAAAATGGGATGTGGAATGAAACTTGAGTATACTAAACCACTCAGGATATAAATACTTTTCAGAGCATAATTCTAAGCCTCTGAAACAGGAGACATTTTTGAACATAAAGAAAAAGTGTGCTTTTAGGCATGTTATTTAGTTAGCAAACAGAGTCTGTAATATTTCAATGTGTCTACACTACTTAGTATGTGTGATTTCTTGCCTGTCTTACCAATGAGAAGAAAGTTTCATGACTGAGGTTCCCATTATACTTTATTGAACTTCTGTAGTTTTAATATTTAAACGTCTCTGCAGTGTCTTGATTTATGTGAAGAACTGGATTTAAAAGTATTGCTTATTTTTAGGGAGCAGTTTTTCTTAGTATCTATTGTATCTCTCGATTTCCATTTTTTTCTGAAAATATTAAATTTTTTAGTATCCTATACTTAATATGTACTGGTGTTTTTACTGCATAATCATGCATTATCTCTTCTTAAAAAATCACAGTTGTTGGAGAATAATTGACTGTTACTGTCAGAGAACATGCATAGTGCTTCAGAAATTGTCCCTTTTACTCCAGAGCAAAGGGAGAAATAGTAAATATATTAAACCAATACAAGTGAAGTTTTTGCAAGGGATGGGATAAATGGTTTTTTTGGTAGCAAGATGGGAAAGATGCATGAGAACAAATTGTGTGACAGCCTGTTATTAGAATGTCAAAACTTGCAGGCATATCTTTTATTAAAGCAATGTGATTTTTTTAGAGGAACTTACTGTTGGTACTGCATGTGGAAGTAACTTTCCTGATTTAAGCAAAAGCAGGTTTCATTTAAGTCATTGGACACCTTTTTGACAAATTCCAGTTTATCTCCAGATCTCCCTTTCACAACAGATTTCTTTGCAAATTTTCGTGTCTTATTATCTGAAAAAGTTTACAGGGAAACATCACAGAGGAAAGAAGCAGAGATTCTGTGGCTGCAGTTACAGGCAGAGAATTGGGTTCTTACTGACATCAAAGGGACTATAATGGCACTTTGTGTTTGGGAGGTGTTCGGGAGCAGTCAGTGTAGATTTATGAGGGGGAAATGGGGTCTGACAGTGACACAATTTGATGGCTGGCTTGGCAGGTGAGGACAGAGCACTGGATGTTGTTTATCTTGAATTTAGAAAGGCTTTCAACATTGCCTCCTATAACCTCCCTCTTGGACAAGCTGATGTAGTATAGGGTAGACAAGTAGACAGTGATTGACAAGAAGCTGAACTGCTGGGCTCAGGCTGTCATCAAAAGCAGCACAAAGCCCAGCTGGAGGCCAGGCACTGCTGGTGTGCCCCAGGGGCCAGTGCTGGGTCTGATCATGCTAAACATCATGAATAACCTGGACTATGGGGCAGTGCACTCACAGCACACGATTGGTAACACAGAGATAGGGCAGGGAGGGTAGCTAATAGTTAACAAGCTGAAGGTCCTGCCTTTCACGGGGAGCCTGACAAGCTGGAGCACGAAGCCAGAAGGAGTCTCATGAAGTTTAGCAAGGGGGAATGCCAGGTCCTGCACACTGGGAGGAAGAGCCTCATGAGCTTTAAGACCTGGAAATACAAGGTCTTGAACAGGAGGAACACCCACATAAACTCAGGGCTGAGTGGCTGGTGAGCAGCTCTGCAGGCAAGGACTTGGGAATCCTGCTGGAGAAGAAGATGAACATGAGACAGCAGTGTGCCCATGCTGCACAGGCTGCATTAGGGAAGTTGTTTCACAGAATCACAGAATAAGCTGAGTTGGAAGGTCCCCACAAGGATCATCCAGTTCAACTCCTGACTTTGCACAGGACCATCCTCAGAAGTCACACCATGTGCCTGAAAGCATTGTCCAAATGCTTCTTGAACTCTGTCAGGCTTGGTGCTGTGACCGCTGCCCTGTGGAGCCTGTTCTGGTGCACAAACACTCTCTGGGTGAAGGAACTTTTTCTAACATCCAGCCTAAATCTCCCCTGACTCAGCTTCAGGCCACCCCCTCGGGTTCTGTCACTGGGCATCCCAGAGAAGAGATCAGTGCCTGTCCCTCCTCTTCCTCTCACGGGGAAGTTGTAACTGCAGTGAGGTCTCCCCTCATTCTCCTCCAGGCTGAACAGACCAAGTGACCTCAGCTGCTCCTCACACGCTTCCCCTCCAGGCCCTTCACCATCTTTGTTGCCCTCCTCTGGACACTCTCCAATAGTTTAATGTCCTTTTTATACCCTGGCACCCAGAGCTGCCCCCAGCACTCGAGGTGAGGCTGCCCCAGTGCAGAGCAGAGCAGGACAATCCCCTCCCTTGCCCAGCTGGCGATGCTGTGCCTGATGCCCCCCAGGACAGGGCTGGCCCTCCTGGCTGCCAGGGCACTGCTGACTCATGTTCAACTTGACACAGATCAGGACCCCCAGGTTCCTTTCCATGGCACTGCTTTCCAGCATCTCATCCCCCAGGTTGTAGTACATCCAGGGTTGCCCTGGGGCTTGCCTTTGTTGTACTTCTCATGATTGGTGATTGCCTAGCCCTCTGATTTTTTGAGGTCTTTTCTGCAGGGCTTGCTTGCCTTCAAGGGAGTCGACAGCCCCGCCCAGTTTTATATCACCTACCAACTTGCTTAGTATCCCTTCCAGTCCTGTGTCCAGGTTTTTAATGAAGATGTTGAAGAGCACAGGGTCGAGGATGGAGCCTTGTGGAACCCCAGTAGGTCACCAATCTGGTGTCACCTAATTCACTGTAACCCTTTGTGCCTGACCCATTTCCAGCAGGTGAGACAGATCAGGTCTGCTGTGCCTGGTTTTGGGCTCCTTGGCACAAGAAGGGTGTGGACAAACTGCAGCATGTCCAGCAAAGGGTTATGGAGCATGTGTTGTAATAACAACGAAATAGTATCTGATTTACATAATATTTATTTGGTTTGTTTTGTTTGCTTTTATGAACTGTTTTTGTTTATTATTTGTTTAGATATGTGGATTTATTTTGGAATTTAACTTGCAAAATAAATTTTATTATGTAAAAAATTACCATCTCAAGCCAAAACAAGAGGTGTAAGTAGAAGCAACTGATTTTGGTTTTAACCTCTGTTCTTTTGAGAGCTGATTTGGCTGAAATGTATGATATGCTCTCTATTTCTTTTAAATTCAAAAAATGATGAAAGACTTCAGTGTTTTGAAAAGTGAAGGGAGTTGGCATGCCTTAAGAACTATCATCACATAATCTGTAAAATCCAAAGCATATGACACCAAAGTTGATTTTAGAATAACCTGTTATTACATCAAGACTGAGCTCATAATAAAATAATAATGAAAGTGGATATTTCATATTTTTGATATATAGTCTAAGAATAATTTTAAATCATATAAAAATACTGGTTTCCTCAGATGTCTGTGTTGGAAAAGCCTTGCAGGGAAAGATAAGGTAGAGTTAGGAAAATGAGAAGTGTAGCAGACTCTTAAATATACTTTCCACACTAAGCAAATGAACCCCAAGTTTGTTGTGCCCTAAAGCCAAGTGTTAAGCTTTAAGCTTGCCCTCAGGTGGCAGCTAAAAAGGAGCAGCACAGTTTTAAGACACAGGATCCTACAGGCACAGCTCAAGCTTACCAAGAGTGATTCCTTGTCCTCCCTTGTCTCACCCCAGGTCAAGAAATAAAGTGAATTCTAAGTGGCCTGTTTCTGGCAATGCTCACTGTCTTAGGATCACACTCTACTGCAAATGTTTGAATTAAAAGGTCCAAACATAAATGTTTTATGAACTGTGTGAAGAACCTTGTCCTAAAGAAGCAACCTGTTCTGCTCATTTGTGATGAATTGCTGCAGACTGGCCCCTTTACAGCTGTATGTTTACACAAAGAATGAAGCAAAATTAAAGTGTCCTCAAAGCTCTCTTCATTACATGCTAGAAAAACCTGACCTGGTATATGTTTGAGTACCCTGCTGTGGTACTCAGATTTGCAGTCTGCCGCTTCTTCATGATAAGCATACAAAAAACAGATCAGACCCTTCCTTTCCTAGAAATCACCTCATGATTTCTGAGACTTGTTTTTTCTCCCTCTCTGGGTGCTTGTGGACTTGGTTCACTGCTCACTCTCAACTCTGTGCAAAGATTGCCTTTGTTTCATAGGGACAGCGAGGAGTAGTTGTTGGATGCAATTGTGCTTCCACCTTCATTTATGTGAGTACCACTCCTGGATACAGGAACAAAGGGAGCCCAAAGGAGAGAAGGGATCCTCTCTGAGACCCCCAGAAAGCCACCATAATATCATACTTGGAAGCTGCAGCTGAGAGGTGACATGCCAGCATTTTTAATTCAGTTCCTCTGACAGCACAGTTTGTGTCTTTTTGGCTTTCTAGTTTCATGCAAGTCATTGTGAACTTGGTTTTGAGTGAATGGGTGCCAGATAGTCAGGCCTCAGGACAGTAAGAAAGACCATGTAGGTCTGTGTTTGATTATGCCTCATCTAAGTGCTAAAATGTTAGCTGAATTCCTTCAGAAGTGTTAGAAGGGCACAAATGGAGCACAAGGAGGAAAACATACGAAGCAAAAATGCAGATGACAGAGAGCAGAGGCTCAGAAACACCTCAAGAGGATGAGAGTGCATAAAAGAGACAGTAGAACTCTCTGTCTTAGGCTGTTGCTGACTTATTTATGCAAAACAATGCCTTACATATTCTCAAATTTCTGGAAAGGTGCTGTTTATCTAGCAATATCCCCCATATCAACCAACCTATGGTTGCTGTCTGAGCCTGTCTCACTTTTTCAACCTTCTTTCAGTTCCTCAGGTCTCATTTTCCTGAGAAAATTACTGAAGTTTGTTATGCTTCAGAGGCACTGTCCCTTCCATGCTACTATTTTACATCTATCCCAGAGGTGATAGGTGAAAGAAACTTCAAAGTGATAGGAAGATGGAGATCTCAGAATAAAAGTAGGAGCTATTGCAGAATATTTTTGTTTTTGGTATTGTTTATTTAGCATATAAAGCAAATTCATAAAACTACTTTTACTCATATGCCACTTTTTTCAAATAAGATAATCTGTTGGTTGTAGGAGACAATCTAGTTTACCTGGCAGCCTAAGAATTAAAAAACACAAAATCCCTCCCACTTAATTGTACATTCAATTGCCTTTCTCCTTATATCTAAATAAATAATTTGTTTGAATGATAATATGTTTTGGAATAAGGTTATCCCTACACACAGAGGCTTTATCAAAGTACAGCATGTGTATTCATATTAATGGGATGATTCTCTGGCAGGATTTTCTGTCCAGTGCCAGGGTTCTCTATCTCCAGTGATTATTTCTGTCATCACATGCTTTACTTATTTATTTTTTGGCTGACCTTTTGTAGCATCATCTTTCGTTATTAAGTGTTAGTCAGGAAAATCCTGACTTGTAAACTGTACAATCCTTCAGTACTTAGAAGCCATCAAATGTTGATGAAAAACAGAGAAAACATGAAAGAATGGCCTTGTAAGTAAGGCTTTTGTACAGGATTCAGAAAACCTGTTTTAATTTGTGGTTTTGCAACACATTTCTTATGTGGCCTCTGGAGGATTATGTAGGCTCCGAATCCAAGCTGTATAAACATGATAATGATAATTCCTCCAATTTGTATTTACCTTGCTCTTGCATTACAACGTTTTCAGAAAATGCTGTAACTTTTATTGCATTTGCACAGTGTAGAACAGTGGCCCTTGGGCTCCTTTAGGTCCACAGTAACACAAAGAGTTGTGTTAGAAGCAGCAAACCATCTCTCTTTTTACAAATATATTAAATGGAAAACAGTAAGAAGGCCTGCCAAGACTTATCCTGTAGGTATGGCATTAATGTTTTGTAGAGTCATACACACCAGCTATTTCTAATTTCCTGTCACTTATCCAAGGATAGCTCTAAGAATATGAGGAACACAGTGAAGAAAACTTCTTCATCACATTCAACCACTCATAAACATTGGTGTAATAGATCTGTATTTGAACTAGCAACCCTTTATTAACTCTTACTGGGGATACCATGCTGTCCCCTGGACCAGGACAGTGCTGTGTGTGGAATGAGTGGAAGGCTGAAATGATTCCCTGGTGCACCAGTTTGGAGAGAGTGCTTAGAAGGTTTATGTGCATTTCATGAAAATTATGTCCAGTGTCAGCAATGCAAGTTGCAAAAATTACCAGGTTTTTGAGAATTACATAGAAGGAAGGGATCTAATATCTATCTGTATTAATTTCATCTGAAGCTTCAAAATGAAACAGAATCACATTCCATATCTTTTTTTTCCTTAGTAAACGTGAATAAAATTGTATTTATGGCATGAGAAACACATGGATTTACACTCAAAATGTAATTCCTGACTTTCCAGGGAAAGCTCTCCAAACTCAAAGAGGAACTAAACCAAATCATTTCACCTTCAAGTTACTTTGAAATACTTAATTTGTCTGTCCTGTACTCAGATTCCAGCACTGCCAAGAGCTAATTTCCAGGAAAGTAATAAAAGGGCTGGACAGTTTTACTATCCCCTATACTACTTACTGTTGGGTAGGATATCCTGTCCTGACCTCTGTGAAATGTTAGCACCTGACACGAAGTGAAACCGCTGCATCCTCTGTTTGGGTGTCCCGGTTTGAGAGAACCCAGGGGAGAAATATCCCCCGAAAGAAAGCAGGATTGCAATCACCCTTCCCCCCACCAGGTTCGGGAAGAAGAAATATTTCCTCGGAGGAAAATGAAGAGGGAAAAACTATTTATTTAACAAAACACACACAGGGAAGGGAGAAAAAAACCAGGAAGGGATAATAATGCTAAACAATAAAATCTCCTGCTTGGGAGAGGGAAGAAAAAAACCTGGAGAAGTCCTTCCAGCTTTGATCTTTCTTGCTGAGTCGACCTGGGGAATTTCCCCCTTGAACCAGTGAAGAAATCCACAGAGGGAAACAAAATCTCCCAGTGAGGTCTCCTGAGGTTCTAATGCTCCAAGTCCAGAAGAAAAAAAGAAACCAAAGTCCCAAAAAAAGGAAGAAAAAAAACTTCTTCTCTCTCTTCCGCTCGAAAGAAGCTGAAGAAGCCTCACCAGCCCCTGACCAGACCCAGAAGGGAGAACTGTCCCACCTCCCCCACATTGACCTGACCTTGGCTGAGGGGGAAAAAGAGAGAAAAAAAAAATTCCTCTGGACTGGTTTTTTTTTTCCCCCTCCCCTCTCAGACACAGAAAGGCACAAAATTCATTTTCTGGGCATAAAGCAGACGATATAGGATATATCATACACCATAACAATCACTCCAAGACATTGGGTATTCACAAACACAGGTAATGGTCACCGGGATGTTGCCCAGTTTCTCCAGAAGGTGAGGCTTCACGCTGTTCTCCCTGAATCCAAACAAATCCCTATGGCTGTTTGTGTAGCAGACCATTCAAAGCACTTGCCTGGAGAAATGTATAACACATACAGGGTAGGAATCGGGGAGATTCACACACAAATCAATTTTGACAAGAGAAGGCCAGAAACAAATGCTCAAGTTAGTTGAATAATTCCACCCGGGCAGCCCATGTGGAGAGCTGACAACCACCCACCTGGCTTGGACTGGTGTAAAGTGTCAAAGAATTTTCAAAACTTGGCAGCACTTTGTGCAACTGCAGTCATTGACCAGACAGGACCTGAGCCCTGGTGGTTCCTGAAGGAGATTCTGCACACAAAGTCATGTTAGAATGAAGGCTGAAGCACTTACAAATCTGATTTAAAACTTGCACCTATTAATGGTAAAATATTCAAGAATTCCTGTTGTTGTAATTGAAGATCATTAGGGAAGCTGCCATAAATCTTTTTCTTTACCTGTTAAGAGAGCTCATGGTGTAGCAAAATGATTTGACTCACATGAGATTCTACTTTTCAAAGGGTTTTTTGCATTTTTGAGATAATTTTTTTGTTGTTTTGCCACTGAAGGAGATAGAAAGCAAAAGAGATGCTGAAGTATGTATTGTGTAGCACTTTGTCAAATCATACATGGACAGCATTGGAGTTCCTCTGGCTCTGTCTTTCTGAGGTCCTCTGGAGGAGAAATCTTGACTAGTCAAATCTAAATTGAGGAATCTGCTGGCATCTGTAGCAGGAGACAGAAAGGAGAGCAAGGAGAGCAAGGAGTGACAAAGCACAAGGATTTAAGGCATCAGCCTGAACTTTAGAAGCAGATACTTGCTTTGGCAGGAGCTGAAGCAACACCAGCATCAAAAAGAACACCTACTGAACCAACACGTGGAGTCATGTTGCACAGTTTCTCACTTATCTGGTCTTTGGAACAGAGAAAAAAGTTTTCAGGGAAGCTGCAGATATAGTACAAATGAAAATAAAAGTTATTAGGTGTGGGGCTGACATTTAATGGATCTTAGAGAAATCCAACAGCAAGCCTGAAAAGGCACTTTCTTCCTAAGGGAAAACTTCTTAATTTCTAAAGAGAAAAATCCTGTAAATATTTCATGTTCTCAAGAAGGTTTTTTGATAGAGAATGTAAACATGAAAAGATGTTTTGAAAATGGTATCTTTCCTTGTGCAATGGATTCTTTATCTTGGATTTTTTTTGGTACACTGTTCTGTTCACAGGCAGACATGGACACTCTCTCAGCAGACATTGCTGGAGAGAGGGAAAAGCTTTTTGCTCTTTGCTTTTGCACATTGCTTGCTTGCTTTTGCTTGCTTTGAAATAAACCTAAGCCTTCTGAAGATTTGTGACTATGGAGTCGTTTTTGTGGCTCAGGCTCTATCATAGGGTGTCACAATTGCCACAGTTAGGTGTTATCCTTTGATGTAAACTTTCTATGCCTGTCTAACATATCTGAACATCCATTTCCCTACCTTACACTGTTTTGGAAATTCAGACTAGTTCATTCTAGCTTTAATCTGAATTTAACCCCACGTTTCTCTGTTCTTTATTCTTTTCTGTGTTGTTACAGTCCTCCTGCTGCTCCTTGATAAGTTGCTTTCATGAGTCCTCTTTTTCCAACTCCATCCATTCTTCTTGCCTGCCTGGAGCACTGGCAACTTTGTGTGCTGTTCCAGGTATCCCCTGTACTACAATGTCTCCTGTACTAAGAACCATTCCCCCAATCCCTTCCACCATCCCTCAGCACAACTTGCATGTCTTCCCATCACTCGTTTATCCTGCTGTACATGATGCTTGGCTGAGGCTTGCAGTGGGTGAGGTTGTAGGCAGCAGTGAAAACCAAGGCAGCCTGGAGAACAGAAATTGCATCCAAGGTGCAGCCCTCTGAAATTCTTCCCTAATCCTATCAAGGGTGCTGCCAAGCTGGAGGGTGATGGCTCTGCTGGGTGATGCAGTGTGCTGTGCCAATAACTTGGATGTGCTGGAATCTGAGAGGCTTTCATTGGAAATGATGCACTTCAGAGTACTTGCAAGTGCTATTACTAAGAGCCTGTCAAAACTAATTTTGGTGAAACGACCCTTCGTTAAACTTGAAATTACTTTAGTAAAAATTACAGAGAGGGAAAAGGCATGAGACATTTTCCCAGCTACATGAGTGGATTCTTCTTCCCCACTCTCTGGCCAGCTTAATCTCCAGTCCCAAAAAACTGAGTTCTTAAAGAAAACATTGTACAGTTTCTCCAGGTATTCTACTATTTACTGAAAGCAAATTTCAAGCCTAAAGGATTGATACCCTTCAGGGTCCTTTACTTCTAGGTCCTGCTAAATTTTCTTTCTTTCTGGTCTCTCCAAGACCATGCATAACAATAATGACAAGAAGAAGTAATAGTTGTTTACAGTATATTTGATCCAATAATAGAATACTTAAATATGCAGAAAGGGATTGATTTTTATTTTAAGCTTTACTACATTTGTTTTCTTTGCTCTCAGGGGTATGCTGTCTTTTCAAAAGATAATATTCCAGGTGAGAAATAAAAAAAAAATTATCAGATGCATATGGTGGAAGTAAAACAATTTAACTCAGTCAGTTTATTGTTTAAATTATCATCAGCAGGGAGTAGGAGGAAAATACTAATTTCAGGCAAATTATCCTCTCAGTAAATAGTTACTATTTCTTATCTCTAAGAATTTTTCCTATAAAGTTTTACTATAGGAAGAAGACACAGATTTTTTTTTTTAAAAAAGTTCTTTGTGTGCATGAAGAATAGGGAACTACAACAATTATTTATATTGGACCACAATGCAAATTGTATCCAAGGGATTGCAGGGTGTAGTGGAGAGCATCCATTTGTTTGGGATCTTTTCTCAGTTTGTGTGTTATGTGCCTTAAAAAAGCCAGTAAGCAGATCAGACCCTCCAGTTCAGATTGTCTTCTCTCTTGGAAGCAGCTGACACTGTTTCTGGAGGGCTCTTGCAGCCCACAGACTGGAGACAGAGGCTAAGAACACGAGCCTGCATTTCACAAGAGACACTACAGAGAGCAGATAAAACCCACTCCTGAGATATGACAGGGAAACCCCAAAGGCTAAAGAGGATTGTGCAGTTCTTGAAAGTTCTTGATTACACTGAAAGCAAAACTACAATAGATAGCAGAGAGTGTGGTTTATGAGCTTTTAAATTTTCTAGTTTGTCCTTTTTTATAATTTAGGGGTTTTTTGCCACCTTTTATTTTCTCTGTTTAGGAAGTAAAGTATTCTACGTTCTTAGATAAAAGATAAAACCTGCATTCCTTTATTTTTTCTCTTTTTTCCCTTACTTTTTCTTGGTCTCATTTTAAAACATGCCACTCTTACAAAAGTTCTCTGTAAGCTAATTACTGAGATCACTCAAAACTGTATTGTTTCAGAATACTTTTATAGATGTTAAGAGCACTAGCATATAACTATTTCTCTTGCCTATTCTTCAAATAACTCAAGTATTAATAGAACACATTCACCACAAATATAATAAAACATACATAAAAAGCAAAAAAAAAAAAAAAGTAAATAAATGACTAATGCAGTAAAAAAACCCCAACCAATTAAAAATTCTTGCTGATTTTGCACATTTCAGTGTGCTGAGTTATTACAAGGCACATTCTAATTTTCCAGCTCTAGCTGCCTGATTGATCGTGAAGTGTGGATTCTGCAGTCTCTCCAACAAGTCACAGGTCTCTGGTATTTTAACTCACTTCATTCCACCATCTGATCACTGATACTGTGACATAATATTACTGTAAGCATTCTATTGCTCCTGCTCAGGCATTGTGAGCATTAATGTCAGACTGCAAGTGGCTTTGCCTCCCGTGTTGGGTTTCTGAATGGATTCCTGTCCAAACAATTCCCAGTTACCAGGCAACCTGGCAGGCTGATTGGCATCGGCAAGATAGGAAGTCTTCCATTTGTGGTGGACTGCTGTTTAGATGTTACAGCTTAATAAAGCACTTGGGAATTCGCAGTCAGGTCCAAACATGCAAGCGTTGTCTTGGCTGGAATTCTGTGTCGGGGAGTTTCAGAAGACTCAGACATTTGGCATCAGAGACTGGAAGCTTTCAGCCAAGAGCTGGGGTTGTTATTCCAGCTTTCCACTCTCTCCTGCACAGTTCATTCACTTGGCTGTGCTTGATCCTGCAGCTCTTTCCTTCCTGAGGGGTCCTCCTGCCTTGCCTCAGCTTGTTCTTTCTCATCGTTTACTCAAGAGCTCCTTTTTTTTTTCTTAGTGAAAAGAGGAGTTTTATATCTTCATTTTTATGTTTGAGTGGACTTTTGTTGACCTGGTTGTTGAAAATCTTGTTGAACCTGTGTTTTGTTGAAAATCTGTGAAACAGCTGCCACAGCTTAGTGCAGCTTGCTGAGGCTTGGATAAGCCCTTCCCTGCCCTACCTGAAGGCACTAGAAACAGAAAAAGTGAAGTGACCTTTCTTTCATTATAAAGTTCTATGATTTAAAAAAATTGTATGTGGACAAATAGGCAACATCTGAGACAATAATTCCCATTAAGACAAACAGGTGGAAACAGAATTTTCTATTGCTGCATGAAATCTTTTAAAGAGAACTATTGATAAAAAAAGCTTCTTCTTAGGCATTTTCTGTAACAGTGTCCCCTGCTGTCTTCTGGTGATATTAAAAGTACTGAAGCACCATGTTAAAAAGAATTTTTACAGGACTTGTGGTAATAGTTACAGATTAATTGCAGCAAAATCTTGGTTTATGTGTAGAAGAAAATATACCTGATAAATATGACCTCAATTAGAAAATTCCTCATTAAACATTTAAATATTTACCATATGATGCCGTGTGACAGAAAAAATCATATCCAATTAAAAAAACCACACAAAATACTTTTTTTTTTTTTTTTTTTTTTTTTTTCACATAAACTACTATTTCCAGAAGCTGTATTTTTCAGAGGACCCCCAGTTAATAAGGTTTTTTTAATTGGGTCTTTAAGGTTCACTGCTCTTGTTTTCATCCAAAAGAACTGGCTACTGCTACTTCTGGGAATAAATGATAGCAGTGATGATGTGCTCTCTCCTTACTCCCTCTCTGTCTTAGTCATAGAAAAGATGTCTTATCACTCACTGGAAAAATGTAAGTTCATTTTTCTTTGCTGTGTAATGATGACAAAACTTCTTGAAACAGTTCTTCTGGTGGGTCTCTAACTCCCAGAAGCTCTTAATTTTGAAAATTCCTTTTTCTCAAAATTCCCATTAGAAATAAATATGTCAAGAATATGCAGAATCCAGCTTAGATACGGGACTTTTAAAAAAATACTTTTTCCTCACCTTCTGCTAAATTTGGAGTATCTTGAAACCTAATCTTTGCTGCCAGCATACAGCAGCTATGTGCATTCACTCATTGTGACTTGTATTTCCCATCTGCTGGAAACAATTTCTTTAGATTGTGTCATTTGCCCTTGAAAAGATATACTATCTGGCATTTAATTCCAAGTCCTCCTAACCCTATAGGGTGAGGTTACAGCTCCACTTCACCATTCCAGATCCCCCTCCTTCCTCTTTGGGGAGAGTGTCGTACATGCAGGATGTCTCTTCCTTTCTGGCAGGAGTCAGTCCTCAGGAAAGAAGGAACTGCCCTTCCAGCACAACGCCTTTTGCCTGACAGACAGAGGAACCCCTTTGCCTTGCCTGAGCCCATTTTAGACAGCCTTTTCTTGATCTTGAAAGGGTCCAGGTGGTGCTGCATGAGCTGGCAGCCTTGGTGCTGCAGGCATCTCTTCTTAGGTTACTGAGGTGAGCCCATCTTCCCTCGCTCCCCTCTGTGGCCAGCAGTATTTGGCTGCCCTGTACGAACAGGCAGGAAAGCAGAGCAGATTTAGGGGGATCTGAGCAGGTCTTGTGATCACAGCTGTCACATGCAGAAATCCTTGCTTTAGCCTTTTGTGGAGAAAGGCCAGTTTTCACGTGCCTCTGCTTACTCTAAGCACTGGTTTAAAGTCATACTTCAACAGAAAAGATTAGAAGATATAGGTCAAATCATTGTAGCAAATCAACACAGTCCTTAAAATCCAGCAGTAGAATTTAATTAATACGGGAAAATTCATGTTTTCTTCACTGAACTGGGGAAGTTAATTGTCTTTAAGGCAATGTTCTGAAAGATGCATAAGCCTTATTTCCAAAAGCTGCTTGAAAGCGCAAGAAATACCAAGATCATGAGAAACATAGAAACCTACTTGTCAGTGCAGATTCCATCAGCTTCAGCTTGTTTTTTCTGTCATCTTGGATGCAAAGGTCATCAGAAGGCTCACAAGCCTCCATTTTCTATAACAATATCACCTGAAGCCTTCTCCAGTGTTGTGCCACATAGAGTTTGAATGACATGAAGTAATTTTAGCAAAATTCATCAGCAAAATTCATGCCCTTTGTGCTTTGAAGATCAAAAGGCTGTCACAGATATGATCATTCCCATTTTTCATGTTATCACATTTTCCATTTTCACCTTATACTTCAAAATGATGGCAAATTCTAGTTTTGATAACTCCAGATGCAGCATTTATGATTTTTATTTCATACCTTTCAGTCCTGAGACCTTCAAATGTAACTAACTGCATCGCTTTTATCTGCTTACTAATGACTCTCTGGCTGACAGGTTGTTACAATAGAGTGAAGCTTGAAATCACCTCCATGGGTTTTAGAGCTTGATCATTCATATGGAGGTTTTGATGAATACAAGTTTTGTCTGCAAAATTTGAAAGTAAAATCTTTTCAGGATCTATGCTACCAGAACCCCTTTTGAGATTTTTCATCCCCAGAACTGAACTCAGAAACTTGTCAGCCTATCATGAATTTTGAAATAATAAACAAATACGAATGAGACCTTCTGATAAAGCACCCTATTCTCCCCTCCCCACACCCAGCACGTGAATACTGCTCTATTAAAACCTGGCATTTCAATCACAGCTGTGGCACACTGCTGATATGAAGGATCACCTAAATGGAAAAAATGTAAACTAACATTTTCACAGCCAGACATTAAATGTGCTATGTGTGTGACTGAATCTGAGACACATATAAATACCATTAATCAACTTTGGAGTAGATTTCTCCCTTTGCATCTAAGTTCTTTCCTCCTTTTTAACAGCTAAAAGTGCAGGGGGAAAGGGGCAAAAGTAATCTCATTTGCTGATGAACTATAACACTACAAATCATCGGGGAGAGAGTCCTGGTGTCTGAGCACTCAGAAAAATAACAAGGGCTACTTTTGACAGCAACATAAACCACCACATTTTTCTCAGTAAATTACCCACAGTAAGTGAAATGATGGCTGAAGGCTGCGTCTGTGGGAGACAACAATGACGCCTTCCTCCTACCTAGGCAGCAAAGTGTAGACAACCATGCAAGTGTCCTGCTGGGTTATTGCTTCACATCCTGCGTGGGTGGTGCATTGCTTCTCTAGATGAATTAACTCCGTGGTGGTGTAAAAATGCTCATTGACTTGCAACTGCATTTAGTACTTCGAAAATACACATGCCAGACACACAGAATAAGGGAGCTGTGGATGCTAATCATGCTAGGCTGTACAGTGCTGAATTCCCAGATGCAATAGGGAATGATACAGTTCCCTGAAGGAAGGAAGACAGGTGAAGATGTACACAGCAACATTATCACATTTGTTGGTATCTGCTTGTTGCAGGCTGTCTCACAGTGCAGAGGAGGCTACAGCTGGGCTGGCTGTGCTTCTTCGCTGTCACCATGGTGGGACCAATGCTGAAGGCTTGGGCTGGGCTGCCCAGGCTGTGCTTTTCTCTACAGTGGATGCCTTTGAAAGGAGCTTTGAATTCAGATGGCTTTTTCTGCCAGGTTTCTCTCAGGCCAATTCAGAGACTATGTTGAATGGTGCAAATCCTGACCCCACCTACCTTCTGCCACCATGGCACGATATGTGTATTCTTTTCTCCTCCACAGCCTGGACGTCCTTGGTTCTGTAGAAGGCTCCCAGCTAGGTAGATCCTTTCTACCCTGTCTCTTCCTTTGTCTTGCTGGACTGGAAACATCTGCCTCCCAAGCACAACTGGTCCCAGAGAACAACTGCTCCAGAGGGCACCACAGTGCATTGTGCACAGCAACCTGAAGAAAGAAATCACTTGTGTCCCTGCAGAAGAAACAACACAAAGCAGCTGTGAGTACAGACATTAATTCCATAATTCATCTGAAATAGTAGTGGCCATGTTCCTTCACGAACTGAAATTCAGAGCTTGTGACCTAGTCATTCAGATACCAGGAATCTGGATATCAAAATAATAAATTTGTTATGCTATTTTCTACCTCTTTCTGCTCTTTCAGAAATGCTGCATACCAACAAAAGATTACTTCTTCAATATTCTCAAATGATCAGGAAATTTATATTTTCCTTATCCAGATTAATGACTTACAGATGCTGCATTTGTTGTTAACTCCATCTATGGTAAAATTAGCATGGTAGAGCTGCTAGTAGCTCTTAGACTCACACAGGAAAATGTCTCATGACACACATCCTTACATGTACATGCCAACTAACTTACAGCTAATTTAGTTGAAAAACAAATCAAGAAAAGATTAAATAAGGAGAGTCTCTAGTGACATCAAATTCCTGCCCACAAAATATTACTTCCTTAAGTGCAGTTTCAAGCCAAATGTAAGCATTTGTAAATGAAGCAGCTAATTAACTGCTCCAGTGGAGGATAATGGGTGGAAGCAGAGTTTTAAGCAAAACCAGTGTGCTTTCTAGCATAATAGAAAAAGGCAAAGTACTAAGAATGCATCAGGATTTCTAAGTCCATGAGCAAAAGACATCTGAGTTTTAAGACAGGAAATACTGGACAATCAAGTCAACAATTTCCAGCAACCATTAGCTTTCAAAGAGCCTCCCAGATGTTCTCTCAAGATTCCTCACTCTGAATCAGCTTCTCAGCCATTTTTTCTCCCCATTAGTGGCAATCTGTTTGTTGCAAAGATAATGAAAGCAAGAACGTCCTAGAAATCATGTAGTGGTTCTTACCCAGACCTCTGCCAACGAATTCTTCTCTGATTGACTGTTTAAAAGGGTCCAATTAACTTCTCTGCTTGGAGGCTTATATTGACTTAAAATACCTCACAGATCAAATGTGCAACTTCTCTTTGATTTGTTTATTGCACCCAGCAGTACAGAGTCTAACGACATGAAAAGGTTTCAGCAGCAGTTCTGGTGCAGTGAATTAACAGAATGACTTTCTAGATTACAGTATTTAGTAGTGATCACAGCACTGTCAATTTTCACCATCCTGTGTGAGGAAACTACGGATGTAAATAGCAGTACAGTGTGGGTGTTTCTCTCTTGGTCATACAGCAGCCTCCTTGTCCCAAGACACACTTCCAAGAAGCTGGACCACATGAACAATGAGTAAACTTTGTGTAGAGCATCTGAAAGGGTTTCTCATATCAAACAGCACTATACAAAAAAATGAAGGTATCTTCAGTAGTTAAAGCAACTAGTGGGGATGTATGCAACTTAAGGGAAAATGTCCTGTGTTCTGCAAGTCAAGGGCATTCCTGAAAAGAAGGGGTAGACAGGTCAAAAAGGCTGAAAGGCAGAGTAAACAGTAAAGCATCAGCCACATTTTCCAACATAAAATTCCTGGATAAAGAGAATTATATGATCAGATTCTCATTAGAGAAAGGGGCTCATCCTAAGTTAAATTAGTTAAATTAATCAAGTAAAATCAGTTGGAACACAGAAGAGAATTTCAGTTGAAGTTCTGTCCCATGTTTTTCCCCAGGTGGTTTGCAGTGGCATTTCCATAAACCATAAGCCATAAACAACACCTGGTAACTCAAGACCATTCATTTAGGGAAGATAGTTAGCACAAAATATTTAAATAAGATAAACACTTTTTCCTTCTCTGAAATGCTTGTCTTCTTCAGTGATATATCTGCGTGGTTCTGATACATATTTCATGTAAATAGATTTACAGTAAAGAAAAATATTTCCCATGTGATTCTACAGGTGACATTTAATATCATTTGGGACAGAAACTGACAGAAGATAGTATTTTTACTCCGTATGAGATGAAACTCTGTGTAATAAAGCAGTTTTTACTGAGTTAAAAATAATATAATTGCCTCATATTAAGAAGAGCTTCCCAAGTTTTGCAGTGCTACTACTTCAGTGGCTAAAGTTTTCTTGCCTATATTTATTGTCAAAACGAGTAGGAATACACACCAGGAAGGGCCATTTGACTCACTGAGAACATTTTTCTGGTGTTGCAGAGAGCCAAGCTACTTGATCTTTTTCGTACACTGATAGAAACTCGATTTTTAACACCAAATATGTGTTTTCTCTCTTGTGTCACCCAAAAAGATGTTTCAGAGCTCACTCAAGTAGAATTAAACCTCTATATTCAAGCACACATTTATTCATTAACAGAGAACCATTTCTTTCTGTGAACAAATTAAATTTGTCCTTTAACTTAAGTATTTTTTTCCTCCCAGAGTGCATGGCTCTGATGATGTATTTATGGAGTGTAGTCATACCACTTCTCTCTCTTACAAGTACCTTAAATTTTGCAAAACTAAAAAAAATAAGAAGATAGGCTCTTTAGAAAAATATGTTGAATTCTGAAGCAATGCCAATGCTTGATACTTTAAAGCACAAAATACTCAAATTGTGGAAAAAACCAAAACTTTATTTACTTTTGGTATGGTAAATTTAGGTACATATGAAGAAGTTTGTATGGGCACTGTTCTCAGGGTGAAGTTTGTAGGAAAATGCACTGGGCTTCACATGTGAACTTGGATTATTCAGAAATTTGTTTTACAGAAAGAAGAAATATTTCCAGGGATTACCATCTGAGCTTCTAGTACTCGTGCTTGATGAATTCACTGGACAGAGACTCACTGGAAAAAGAGGAGGAAAAGCTCAGTTCTTTAGACCTGATCACATCTTTAATTTTTTTAGTTTGTGCTTTGTGACATTACCTTTCAAAGATACTTCTGAGAAGTCACTGTGGAACTATTTCCAGGTGTAATTATCACTACTACCTAGGGGCTACATAAAACTGCACTCGTGACTAGCTAAACTGTATGGTCTATGTTTACAGATACAATATTTGCCAGAAAAAAAAAGGTCATTTTTATGCAAATTAGGCCCACAAGTAAAATATTTTCAGACAATTTTGTGGACTTCAGTAGGCTTTGGATCCCACTTTAAACATTTTTTCTTTTCTAGATCAGCTCTCGTAATGTTTCTGAGTGACAAGCTGTGTATCTATAAACAGAACCAGTAGCAGCTCTTGATCTTCTAGCATAATGGAAGATAATATTTATAATTTGATTGAAAACCACTGTTCATTTAAATTTCACCTTTAGAGGTCATGGCTGACAGGTAGAGGAGACCAGAAACTACAGAATTTGTGTTTTGTTGGGTAGATTGGATGCTGAAAGTACTAACTTCTCATAAAAGCTGTTCTAAAAGTGGCAGTGGTGTCAGCAGTTACTCTTGTGTTCCTGGAGCATTAAACATTCCTGAATGGCTGCAGTTCTGCTCTTCAACAGCAGCTTAGGTACTTTTTAACTAAACAAGTGCTAGTCTCTATCGTAAGAGAAGTGTTGAACATAATTTTGAACATTGCTTTATTTATATGAAAATCACCCTGTTGTGTATATTGTGTGTTATCAGGTTTTCCAAAAGGAATTTGTGTTGGGCTGAATTTGACTAACATGAGTCACAGAACTCATAGTTTTGTTCAGAAGACACTATTGAAAATTTAATTCAATTCAAGGTATATTATAGTTGAAATTATGTATGTCATAGTTTTTATCCTGTAATAGTAGCCTGGAACTGAAGAAGTTAAAGGCTAAAGACTTCGCTATTCGGAATCACCAAAATACATCAGACTGCATTTTTTTCCTTTCCTTTAACCAAAGCATGAACAAGTGGACCAAGGGTTACAGACAGCTCTGTTCAACATGGTAAAATTGCCTTGTTTTGTTGGATTTGGTAACGGCATTATGTAAAGCACTCACTAATTGCAGGCATTTTTCTCTCTGATTTAATAAGACAGGAAGTCTGAGCCACAGGAAAACAGGAAAACAGAAAGAGATGTTTGAAGTATTTTTAAGCCCATTCCCAGCCTTGGGCTCCTTTCAGTCATTACTACTTGTTTTATTTTTCCTGGTTAGTGCCAATGGCTTACAGTGCCCGGGCACATTTCACTGAATCACAGATGCTGTATGGCCTGAAGGCACCACTGGCAGTGCCTCATCCAATTCCTTGCAGCAGGGCCATGGCCAACACAAGGCCAGGTCACCCATGGCTTTGTCCAGGTGAATCTTGAAAAACTCCAAGGAGATTTTCCATAGCCCACTTACTGTGGGGAATTGTTTACGTAGGACATTATTTTTCCACTGATCTCCTTACGACTTTTAAAATGAAGGTTACAATAACTAGACTATTTTCTACTACCTTAAAAGCACCAGCCTCTTAAGACTATCCAATTTTTCTATGCTCCCTCTACATTTTTCACTCCATTGATTATAATGTCGCTCAGAAGTTTCCAAATGAAAAAATGGTTTCTTCTGAGAGTTTCTGGGATATGTATTGTTCAGTCAGGGTGTTAAGTGTAACAAAGTCATCTGCATAATGTGGCATGTGGGATCATTATATGAGAACAACATCTGTGATGTGACTGAGCACAAGTCAGCTTCTATGATACAAAGAAAAGAACCATAATGTTTGAACACAAAAGACTTCCTTAATTGTCAAAATTAATGCAGCTTTTATTTTACAGATGAAAGCGTGTTAGGCACATATTAGATATTCTTTTAAAAAACCTGGAGTATTTCTTAAAAGGTTGCTGCTGCCTTATTGATGTTTCACTATCAGTAATTCTGTATGATATGTCAGCGTTGCTCTGACTTGGGATTTTATTGGCAAGCTCATAGTACTCTTGTGCCTGTTGAAAAATATCTGTTTTCTTGATTATCTTTCTGCTTTCAACTCTATTATGCTATCCCAATTCTCAGATCTTCTGATGCATGCTACATGTATAACAGCAAGTATAAATACAAGCTAAAAGTCACACTGAAGCTGTGAGCAAAATAAATGCACAGTCTGTCTTGTCTGTCCATGTCCATTTTGAATATGCTCACAGATGAATATGAGGGCAAGGGAGGAACTGAGCAAAATGGGCAAAATCACTTTGACAAATCACTTTGAAAGGAAATAATTTCTACACATTTCTGCAAATTGTGGATAAAATCTTAGCACATGAATACATATGTATCTTTGAGAGAGTGAGAAGAAATCTGGAGAAAAAGGGAGAATTTGTCATGAGTGTCATGGGAGATGGTGTCAAAATCTTGCTGAAATCAGGGTAAACAACTTCCACTGGTCTCTCCTTGTCCACTGAGCCAGTCACCTCATCACAGAAGCATAGTTGGTCAGGCATTGCCACTTCACAAATATATTCTGACCAATGCCAGTGACAGACTTTTGTTCAATATGGTTGGAAATGGCTTCCAGGAGGCTTTGATGTGTCTCCTTTCAAGGAAATGCAGTGAGGCTGGCTAGACTGCAGCTCTCCTCTTGTTCTTTAAGACAGGAGTGATATTGCTTTTTTTTCCAATACTTGTGAAACTTTCCACATTCTCACAACTTTTCAAATATGATAACGACTGTCTTCACAATGCCAACTCCTTTAACAATCAAGGATGCATCCTGTCAGGTCCCATGGACTTGTGCATGTCCAGTTCATTCAAGTATTTCCTGAATTGATCCTGCTCTGTTGAGGTTATATCTACATTTCTCCAAACTTTCTCACATGTTGGAGGGTCCTGGTATCCCTGAGGGCAATTCTAGCCAAAAAATAATAAAGAGTCAAAGAAGACATTCTGTACTTCAGTGTTTTCCTTGACCCTTGTCACCAGGGTTTCTACCTGATGCCTTAAATGTCTACCTAGAAACAGAGACTAGACAGGAATAAAGGGATAAAGGAGGTATTTATTTGAAAGGCCTTCAGATGTACACTCTGGGCTCCAGAGGGTCCTGCCTCAGTGGATCCCAAAATGTATGACAGATCACAAGATTTTCACACTTTTATATCAGCATAAATTCACCAACCAGAACTCAGCCAATGATGGAATTTCCCCAAGCCTGCCCCCCCACCTCCTTCCCCCCACCAAGATGAAGGTTTACAGTTTTTTGGCCTAGGACAGTCTGAGTGTCCTTGGAGAGCAAGCTGGGGAGGCTTTGTTATGTCTGTCTTAGCATAGAGAACAGCACTTAACAAACTACAGGAAACTTCAGAGTTACATTAGCAGTACAGGATTTGAAAAATATAAGAGTTAAAACCTAAGGCCTCATACCCAATTCAATGCTAGGGCATTCCTAGCACTTCCCAGATTTCCCTTTGCTGCAGTGAAAGCCCTCATCATTTGTGCCCAGTCACAGCTGCATCTGTTCCAACTGCTCTCTGCTACAAAGGACAGCTCAGAATCACAGAATCAAAGAATAAACAAGACTGGAAAAGAACTTGGAGATCATCGAGTCTCTCCTGTGACCTAACATTACCTTACTAGCTAAACCATGGCATTGAGTGCCTCATCAGGCTTATTTTTAAACACCTCCACAGTGATGGTGACCCAGCCACCTATTTGGTGGCCCATGCCAGGGCTGAACCACTCTTTCTGTGAAGAATTTTTTTTCTCCTCCCCTCAGAGGGTCTGTATCCTTCCTCTGCATCATGAATAAACCTGCCTCACATTTCTAGTCAAAACACAATTTCGAGATTGGTGAGCAAGGCCAAAAGGCAATGACACTGTTCAAGATTTCAGCCTGGGAAGGACACCCTAGCTGCACCTGTTGTATAGCCTGTGAGTGTGTCACTGCCTCTAGAAGTTAAGCAGCTGTGTGCTTCACCAGCTTTTCATGCCAGTTTCCCACCTGGGAAAATGTTAGTCACAGCAAAGCTGAGTGGAATCGAAGTGTTCTTTCTGTACTCATAATTGGTAAACAAGCCTTTGATAAGGAATTGTTAATATAATACTCTTTTAGACTTTGTGTCGAAAAGAAACAAGCAAGGCATAGTCAGAGAGAACTGACTCAGCATCAGGAGTTGATAAGATAGACAAATTCTTTGCAGTTACCCTAGTTTTCCTGCCATTGGTGTCATTACTTTTGCTACCTTTTCCTCTCCAAACTGTTTCTAGAACAATAAAGCATAGGTATGTATAAAAATATTATATGTAAACTCTTGCAGAAATATTCTTTTATTACAATACTTGAATTATTTATATGTACTTGTATGAAAGCGGTTTTTTTCAGCCTTGAATGAAAGAAACTCACATCCTCCCAGCATTTGAATCAGGTGTATGCTGCACAGAGCACAATTACACAATTCTCTGGCATAACTTAATAAAGCAGAATAATCTGAAGGTGTTAAAGCAGAAAGGATCTTTTGGGAAAAAATAATGCATTTGAAAAGCCAAGAAGGGTGACTTTACAATACAGTGTCTCTTTTCCATACCTATATAGTTAGAATAAAAATTGACAAGTGAAAACATTTTAATGTGCCTTTCATATGCAGAAGTGGTGATTTCTGCTAATGTTTTGTTATAATGAGACTTATAAAGAACAACATTAGAAATGTCTTCCATGTACTATGATTTATTTGCAACTAAATTTTTTAGGATGTGGTTTTACTACCCACTTTACTTAACTTTCTAGTAAATTAGGTTTTCTCGCCATCTCCAATTTGCATTCTGTGCCTGTCTTTAGCTAGGCTACAATTCCCAAGGAAAGTTTGATGTCAACAGCATAAGGCATTTCTCAGCACAATGCAGGACTTCAGGAAGCCTCCCGCTGACTGTTGGGAATGTCAAATATCAGAATCATAATGACACCTAGCCTGCTACCGCAGAAGAATGCAACCCAGTGATGGGCCTTTGGTGATTTTTCGGTTCTCGGGTGTGAAGGGAAGAAGCAGTGTCCCCTGCGGCCCCGGCAGCAGCGCTGGCAGGCTGGGTGTTTTCACACTGAATTCTGGATGAGGGCTCCTGGCGCAGCACTGAGCTTGCACCGACTCAGCACTGCAGGATCAATTACCTGCTCATGCCGAAAGGGTGTGGCAGAAAGCACACAGACACATGTGATGCTTTTAAAAAAATCTCATTTGCTAATTCAAATTATACAAGGAAAGAAAATAAGATTGCTGAGAGTACAGTAATGAAATGTAGCAAATGGCAACTCAAGAAGCAGTGCTTTCACTCTGCCAAAGGCAAAGGAACTTTTTGGGGCTTAATCAGTAGTACACTGGAGAAATTCCTGGCTCTTTGTTCTTCCTTTGTCCCTGTTATTATAGTGACTGTCTTTGACCCCCTTTTTTACTACCTTCTCTGCGTTTCCTGCATGTTGTATATATATTTCATTTTGCCTCTGTCACATCCTGAAATTGATTCTACCTAGCTGCATTCCTTCAGTCAGCAGTGACTGAGCATGTGGTGTCAGGCACATTTAAAAGGTTTTCCTTAGCCCCTTGTGAACGGGCTATCCACTGCACAGTGCCTTGTGATGGGAGGGTTTGGGACCTGACAAGCTCTTTCAAGAGGATGCTGGTAAGCTGCAGAGGCTCCAGCAGAGGACTGCACAGTCAGGGCGAAGACCACACGAGTTGTGAGGAGAGGTTGACAGAGCTGGGCTTGCTTAGTTTGGAAAACAGGAAGTTAAATGGTAAATAAACTCACCTAAAACTGTTTGAAGGGGACTTGCAAAGACACTCTTCTTGATTGTGGGGGACAGAGTAAGGGACAACAACCACAAGTTGCGAGCTGACATTCCTTCCAAGAGCACACAGAAGTGAGGAGTGAGATAGAATCTCCATCCCTGGAGGTTTTCAAGACTTGTCTCAGGAACAATGTAGAATCTTTTCTGAGGAATGAGATTGAAAGTGGAGAAAATGAAAATGTTTCTGGAAGGATGGGAGAAAAGGGAAGGCAAATATTTTTCGAAAGGAATCTCTCAAGATAATCTGCTGACTAAGGCCAGTTTGGCCTCTGATCTTTTAGTTTAAGAATCTGCCATGGAAAAATACAAATGACACAAGCTAGTTTCTCACATCCATTGTAATAACAATGAGGGTTTTTTAACAATTTGGGGGATTTTATAATGAATTTTGTCTTTTTTGTGTATTTTAGTGTCTGTACCCACTGTCTCAGGAAGTTCATGATCACAAGCAGGAAATTATGTTGTTACAGTAAAGATATGTTTCTTTAAGGTAAATGTCAGTCTTTAAAAAGAAGGTGTATGGATGACTGGATTAGTAAGTGACTTACTATGCTTGTCAAGGTTGTAGCTAGAAACCGGTTAGTGGTGATCGAATTATTATTATGTAGACCATTTGGAAAAGAAAAATATAACAAACAATTATATTTTACAAGCTTAAATAAATTAATAGCTTTACCAATTAAGCATAACAATCTTTTTTCTCCCACCTTTGTCAGCTGTCAAATCATCAAAACACAACCCAATTTTCTTCCAGCACTAGAATTGCACTGAACTACCATTTTAATAAACCCTTTCATATTAATCAACGTCTGTATTAATATCTTCATAGGACAAAATTGAAGTTCAAGTAAATGATCCAGAATTTTGTGCTTTTGAGAATCACAGGAACTGTGATTTTGGTAAAAATAGCTCTCTGAAGCAATTAATTTCTGTCATTATTTTAGGACTTGTTTTAATAAATAAATATATGTGATGAGAAAACAGTGAGTCATCAGTTAAGCATCTGCTCAGAGATGTAGTAACAATCCAAAACCAGAGCTTAAATTTTGATGCATTTTATGTTTTTTTTCTTTTAACATTCTGATCCTTGACAACTTAAAGACTAATTTCAATAAACATTGCCCCTCAAAACTAATAAATTTTTTAGTAATCAGGAGACATGCTAAAGCACCTTTTGGTCCTTTTTATGAGGAAAGTGGAATTAAATTTAATTTTTCAATCCCCAGTGACACATTCTCTGATGAAAAAGAAAATGATATGATTTGTAAGTGGAATGTGTATTGGTATGGAGGGTTTCTCCCTTTTAGTGGAGAAAATATATCAAACCACTCTTATATGAATGCTGCCAAAAACATGTCTTGATAACGGGTAGCATAAAATACGATTTACCTAATCCATTTTAAGGTTTACTAATTCCTGATGGGATTATAAGAACATATTTGGAACTAGTGGTGCAAAAGGAACATTTTTTACCATTTTATATAACTTTACTGAAGTTTTAAGGATTTTCCCACTGTGGAATAAGCTGAGCCAAAACCTGGCCAGGACTGCAAAAATGAGTGTGACAGTGCAGAAGACCTGATGAGCTTCAGAACAGAAGTCTCAGCTGGAGAGTGATCTGCTGGTTTGGATTCCTGTTTTGCCAAATTTGACCCTTAGTCTGAGATCTAGGTATTCCTCTTCTTATGAAAAACACTCAGTCATGTAGGCATGTGACAGACAAGGCTGTTTACTTTCTAGTGTCTTTTATGATTTCCTAGTTTCATGTTTGTTTTTTTGGGTTTTTTTTTTTGGTTTTTTTTGGGGGGTTTTTTGTTTTTTTTTTTTTTTTTTTTTTTTTTTTTTTTTTGTTTGGTTTGGTTTTTTTGGTTTTTTGTTTTTTTTTTTTGGTGGTGGTGTTTAGAGGTTTCTGTTTGGTTGGGTTTTTTTAATATTCAATATATCATTGAAGGTTCTGATCCAATTCAATTTTGATTTAGATGAGACATCTAAACCCTAAACTGCAACTATTAACTGTTGCCCTATTTCTGATAGACCAATATTTTCCAACATGTGAAAAACATTAAAAAACAAACCACATCTAGTTCTCTGTAGAGCTGTCCTGTGGCTAGTTAGAGTGCATGATGACTGTATGATTTTTGTAGAGAACATTGTGATACTACACCTCATTAGATTTTTAGCATCTAATGCTTATGGGCCTACCCACTTGGATTGGAATCTCAGCTTGAATATAACCAACATCAAATGAATCCATCAAGGCAAACTTGGGTGTTAACAGGAATGATTTTCATTCTTCCTTAGACCCACTAAAATATTAGTCTCGGTGCTATTAATGAAATATTCACTCTAGTTAGATTACTTAAATTTAAGCATTTTTCTAATTTGTTTTTATGAAGATACTTTCTTAAATATTGTTCATAGTACTATTGGAACAAAATAACATATCCTACTTCAAAAAGAGCAGCATTTTGTTGATGAATGGAAGGATCTATGCCAAAAAAAAAAAAAGTAAAGCATTTCATGTTACTGAGAGATGAAAGTTACTTGGTATATATGAGTTAGCAACCGTAGTTGCATCTGAGGGCTTCTACCCAGTGTTGTGTTGGTGTTGTGGTTTCCTGAGCAGACAGACAGGGAATATATACACCATCAGCTGAGAAACCACCTAGAGAAAAGCGTACACTTCATTTGCCCACCTAATGTTAATTTTCTTGAGATTCTACCCTTGAAAGGATATTAGACGTAATTGTCAAATAGCAGTCTTGGTTGGGATTAAGATTGTAGTTATGGCCAGATGTGCCACACAAAGGTAAAAATTTCAGAAGACAGAACATTGTTATACAGATAATTCTCCAACTGAATTATATTAACTTTTTTACTTTGAATAACCACGGACGAGTGGAAGTCCTTCCTTACAGTACTGCCCTGGTTTTGTCTGGTATGAATGTCTTCCTAGTAGCTGATACAGTGTTGTGTTTTGGAGTCAGGATGAGGATAATGCTGATAACATGCTTATGTTTTAATTGTTGCTTCACAGTGCTTAAACTGAATCAAGGACTTTCCAGCTTCTCACACCACTCCACCAGCGAGGAGGCTGCAGAGCAAAAGAAGCTAAAAGGTGGAACAGTTGGGAGAGCTGCCCCAAACTGGCCAAAGGAATACCCCATACCATATACCCAGTCTATAACTGAGTGGGAAAGCTGCCTGGGAGGCTGCTGCTTGGAACTGGCTGGGCATGGGTGGGTAGGTGGTGAGCAATTCCATAGTACTTGTTTTGGATATTCTAAGTATTTGAACAATTTTTGTTGTTATTGTTATTATTATTATTATTATTTTCCCTCTTCCTTTTCTGTCCTACTAAATTATATTCATCTCAAGCCACAAATTTTGCTTTTTTTTCCCCAGTTCTCTCTCCCATTCCCCTGGAGGGACAGGTGGAGGGGGTGGGATGAAGGCTGAGCAAGTGAGAGGCTTTGTGATGTTTATCTGCCTGCTGGGTTAAATCAAAACTGTCCTTTTTGTCACCCTACATGAGGCAAAAAAGGTTGAGATAATGGCAGATCTTATGAGAACCCGTTAAACCAAATTTTTTATAAGCATTCATTATATTAGTTTAGTAGTCACTGGTCACAGGGTTGCCAGTAGAGAAAACTGCAGCTTTTGCTTTAACATTCCCACTAGGAAGTCATGATCACCCTGGCCCTTCCTTAAACACCCACTGTTCTATTCCTCCCTGGCACACAGGAGATTTAAAGATGAAAAGATCTGTCTGTCACATCATTTCTGGTTTTCTAAGAAGAAAAAAGAACTTCATAAGAAGAGGGCCAAATTTGCAGATATTTTGTTTAAATATGTTTATTTACATAGACTCAGTTCTTGGCCTAAGTCAGATTTTTAATTCTGTACTATCTGCCTTGATCACATTAATACAGATATGAATGTAAATTTCATTTTCTCTTTTTGAAGGACACCTTGTAATGAGATTATCCATAAACTGATCTTTGCTATGTGTCTGCTGCTGTTAGCTTCTTACTACCAGGTGCCAAATAAATGCATGCATTATCTTTTGAATTTGTGTCAGTGTGAATTCATGAACACTGTTCCCCTACTAATTTTATTCTCAAAGTGGAAGCATTTTCTGCCATTTAACAGTTAGGTTTTACTTTATATTCACTATTATCCATTCTTCTCATCCTGATCCTGGCCACTGTAGGAGCTGTAGGCTATGGCATCACCTAGATTGAGGATGTGGGAAGAGTGGAAGAGTAGATTTTAACTTTAAAGCTAAATCATGTTACTCAGTATCCCGTACAATCAAATAATGAAAATGTCTTTTAACTATGCACCGGTGTCCCTTAGTTGGTGTAACAGTAACTACAGCAGCAGGTGTGGGGAGTGTCCCTTTCAAATCTGCAACCAATAACTTTGATTTCAAGAAGGATTTTATCCTTTTTTCTTATTCCATTTTTTTTCTGCAGATCCCTTTGGAGCTTTTTTTTTTTCCCATTATCAGAAATGTAGTGGCAGAACTGTCGCTTAGCAGTTAACCTGGGACACATCAGCTGCCTCTGATCTCTTCAGCACTCTCCCAGGGTACCTCAGCTCTTCAAAGATTTTGCCTTTTGTAAGAGAATTTATTGAGTTTGTTATAGCTATGTTGGAAGTGTTTTTAATTTCTTAGATGTGGATGAAATATTCTCTTGGCTTTCTTACTGTATAATTCATCACAGACTTTGGGGGAAGGAGAAGGCGGATAACTACAGACCTAAATGGCTGCTGGCTGGCAATATTGTGATCCCACAGACAATAAATGACATCTCTGAGTGGAGATTTTCAGAAAAATAATGTGAGCTTTGTGTCGAGTGGTTTTGTGACAGCACTTCAAGCTAAGTTCCCTAAACTTGTCCCTTACTGTGAACACATCAAAACAAAAGAAGTTTTAGAACTCGGGAGTTACTCAGCAACAGATCATGGGATTTTCTGAAAGAGAGAAAGCACAAAGTCACTTGAAGAGGACAAAAAAAATTGGGTGTCATGGACAAATCTCTGTCTGTGTTGCCTTTACATCAAATATCCTATGTCCTGGATTTGTTTTAAAACTCTTAAACAAATGTCTTTCTAGGTGGCAGCAGAGCACAGTCTGTCTCTTTGCAGGAATTCCGTCCTTCCACCCCTTTGGAGGTCTCATAGCATGCCTACTCCTTGTTCCTTTGAAGAAATCTCTATCTGTTGCTCTGGAAACCACACTCCTGAGAAGCTCTCATTTCCCTCTAAAAACTTCTGTTAGTGGACAGGCACTTGGATGTCTCCAGGCAAATTGTATTTTCCCCTTCTTCTCTGAAGGGTCCACCTGCCCCAAAGTGTAATAGTAAACACTGGATGTTTTGCAATTTTCCCAGAAAAATTCCAATTAAACATTGCATAACAAAATTTTATGCAAGTGCTCTCTTTCAAAAACTAGTAAACATTTTAATGAATACAGCAAAAAATGTATACACATGGGTGGATGATGATATCTTTAGTAATTAGGAAACATATTTTGTTGCTTTTATTTACCAGTCAGGTTTTCATTTACTCAAACTTTTCTCATGACAGCCTTATGGAAATGTGGCATTGTGAATTTAGGAACAAAGCAAGATTTAAATTAAAAGTGTTTTATTAGACTTAGCCTCAGAGCTCCTCACAAACATCCCTTAGAACCAATGAATTGCTAACATGAACATTATGTGGAATTGCACAACCAACATGATTTCTTTTTTCCTGAAAGGAGATATTTTCTATATGCATTTGCTATAAAGTTTCTGCTTTTGAGTCAGAAATATCTGTGCTGTAGAGGATAAGCTGTATTTAATAGTTCTATAATCACTGAAGCTGAAGCTATACTTTCCCATTAATGACTTTTGCTGGGTAGCTCTCTAGCTACTGGTACAGACAAAACTGAAGGAATTTAATATTTTTTACAATAAAATTATTACTTATTATGGTTTTCTACTATCCCTTTGACATGAAGGCTTAATGAATGAATGTATTTTTAAATTAATTGTGAGGTAAAAAACTCTAGTTAATGTGATCCTAGCTTCTCTGGCAGTGATGCTTCATAAATATAGAGTTCCAAGTTGTTATGCTTTAAATTTAAGATAGGCTGCTAAGCCTCCTTAGAAGCCTTTAATACAGCAATGTGTTTAATGGAGCAGTATTCCTTAAGCAATTATCTTTTTTTGGTGCCATACTCAACCATCTTGAAAAAAATTCTAAGGAGAAGTGAAAAGT
>VZTN01007195.1:107533-126266 GCA_013400515.1 Erpornis zantholeuca | reverse complement strand
TTAAATAAGTCCTTTTTACTTCTTTTTTTTCTTATTTATAAAGTGTATATACATATATATGAATATTTCAGAGACTGAATGTTACATGCAAACCTGAGTTTGCAAACAGCCACTAACAAGCACGCGGGGAAGAAGTGAAAATGTGGGCCACTCTGTGTCTGAACAATCTGGTGAGAATCACTGTGTAATATGCAGGCAGAGGATATAGCATTACAGACTTGTTTCTCAGATCTTGCCAATCTTCAGTTGCATCTCCAACTTTTTCATAGAAACCTAAGGAAAAAACTGTTTTCTCTCACTGGAGGGGAGTAAAATTTTCTTTGACAGTTGTTTCATATTCTCCTAAAAATTCATATGATGGAAGATGGTAATTTTACTGCATTCTGGTCCTCTCTTAGTGGCAAATTGGACAGAAGAGCCTGGGCCTGAGATTTATTACAGATTTATAATGTTTACGGGTCAGAAAAGTCAGGGAGAATCAATGGAAAATTGGTCACATGTCCCATTAGAATAATGAACGATACTCAAGGGACTTATTTGAGCTCCTAAATCCTTTCACAATTAAAGAAAAAGGCCCTAAAATCAACAGCTACCCTGCTTCAAACTTTAATTTTACTTATAATTAGGTGTGCATAAGTAACAAGAATACAGTGACCTTAGATGAATGTCAGGCTTTTTCATTTGCCCTCTATACAATCGTGTGTATGAAGAATGTTACATAGGTGTCCCCAGCAGACTATCAAAAGTAATTTACAGCATATTTCTTAAAAGATACATTTTAACTTGAATTACATATCCCAGACACCTCTGAGAATCAAGAGAAGCATGCACTGAAAAACTCATGCATTGAAATTGAAGAAAACAAACAAATAAAAATTAATATAGAAAGGGCTGTAAATGTTAGTCGGATGCTGCCAAAAACCTTTGCAGTATTTCTTCTTAGCAGAGTAGAGACTGGGCCAGGAAACAAAAAGGCAGAAAATCCTAATAGTTCCTAATAGTACTAATATAAATTAAAACATTATATTGCAAGTTTGAATTTCTGTTTGAAGCTATTGATGACTGAATGAATCAGAAGTCAAAAATCAGCGTAAGAAATTCATATTGGGCTGGGAAGTTGGGGAGAGAAAAAACTGCTAGTTTGAAAAAAATGTTTAAACTTTTAAGAATTACAAGATTTTTTTTGTCTATTGTGTAGTCAAGCAGTAATGATAGTCAAGCAATGCATTTATTGTTACAGTCCAATTTAACACTCCACGCCTTCAACATCAGTAAAATCTGTGGAAAGTATTCATACAGATCAAAAGAACAGAGTGGCTATAAATAATTTCAGTGAATACTCTTCATTTAAGTAAAATTTTGTTAGATGCCTGAAGGCAAAAACCTTGAGTATGTAGGCAAATAAACTAATATGTCATCTAATATATCAAAGGGAAGTTTGTCTCTCATGGCATAGACATAGTCTGGGGCTAAATGATAGAAAGTACCTTAGATTAGAATGAGGAAATAAAATGGTAATACTACTTCTGTGAGAAAATAACGACAAAATGCTACTAAAGGTTAAGAACATTTTTAAGCTGCTGTATCAAAGTCTAATATTCTCATTAGATTCTCCCCACCTGTGTCATATCAAAGCTTAAGCACAAATAAAGGTAAAGGTAAGTTTGTCTTTTATTTTTTGTGTTAGGAGTTGTGTCATGACCAGTTTTTCAGCAGGTTCTTATGGCTTCCAAACGGTCTGAGTTCTAGAACATCTACTGCAAGCAACTGAGGATGGGTGATATTTTCCAAAGTCTGCAACATCAATATATTTTTCACTCCTAAAGTGAATGTCTGACAAAAAAAATAAAGTCGTGCTATAATGTTTTATATATTTTTTATTTTTAACAGAAATCAACTCATATTTTCCACATAAACATTGTCATGTTATTTCATTTTTTCTAGTCCCTATCAAACTAAGATTGTATCTTTTTTTAAAACAGTGAGCATTAATAGTGGTATTTATATATGTGTGTGTGTATAAATATATAAGTAGCTTCACAATAAGCTATTTTGTCTGGGTCTGAGTCAAGACAAGATCAAGCAACTGCCTTGTTTTACAGTTAATTTTGTATTTTAGTAGCATCTTTCCTGTCTTTAAAGAAATCTCTTACTGCAAAAGGAAAAACAGATTAGGATTTTCAAGGTTTTTCTGTTGCTTCCTTTGTCATATTTCTTGTCTCCTGTACAATGAATAATTAGATCCAGTACAGCATAGTGGGGAAACCTGTATGAAATCTGTCATGAAACAACCAGATCTATGGACTTTATTTCAGGTTTTTATTTGTTTATTACACAAGAATATAGGCCAGGCATTGAAATTAAGTATTTGTGTCATAAATACCTTTTTGTCCAATTTTTATTTTCTATTCTATTTTCAGGAATAGCCCAAGTATTTTATTGCTGTATCATCATTATACCTGAGTCCACAACTCATAACCTCTGGGTAAACTTCATATCCAGCAGAATCACATGGTAATTAATAAGATTCAGTAGATGCTGGAGTCCATCTGTGGGTATTTATTTTTGACCACTAATTGCAGGACTTCCCTCTGGACTCCAAGCTGGAGTACTGGGGCCATGGTAGAGCTTTTCCAGCTACCTGTTACACTTTCCATTTAGTGTCAGGGCATCATTCCTCTCCAGGTTTTCTTCTTGTGGAAAACTCATTTTATTTCTGCCATCTTATTTATTTAAATAGGTTCTTAGATGGGAAAAAGGCCAGAATATTTTATATGAAGTAAAAAGCAACTCCTGAAATTTGGTAAAGTTTTTACCCCAAGGCTTTTTCTGGCAACTTTTTCTGCTTTTCCCATCTTTATGTAGCTTAAGAAGCCACTCCAAATTCCACTGTTAAATAATTCTTATGTTTGAAAGCAAGTTAATATAATTTTACTTGTGGATAAGTGGATACATCTTAGTTAAAATGTGTAGTAATCCTTTCAGAATTTACTTCAACTTTCATGTCCTATAAGGTAATAAATATTTTAATAACATTATCTTACTGATTACTGGAATATGGAACAAACACATCCCAACAATGTGTTGATTTCTAGTAATCACTGTAAAACTGCATGCCTGGTTCCAGCATTGATTCAGAATGGATATGAACCAGCATATCTCTCCTCCCCCTTTCAGGAGGTGGGATACTTGTTAAATTAATCAGATGGGAAGAGACAGCAGATTGAATAATTTCAAATATTAGAATAAAGCTATAAAGTCCTGTTTCCAGGAGAAGGAAAGCCACATTGCTGAGAGCAAGCAGTGACCACGAGATGGAAAAATCAGAAGTGGCATTTGAAGGTTAGTAAAGTCGGTAGGACCAATTAATTAAGACAATGAAGCAGAAGAAATTTCATTTGCCTGAGAATCTAAAGAGAAAAGAGAAAAAATTCTAATCACATTGTGGGATTTTGCTGTGCTCCTTCTTCAGATGATATTATCATATTAATGAAAATGTTTCGGGAAAGAAATACTAGAATCTCTGAATAAAAAAAAAAAAAACTTTTTACGTTTTCATTATGCCTTTTTCTTCAGGTGTCTGGTAAGTGCAACCATTTCCAAAAACTAGAGAGACCATAAAACAACTTATTAAACCAAACTAACCAATAGCTCTTAAAACTTCATGGGTGCTATCAAGGATTTGGGAGGTGGCAGCATTTCACCCTGGACCATCACCTGTCATACAAACACTGAACTTAGCCCAGACATAGGTGGGTACTATAGGAAGACTTTAATTTACTCCTTAACCACACAGTAACAGTTAGAACAGAAAATGAAGGTGTTGATAATAAATTACACATTTTCAGGAATATGGGTTAAATGTGGGCAATATATTCTGCTTTCTCATGCAACCAAGTTTTTAAAACTATTTTTAGTCTGTTCTTCAGTGAGTTTGATTTCCTCATGTTCATCATCATGAACAAAAGCTAAAGCTTTACAAATATAGAGGTGCTATGAAAGATTAAAGTTGTTTATCCCAGCATTTTTGAACTCCTGAATGTTCTAATTTGTGTGCTGTGACTCTGCATGAGCAGTTCTGTATTATTTTTTTATGCTTCTCACTCTGTACTTGTAAATTCATACATAAACATGAATCTGCAGCACATTGTCAAATGAAATTATCCACCAACAACAGCAATAACAGGACCTTCAGCACAGCATAAACAAGCATGCAGAACCACACATTTCATCTGAAATACCCATTACCAGCACAGTTGCCCACTTAAGCTCAAGGAGAGGAATTCCTCTCCTCAGCTTCTCCAGCTGCTTCTCAGATTTGCCTCTGAAAAGCCTTTCCCTGCAATCACAGAAACAAACTTGGCTTGGGCAGGCACAAAGTGAGGATGAAGTAGAGCTGAGATGGTAATTTTACTTTTATGCAAAACAAAGAGAACTATTTCAAAAGTCCACCTTTATCAAATATCTGAATGTGAGTGGCATTCCTTTTTTCCTCAGAAACTCAATGCTTTAGTTTCTTGAATTATTTTGATGCTTGTCCTCTCTGGCTGTTCCAGAGCAATTAATCAACTCAGGCTTCTCCTGGCTGCTGAGCCAGTGGGCTGAGGGAGACCTGAGCAATCTGCTTGTTCCAAAGGTTCTTATTTTAATAGGTAGCAAAATATGTACTGTAATGATCAACAGGCAGGCTGGCAGCAGGCAGGCTGGGGTGAGGGGAGGAGGAGAAGGGTGTCATCCCAAACTCATATGCCCTGTCCAGCAAGGCTATGAGATGTTCTGTTAGTTTGACTTCAAGCAAACTGCTGACTCTTTCACTTTTATAAAAAAATGCATAAATGAGGCAAGTTCTGCTTTCTTACAAGTTTTGTTATGAAAGGTTCACACATCTTTGCGTGAAATAGAAGTATGATGTTAATCAACACCTCCTAGTCATTAAAATGCACATTCTATACAACTTCTTTTCCTTTGTGCACTAAGTAGAGATAGTAATACCTCTTTCCCCTTTCATTTGAACAGAAATTCTATCACTAAAATATTTACTGTTTAAAAAAATGATTGATTTTTTTTTTTGATCCAATGTGTTTCAGTTAATAAGGCCAAATGATGGCAAAGCAGTAGAGAATAGCAAGAAAAGAAAAATTAAGCCCAATGGAGTGAGTGGGCAAGGGCTGCCATTTTTCACCTCCATGTGTTGCACACCAGATCGCTGCTTATCTGCGTGGGTGGCAAGGAGCAGGGCAGGGTCTGTGCATGGGCCCTCAGAGATGTTTCTTCCAGCTGCACTACTGCACAGATCCAGGGGCAAAGACAGGACTGATGGCAAGGGTCCAGGGTTAAGTATGGGAGGAGGTGGGGGCAGAGAGAGCTTCAGGGGCCACTCACCAGGGGCATGGGGCAGTACAAAGGTGGGACCAGGGTGTGGGAACCAACGGGGGAATGGAAGGGGGTGGCCAAGGGATAGGGGGCAGAGAGCGAGCAGAGAAACAGGACTGGGGTAACATAACAGAACAGGCTGTCCTGTGAGAGAAGCCCCTTGTGTAACTCAGGGAATGTTTCTCAGGATCCCTCCTTACCAGGGGGTTTCACACATCCAGGCACTGTTTTCTACAGGCCTTACAACCAGAGTAATTAGAATAGTGTCTCTCCATGCAGGTAAAACCTAGTAAATAGAGAATTAGGAAGAACTTAATCTAGATCCACCAGTTGAAATAAATCAGTATCATGCAATTGCAGATGTTGAAAACAAATTCACATATGTGTGAGAAGCCTATACCAGGAGAGAAAACTATGAAGTGGTAATAAGGTAGCAGTTTGTCTGGATTTGTTTAGTTGTGTCTGACTTTCTTTGGGTTACAAAGCTTTTTCTTTTATTTATTGTAGGTTTTATTGTACTGGGATTTCACTTTTTGACTGCATTTTTCATAACTATGGTATGATGGTCACATTTTTAACTTGTCAGTGGCTTAATATTAATATCTTCCATTAACCTTTGCTTAGAAAGAAAGTTAAAAATAAAAATAAACACTATTTGGAAAGTAAACTGTGTTCCTCCATTAAATGTGCAAGAAGTGGAGAATGACACCCTACAGATATTTTTGTGTGTGGACCCACCCTGCTGTCCAGTGAGGCTTAAAACATGTGTTGTGCCAACATGAGTGTTCTCAGTCTGGGTCTGGACACTTGTTCTCACAGTCAGACTGTTGCTGTGCTTTAATATTGCAAGACAGAGCATTGTTTATGAGATTAGAGCAGTATGTCTGAAAACACTGTGGTGTATCTGTTTGGTGTTTAAGGACTACAGGATTATGTGGTTGGTTTTTTATTGCTGTCATTCATCTGAGTTATCCAGAGAAGCAAGGGTCACCTATTGGAAGTGTAAATGTGCTCTCACACATGTACAAGGAACTTAATGAGATGTCAAAACCCTAAGTCAGCATCAAAACATGTAGCCATGAAATGAGTGTGAAAAACATAGAGGTTCACGCTGATGGCAGAACCCAGAATACACTTCTCATTAGTGAGACAGGAAATACTTCTCTGGTGAACCACTGGAACCACATAGTGTTTTTCATTCTTCCAAACTAACCTTGTTTCACTTCAGCTGGAAGAAACTGTTTAGGATCAACAAGCTGGTCTATAAACATGGGAAGAAGAGGGAAGAATGAATGTTATATGCTTTTGAGTGCATTTTAAAGGGTACCATGTAGAATTTATGCACTGAAAATAGGATGTTAACTAGCCAAGCAGAAAGAGCATGATGTCTGATCATATAGTCGTCAGAGTTTCATTTTTCTTTACAAAGTGCTTGTACACTATCTGTCTGATCATCACCTGAGACCTACTAATGCAAAAATTATTCTTTCACATATCCTAACTTCTTCTCCTAGGCTACTTCTAGTGTTGAATAACAGAGATAAATTCAGCCTACTAAACTGTTTTTCAGCAGAGAATTTAAAAGTTGCTGCTGGATGATAAATACTAGAACATTTTTTAACCAGATATCATATATATCCCTTTTTCTTCTCTATTAATAAGTCAAGACCAAAGTGATCTTTTGCCATATTTTAGTGACGAGTCAACAGAAGAAGGTATAAATATGGGGAATAGCCTTTTGGGAAAGCACTGCTTGCAGTCTGGTTTTCATTGCTTTGGCTTGCTCTCCCTGAACACTTATGATAGTGCATAGGGAAGTACATTGTTCACTGATAAGTGAAAGTCTCCTCATCCACTAACCCTCCAAAACAGAAGATAAAGAAAGAATTGGGGTCCTAGCAAAAGGTTCCTTATCTGTTACTAAAATTAAACCCTTTGAAATCTCACTCTGGCTCTGCCAGAGCACCAGGCTGATGTGCCACACCATGGGAATTTTGCATGGCAGTGCCTATGCAGAATTGAGAGGTATCTACTGGGAAACAGGAGGCCTGCCCAAGAGGGACAGCCCTGTAGCTAGAATGGCACACATCTCAATGGGATGGGTGTCTGGGAGAACTTGCTCCCTGGAAATCAGCTAAAGAAGATGTTTAAATATACCAGCCATTGTTCTTGACTGGGCACCTTACTATGAAAACAAGATTGCTATTTAGCTGAGGCTTCCCTGCTCTACAGTACAATAACAGAAGGGACTGTACAATGGACTTACTGTACATATGGAGACAGTGCCTGTGGCTCCATAATCTTTGGCTGAATAGCCCCTCAAGACTTGCAGTGTGGTAATTTCAACACTGAAAAAATGTTTGGTCACACTGGATAATAAAGAATGATGGAGACAATAAAGGATGTGAAAAAGGGTCCAGACAGCCTGGAAGAGGATTAACACATAACTTCTTTCTGCTGATGCTAGAGGATAGACTCCTCTGAACCATGTTTTTGGAAGAAGACTCCACAGCTCTGAAGATGAGGCTGCTTCTGTTTAGTTAGAATACTATTTATTCCTTAATTAAGAATAAAGAATACCAGGGGTTTTAGTAGCACTAGAGACCTAGCATTCAGTGTTTGGAAAAATTCAATGAAAATGTGTAACTGTCACAAATGAATTGTTTCAAGGACATGGAAACATGCTGAGCAAATAAATCAAATTTTGAATCAGATTAGGAGCTATTTCGGTGCAAGGAAACTATGTATTTGAAAGTCCTTTAGTTTAAAATTCCCTGATCCACAAATCCCATTGATTTTCCCCCTTTCTGTGTCGTGGTCCTTCTGCTGCTTGCATGATTTTATGGTATTTAAATTCTCCCCAGAGAAGATCACAGGCTCATTCTTTAGCAGACTGTACAAACACAGTAAGTAAGCCATTCTTCAGAAGACTCTAAAGGCTTACAATCAACATATATAGGCATGTTAATATGACAAGATATAACAAAACTCAGTACATTAAACTTTTACAAAGAGAAGTAATGCGGTCAAGGTCATCACAAGGATCAGTTGCAGAACCAGTAATATCCCAGGCTCTGGACTGGGAATGTAGGGCTATAGTCACCTCTCAGTGGTTGCTAGCTCGCTGTATGTAAAATTTGACTTATAGCCACAAATGCAAATGTATCAAAATCATTTCCACTCAACTGTATTCTCCTCTGTAAATCAGGAACTAGAAGCTATTGCCATGCACTCAACAGCATCGTATTAATTGGTCCCATTTCATATTCTTTTTGTCTGACCAATGCAGCTTGACAGTCTCTAATGGGATAGAGATGCACACCATGGATTCTTAAGTGATCCCTTTTTCTCCCCAAATACATGAGTTTGCTCTTTTTCAAACCTACTTCTACACCCTTCTGGTACCTAATTCCCAAGCACACAATGAAATGCTAATTCTTCTTAATCTGCTTTTATTTTCAAAGGCAGTAATTGCAGAAACATCTAAATAGATGAGTTAATCTGTTTTCCTCTAAATACAGTGCTATCTCATTCAGTCTTTAAAAATTATTTTTTAAGTGAAGCGTTTGGTATTTAGTGATATTAATTTTATTGATTAATTAACAATTATTTTATTAATTATTAATTTAATTTTAATAAATTTAATTATATACAATTTTACAAATTTAAGCTAAATTTAATATATTCTCTCCACACCAGATGTCATACTCAATTGCTGTAGCTTGATCATATCACAGATAGATGAGACTAATTATCAGGGATCTAGTCTAGCATGTACAGAGGATGCAACTTGCTCGCTGAAAAGGCAATGTTGAAACTACTGTTTGAATGGTCCTTGTCCTTTGGTATGACACTGTGTTTCTAGGATTACATATCTGTGTCCTCTGTGGGTATTCTCCATCAAGTGAAGTCTACCATTTCTCCAAAGTATAGACACCTTTAAAAAGCATGGATTAAAAGCCTTCTATGTGTAGCAATTGCTGTTCTAAATGGTGTAGACAATAATCTGAACTAGTCAATATTCTCATAAAAGTTTTTATATTCATAAAAGTCTCAGCTGTAATGTATGAAAACAGCAGTATCTTTGGTGAATAAAATTACCTTTCATGCCTTGCAAAGGAGCAATGTGGTAGGATATTTTTGTTACTGTTGACTCAATACTAGAGGATATTTACAACTAGATCTACATTCATAGGTAATGCTTTTGCACTAATTCATTGTTTGCTACATTATTTTTTTTTTTAAGGATCATGTTATTATTTTATAAAGAGCTGAATTACACAAATAACATCATAAAGCCTCTCTGTTTAACTCCTCTGTGAAACATTTGCTGTCTTATTTTTTGACCTATCCCAAAGCCAGATTTGACTGTGAGTTTGACCAGATATATAAGGCCACATATGTTTTAAAAATACTTTTAAGGAATGTTATAAAAATGTTCAGGAATTCCTCAAGTGTCTATTTAATTTAGTCGATATTTTATGTCACTTACATCCATTTTATCATTACTCATACTCTATGTATTACTTACTAGACATTGACCAAACCAACAAATCTAAATGACAATGCCCTTACTTTGTAGTGATAGGACTTCAGATACCCTCCTGAATATCTGAAATATTTGAAACTTATTGTTTTCAAAGCTGTTATAGCTATTGCATAGAAACACTCTGGCAGACTTTGCTGAAGGTCTATCTTAATTTTAATTCTTTTCCCTAGCTTATGGTTCTTGTTTCTCTAACATTTCTGAATAACAAAGATCATTGTATTGCTATGGCACTCTGCTTGCCCTTAGCTGCACCTTCTCCATTTCTGTAATATCCTGTTTTATAATAGGGTGACCTGCACTGTGCCATTTTCTTAATATGGACTCATTAGTCTCTTGGACTGTGCTAGGATAATTTCCTCAAATTTCTATTGAATAATCATATCTATACTTTTCCAACATATTGTTGGCTTTTACCTCTTTTTTTGACTAATAAACATTACTCAAATTAATTCACAGTTTTTTTCCAGGCATTGTGAAAACCTTTCTTTTCTCTAGTATTTTGGTTTAAGTCAGCGGCAGTGAAGGCCTTCAGATTGATATTAGTGGTTCTTTCTTTCTCCCACTAGGAGCCAAGCATCCCTCCCTCTGTCTCCTGTCTTTTCCCAAACTGCCTCTTCATGCATGCTTTCTCCCCGCTCCCTGGAAGATCCTCTTATGCTGTGACTAAGGACTCCACAGTACTTAGTACTGAAAGCCAAGGATTGCCTTGTTCATGAATATGAACACAGTGATCAGTACAAGAGGTGCAGAAGGGTGTGATGTCCACAGTGGGAGGAGAGGAACTCTTCATAAGGAAGCAGAGAGGCAGCTGATGAAGATGACAATACTGGGAGAGGAAGAAAGTGTTTGGAGATGTGTTTTACAGCCTTTAAATTTTCCCTAAATAAGATAGCACCAAGGACAGAAGAGAAAGAAAAATGAGGTCACTTGCTCAATGTTTACATCCAGCTGGGCAAAAAAAAGCCTCACAAATCTAAACCAGTTTCCTTAAAGTATGACCAACAAAATACATGTTCGTCTTCACAGTGCTTACATTTCAAGCTGTACACCTGCTCATTCAGACAGTTACTAAGCCACCAAGCCATTATGCAAGCCATGCTTATACATATGACTTCTTGAAATGAGGGAAAATGGAGGGAAAAACCCCAATCTCTTTTCATATGTCTTTATTTGGTAATTGTATTTGAGCCCTACCTGGTGACACGTTCTAAGTATATCATCATCTGTTTTACCAGATCAGGTTCTCCATAGGCAATTATGAAGCTGAGATCAAAACAAATCTGCTCAACTGCTAGTTGCAAGAAGGTTTGACATTTAATTTCCAAAACCAAGATCTGAGAAGCAATATAAACATGCACAAAATATCTGATAAAAATGGAGCAGTGCCTTTTGATATCAGGCATTCTGCATTTATTTTTGTAAGTCCCATATTTAAGAATCCAAACCACTATGAAAAAATAAATCCATCCATTATAGTCCCACTGTCCTAAAAGTGAGTATTACTTCTACTACAAGGACCATTTTTATAGCCTTTACCCTTCTTCTGTGAGGAGATTCCAAATTTCTAAATGGAAATTGCTCTGGTTTCCTTAGGAAAACCCTAATAAAAATGCTATAGAGATTTTAATTTCACACACTGTCTTTTAATTTGAAAAAAAATTAAAGGGAACTTAAAAAACCTCAGATCTACAACATAATGAGGTGGAAAATAATAATTTGAAATAATTTTTACTTCTTGCCCACAATACCCTTTTTTAGGGTGGAATGGGAAAAAGCAGGCTTTTCCCCATGTCTGCAGGAAAATGGAAGGCAACACAGGTCGGCTGCACCAAAACCCCATGTGTTAATGTTGGATGTCCAAGAAAGCTCACACTCCTTATAGCTCTGTATCTGCTAACAGTAAAGTTCTGCTTCAGCCATCCCAATCTAGGAAAGCAGAGAGGCTGGACAGCACAGGTGCAGCAAACATTAAATCTTCAGTAGGCCTGAGAGCTCTGCTATACTTCTACTTCAGAAACTCTGTTGTGCTCTGACAGGTACATTTGGAGTTACATTTGAATCCCTGCTTAAACATTATAAATTCAAATTTTTAAAGAAAAACCTGCAACATTTTTTAGGGTTGAGCTTTAAGATGTGTATGACACAAACCCTGTTATATATCTTTGACTTGCTATTTTCAGCTAATTCTTCATGTTTTAAATTTACATTTTACTACATGTTCCTCAAAATGCATATTATTTAGCATCAAAATATTCTTATGTAACTCACAGCAGATAAGAATATCAGTAGTGCCAAGCAGATTATTCTGTATAGCATTTTGGTACCAAACATGAGGGAATATCATCATGAGAGAGATTGGATTGGGAATGTCAATTTGAAATTACAAATTATATTTAATTTAAAAAATTATAACATATTAGCTATACCATTACTTTCTGTAATGTTCAGAATCACAACAAAAATATATTAGTGCATTATGCTATCTTATCTTCCTATGTAGTAATTTGTTTAACAGCACTTTGCATAAATTAAGGGAAAGCAGGAGAATCTCTGCAAACACAAGGGAATTCTCAAGGCAGAATGATAGGGATTCCCTTCGTTTCCAACCCCAGTGTGCCATCCATAAAGAAAATGATGTCCATGCTCTTTATTTTGACTGACATAGGAGTACTGTCACAGAGAAGTTGCAGTATATGTGTTCAAGCAAGTGAATTTATGAATTAAAACCCCATATTTATATCCCTGTTCATTGATAACAATAGGCGCTGGAATATTTTTTTGTAAGTTTATGTTTTACCTTTTTTTAGACCTTTTTTATATTTAGAACTCTTTGGTTTATAGTTAAAAAATTGAGTTTTCAAAAGAAAATTAGATGTACTCCTGTTTTCTTATGCTGAAGAAATGTTATTGTGAGAAAAAAAATTACACCTAAGATTAAGGCTTTACAACAGAGAAATATCAAGCAAAAAGGGTAGAGCAAACTACGAGGCTTGTATGATGCACATCCCATATTTTTCATCCTTGTAAAACTGGAGCTCTTAGCATCCAAACAGATTTCTGGACAAATGGTTCTTCTTGAGGTACTCATATTCCTCTTATTTTTACTGCTCTTTCCCAATGCCTTGTTGTTTTCTGCACCTGCTGGAGCATTTTTAGCCCTTTTACAACTTGATCACATCTTCAGAGATGCATCACATCTGAATCTAAGTCTGCTCTGCAGGAGACCACCAGAAAGTCCACATACCCTCACTCACTCAGTTGCTGTCACACCCAGATGGAGGGTGCTCTGAACGCAGAGCTGTACGCAAAACTATCGACAGGTCTGCTGTCTCTGCTGTCTGATAGTCAATGAGCTGCTATGAGGTTTTGTGATAATATGAGCTAATTAAACATATGTAGAGAAAAAATGCTGTACTAAGTCACTAGCTTAATATCTGGGATGTTTGCTGCATCTCACTGTTCTGGGAGGGCAGACACTGCTTATTTATAAGAGTCCTTGGACTTGCTCATGGATAACTATAACCTCCATTTTTAAGAAATTAACCTCACTACAGCTTTTTTTCCCCCAATGGTCATCTTGGAAAGATGACCACCTCATCATTCCTTTCACTTCATCTTATTGCTGAACTGGCTTCATTTTTTGACCAATATTAATAAAAATTACTTAACCTTAAAAAACAGAAAAGAAAAGAAAAACTCTCTGACAGTGCCAGAGTTCATTTACGTCTAAGTCTTTTATAGCTACAATCTAGCTTTTACAGAACAAGCCCCTTGAAGGCCTTCAGAGGTTAAATATCTGTATTTAGATCCTTATCTTCTTATTACTCAATATCCCTGATCCATTGCACTTTGAGCACTGGTTATGATTTGTCCTCATGTAAGATCCTTGGCACCTTATTCATTTTTGCCTAATGTAGTTTTCTTCATTGTTCTGACTACACATTTTCCACTTCTTAATATAACTCAGACATCCATCCATACAGAGTGAATTTGACAATTCTCATCTAAGATTTTATCTTTTTTTTTCCTCTGGAGAAATATCAGATTGAGTTGGACTTTCTTACCTGATAATGATGTGCAATGAATCAGCCAAGTGAAAAGTGCCTTACCTCATCTCTTCTGACTGTCCTGGTTGGCCTCAAGGCTAAGAAAGACTGTGAAACAACATGAGCCAAGGAAGAAACCCCTGTATGAGAGCAAGGCACCATTAGAACTGTATTTAGAAGCTGAGTATTGGAAGCAGATGTGTAATAAGCAGACACCAAATAACAGTCTAGGACCAACTGCAACTACAGATTGATTTATTCATAGGAATTGTGGGAAGAGACTACAAAGTACCTCTTGGGGACAGACAACCAATGGATAACCTGATTTATCTATAGCAGGCATATCAACATACTCGACACAGGAAAACTAATCTGGGTTTATTTAGTAGGCTATCTGTGTGCTTAAAGGTACACAGGGTATGGATGTGAGCAGGGAAATGTGCAAAAGATTTTATTTTTAAGAAGAGAATGGACTTGCCAGAAAACTATAGGCATTTGGGGTACATTGACTCTTCACTGAACTTGTTAGAGAAGCTGTGGCCATGATGAAAGAAGGCCAGTGCCTCAAAGGGATATCTGTACGGTGCATAAGAGACAATGAACATTTGTTGTTACCTTACAAATCCCATCCCTTTCTCTCCTTACCTTCACTGTTCTCAGTCATGTTAACTTTGCTCGAGCCTTTTTTGGATATATGAATCTGAGCCACTTCAAGGGTGGTTTTGCTTATGTCTCCTTGTAAGAACTTTGATAGATGTAATCTTCTTTTACCCCACTTCCCAAATCTAACATACATCTTCTTGGAACCAATTTGAGTACTAGTCTGACACCACTTCAAAATGCCACTGGTGGAATCTATTTTCTGGTACGTATGTTAATTGGTAAATATTCCTAGTACAAAGGAGATTACTCTTGACTTGGATCTTCTAAGCTGTAATGTGCAACAAACAACATAAACAAACCACAATTTTCATCATAAATAAAGCATTGACCCAAAAACCAATGACTATTTGTCATTGGTTTCTATTGGTAAAGGAATGCAGACATTTTTGTAACACAGGGAAAAACAGCTTACTTGTCTCACCTATTTCTTTCAGTAGATTTTACATTAAATGTAAAAGGACTGTAAATCAAAATTTTAATCAATGCTATTGGTTCAGTGTGAAATGTTAACTACTTACTGACACAATGATTATTGCAGAAATTGCATTTTTTTTATTTCGCACTTGGGTGAAGTGGCATTTCTCTTTGAATAAGAAAATGACACATCTTGGAAATGTTATGTTACTTTTATAAAATCTTTTAATAACAAGTAAAAATATTTTCTCCTAGAAAACTCCACAGTTGAGGTCTAAAACATTCTGTTGGATAAAGAACTCCAATTAAAAAGGGGAAGAAGTGGAACAGAAGTGTATTGTTTAAAGACAGCCCTGTAAAACTCTTTTCTCAACATATATTTCCCTAAAAATAAATGCCATTCATTAAGGTTATTGTTTCAGTACAAAACATTGTTTATGAATACATTATAGATTCACATATAAGAATATTATGTATCCATAAGCTATTCATATTCATCAACCTGTGTAAAATGCATGAACCAATCTTCAGCCAGCTATTGACAGGTATAAATTCCCTGTGCTCATGACGCTCATTTTAGGTGTACTCTACTAGCACGCAGGTGGACAGATATGGTCAACAGCTTCTTTTAGAAAAAAAAATACACTAAAGGATTCAAGCTGTCATGCTGCCAAACTAGACATTAATGTCATCAAGAACCAATGTGTTGGAGGAAGGGGAATGCTGGTTTCAACCGTACCTTCTTTTTAAAGAAGTAGCCTTTGACCTGCTGAACAGCTAACAGGTTTCACCAAGACCTGTACTCACACCAATAAGTATTTAAAGGTCTGAGGAGTGAAATTCAGAGCTTATTTAAATTAATGGCTGAACTGCGTTTGAAGCTAAGAGAGCAAGAACTCTGCTTGGTCTTTTCTTCACCATTAGGCAAAAGCCTGCAGGGGCTCCTTCTCTGCTGCAGCCTTACTGGATTCACTGGGATACAGAAGAATCCCATTGTTCCGACAGCATTTTAGTAAACAAGAAGTAAATCGGCAGTTTTCAGTTAGAAGGGAATGTGTTGAAGAGGGAATGCCTGAGAAATAAAGGAGCACACATACATTCTACATAGAGGTTTGAGTGTGATTTTTGAATTAGAAGTGATGCTCTCATGACGATCTCATGCTGCAGTTGAAAGATTTAAGAGTGGGACAGGTCACAGCTTTCCCACGTCCTGCCTATCTGGTTGATTTGCAGCCATCCTGATGACTGCCACTTTCTTGGTTAATGATACACCAAGTTTGCCCCAGGAAAGGAAAATCCCATCTAAGAGCTCCTCCCTTTGCCAGACCAACAGGTGTACAAGTCTGGTACAAGCAAAGGCTGTAGAGAAGTTTTGAAAATGCAGTGTGGGTACCAAAGTAATATCATAGGTCTTGAAAGTATCTGATCTTACTTCATCTAGTGAATATCAGAAGTTATTCCACTATGATCAAATATTTTTGCTTTTTTTAATATAACTTTAAAATAATCACATTGATGGAACTCCTGGAAACTAATTAATTAGTGCTATTTAAAATGTTTGTCATTACCAACAAGAATTTAAAAATTAATCTTTGTGCTTTCCTGATTAAAGTACTATAGCTGAATAATAAAATAGAAAATAGATAAACAGAGTGGTGGTCACACTTTGAAGTTTTAAAAGAACAGAAGTAAACTAAAACCTAATTGTCCTCCAAGAACATTAGTGAAAAAGGAAAAAATTAAAGACAACTGTTAAAAAAATCCGATGTGTCTTTAGACAGAAAGAAAATTCTTAGTGGTCAGCTAACAGGCAGAACTTTACTCACCAATGTAAGAGAGGCATTTCAGGATCCTGGGGAATGTCCTTCTGACAGAGGCCCATTCTGTTAAGCAGAAGAAAAGTCTCGTTGTGAAGATGGCCCTCTGAGAAGACTCTGCTGTGGGCACTTCTAAGGACATGTTTTGGTTGTGGAAGGATTAGAAAGACCCATTGTTAGCATCATAATGGATGAAAGTATACAAATGTAGCCTGGAGGAGGAAATTAGCTGTTTCCATGGAAGATTTTGGAGGAAAACTTCATTTTTGTAATTGAAGGTTAGAAGAAATGTGCGGGTTCCAGTTTACATTTTTATATAAATACTTTGAATGTTTTCTTTCTTAACAGTATCAGTTATGGACTTATTTTTTAACCAGAGAAACTCAATCGTTTTATCATGCTCCATTTGATACTTTCTTTTTTCTTAAGAGACTTCATTGTTATTGGAGTTCCCCAAAAAAACCACCATTTGATCCATTTTTTGTCATTACAATTCCTGCCTGTGTGAAACACGAAATGTCAGAGGAAAGCAAGGGAAACTGTGTTTTATCTCAGTCGCAGCTGACCAGTGCCAGTATTTTCAGATATTTGAGGCCAGTGGGAAAAAGAGGAGCGTTTCAAAACCCAGCGGAGTCTCTACTCCTGACTTGACTTGTAAATGACGATTTAGGAAGGTGTCTGTACAGATGGGTGCCTACAACCCTGAACTTCTCTTCTTGTGCTCCAAGCTGTCTGAATGGAAGCCAGCTCCAGGCTGGCAGCCATGTGGCTGGCTTTGCTCTGCACCGTGTTTGACGTAACGTGCCCTGTCTCTTAGCATATGGAGGTGGCCCTAATCAGCCCCCCAGCAGGCCATGTTACTTTGCACAACAGTGCCTTGCTGACTCAGACACAGATTTTCTAGACTAGAGTAGTTTTGCCTTTGAGGCTCCTCTCTATTAACAAACTGGCAAACTAAGTGTGAAATATTTGGAGAGGCCGGCTTTGTGTATTTTAGTCTGGTTATCCTTATCTTCTTAGAAAATCTGTCAGGATGCAACAGTAACTCACGTTCTGCATCATGATTTGCTTTGAACACAGCTTTGGCACCATGTTTGCTTGTCCAAACTATTTGCATATCTTCAGATCCTGAAGCCTGAAGTGACACAGCAGAGAAAGGAAGGCTGGTAGAGCCCCCAGTGTTCTTCAGCTAAAACAAGACAACAAACTGCTTGGGCAGGCGCTGCACACACTTCTGCCTCGCAGAGTGATCAGAACGCAGCTAAGTGCTTTGTGCCTTCTCCACAGCTGGGGCACAGCTGAGCATGCCTGCACAGGCCAACAGAGAGCTCTTAAGGGATGAGTAGCTACTGGTTCTGCTGGAGCACTTTCTTTTAACAGCTCCTAGTTTCAAGCTATGGGGAATAGGAAGAAATGTGGTCTTAATGATTGTTCATAGGACCCTTAATTTGCTTCTCTGCTGATATCACCACCACAAGGTCATTTACCTTCAGGTCACATTATAAGGCTCACCAAATTGGTTTATTCAGAATTTTGCCAGTTGGAGACGGTGGGGTGCAATACCTGGGTATTTGTTCAAGTTCCTTAGGGTGAGATGCTGCCTACATAAAAATCAGTCTTAATACTGGAAGTTACTGACACAAACTACAGCAATACCACCTTTCTTTTCTAAGCTAGTTAACAGGTGACACATTTCCCTGTTTTCTACTATTACCTGCTGTGGACAAAGGTTAGCTTCTTTCCTCATCTTTGGGAAAAACATATGAAACCAAAGTAGTTCAGAAATGTCTCGCTAAATGAAATGGTGAGTGCATGACAAAAAAGAGGTTCTTTATTAGTTTCTACATAAAATCATACGAAGTCAGAAGAAT
>VZTN01007195.1:80033-105033 GCA_013400515.1 Erpornis zantholeuca | reverse complement strand
TACCTCCGCCACCCTTGCCCATGGCCCAGTACCCCAGCTCAGCTCAGCCTGGGGCCATTGTTCCCTGCCCAAGAGATGCTGTGGATATCCTGTCCCATCCCCTGCTATTCAGGAATTGCTGTTTGGCCCTCCTTGACTGATTGAGGCCTGGCTTGTCACCTTGCCACTGCCAGATTGCTGAGCCCTCACCATCCCCACCTCTGCTTGCCCTGCCCCGATGCTGAGAGGCAGCATCCCATGCAGGAGTCACTGGTATCACTCACATGGTTTCTGTGTTGGAGTCCCTGCTGGCTCCTGGCTCCCTGGTATCTGCAGAGCAGCCCTGTTGCTGCTGACCCCCAGCCCTCTGGTTTCACACACACCCCAGTCCTGGCTGCCTGCACAGCTTCACCCCAGTCAGCAGCACAGAAACACTCTTAGGACTGTCTGGGGGTCACATCTCAGGATTAAGCTGTTGTTGCTCTTGTGAAACTTCCTGGTGTCAGAAGATTCCCTCTCCAAATCACTTCCATAAGTCAACAGAGAATTTGGAAACCATCTCCTACACTGTTTGTAGGATGCAGCCCTCCACTCCCAGTGAGGAGGAGTGGTGTATTAAATCTACATAAAGGAAAAGGGTGACCAATGAAGATTTTACATAGACTCAGGATTTATGCTTTCAAGATGTGCTGTGCTTGAAATTGAATTTTCTATTGCAAATAGGATGTGATTATTAAAGTTGATACTGAAATATTGATAGGCATTTCAGACTGCTAAAAATGTATTTAAAGTGTGTTTTTAAATACATAATCTCTTAAAAATTGATGATGACAATTAGATAAATAATAGAAATGTTTCCTTTGTTAGGGAGCATTTTGATGCTGCAGACTAACTAAAAAAGACATGGCTCAATGGGCCTGAGCAAGAACTGCCATAATTTTCTTCTCAGACTGAAAATGGATAGCCTGGGTGTGTTGGGGTTTTTTTGTACAAGATCTTCACAGAGAATATTGAGAGTCTTTATTTAGTCACAGTTTTGTGTGCATGAAAAAAGAAGCTATTTGTAATATTTGCAGTATTTATCCTGCAACCGACCTAAAATGTACCGAGTTAGTATAGATTGCATAATCTGCTAACATAATTCTTCCCACATTTTTACCAGAAAAATGTAATTTTAAGATGGGAATTTGATTTCACCAAAATTGTGTGCGGAAATCAGCAGAATGGTAAAATAAAGCACTGTATCAGTCCAAATTGTGTTAACATCATCTCACACCTTCTTCTGTGATTAAAGAAAGTTGGGCATGTGTGGTGTAATTAGAATATTGACTTTTGCACCAAAAGTTGTATAACTGAGCTTAATAGTTTTTCAATCATCTTTTTTTTTATTTTTTTATTAGTTAGAGACATAAACTGGGAATAACATGTAGTCTACTAAATTTAAATATCAGTCACCTTTATTTGACAAGCAAATAGCATAGCTCTAAATGAATCAGCTGTAGACAGCTTATCCTAGTTCATATCTTATCCATGAAACAGTTACATATTGGCATGGTGAACTGAAACATGCCTATGAATATTGCTCTTACAACTGGTTTTAAGCCAGCTTTTGATTAACTGTAGAATGTTTATAGTGCTTCAGTGTAAACATCTGCCACATATACATATATATATATGCATACCAGATGTATTGTAATGGTAACTAATTCATTTCACTAAGAAAGTCCTCATGTAACTACAGCAAAAAATATTTGATGGATTTGTGGGCTAGGTACTTAATACTTAGAAACTTTTTTTATTATGGATATTTCTCAGATCATATCCTCTCGGTATTTTTTGTGAAGTCACAAACTTGTTTTGCTTATTTTCCAAACTGGCTGAGCACAAACCAGCTCCAATGTGAAACCTCAATTTAGCTCAGTGCTCAGCCCAAGGCAGTAATGCATGTGGATGGTCTTGACTTCCTGCAGATACACCTGCACCTTTTTCAGCTGAACCACAGAAGACTTATGAAAAGATACTAGATGCTTGTTTATAGACAGCAAAATCAAACACTCAATATCTGCTTTGGGATGAGCTAGTCTTGATTCACAGATGTTCAGTGCCATTGAAATTCCATGAAGTATCTAAAACCTACACTTAGGACTACAAGACAATATGTGGTCAGATGAATTACTGAGCATATTTTTTGACACTACTAAGCAGGACTTGTGTGAATCATTGATCATTCAATAACAATCAATACAGATGCATAAGGACGCATAAAGTTATGAAATAAACTTTTTTTTTAAAGTACATATATGAATACAAGGGAAGATTCCATTCTGACTGGAATTGTAGAGCCAGAAATCACTACCAGTAATTTTTGTATCCACTGCTTTGAATAGTCTTACTTGCTCTTTTCTTTGCAGATAAGGTTAACATAAATGTTTCCTATCTCACAACAAATCCCTTCTCTTCCAGATATGCTATTAAGCATGCAGAAACAGGTGGGGGTAAAAATTACATTATCTTCTTAGATACGAAGAGACCTTGCAATTTTTTCATTTTTTTCTTCTTTCGGCTACACTTCTTCTTGTTATCCCTATAAGAGTAGTTGGTTGGGGTTTTTTAAACAGTAGTAAATAATTAAGGAAAAGACTGAAATTACTTTTGGTATGATGTAAGAGGGTGATTGCAGTATTTCCCCCAGTCTTTGAGATGACTGCGAGGGTTGTCTAGTTTTTGGAATTATTTTTGATAGGCAAAATATTGTGATAATGGAAATTACTTGTAAATTAGATGACCCTTTTTTTTCCTCTTTAATTTTGGCTGATGAATAAGAAAGCACTCAAACACATCTCTTCTTGTCACCATATCAGTATGATGATTCCAACGTGTGTGACCAATAATATGAAATTTTGGTGTAGTGATAGGTACACATGTTTGCAAGAATTACTCTCCGTATTCAGTGGGTGGTTGTCTTTCAGCACTAGATGTTTTGGGTTCAAAAATATTACAAGAATAATACTGGAATTTATGCAAAGAAACTTTAGATGGAATCTCATCTGGCATAAGATGGTGTAACAACATGAACACCTAAGTGGACTTGCACTGGCTCATTTCCTCAAACATGATATCTTAATTTCTCTTTTCTGGTTTTTCTTGGCCAGAACATACCAGTTTTAATGCTTCTGAGCTTATAAAAAGTGACCATTATTAGTACTACTGTTTATAGGAAATTTAGCTATGTGAATTACTCGGAATTCCTCAGTACTCCACAATGGTTCCAAGTCACATATACCAAACATGCCAAATACAGCAGAATTAAAGAAAAAACATCATACTTGTCAAGGGTGAGGTTATCAAGGGACATGGAGCATAAACTGGTGAGCAGTGAGGACTGAAGCCCTGACCTGAGGAAGGAGTAGCAGTTGATGCATCATGAGTGTAATCAGCATCCAGGTTTCAAGGCCCCAGGGACATGGGAGTTTTAAGGTGTTACTGGAATGCACTCATGAGATGAAATTAAGACTTGTTAATGTTTTGTATACATCTGTGGTTATAGTTCCACACAGAGTAGCTGCTTTCATGAAACCTGCAAAACAGTTAACTGGAAGGAGCAGATAAATAATTCTCTACCATAGGAATATTGCTTCCCTTTGAGGTGATGAAATATGTGACTTGTGTGTCAGCATGCCTTGTGATGTGCTCAGCATGCCCAGTGTGCCAACACACAGAACTTTCACAAAGCAGCCAAAACATTTTCTCTCTTTGTTCTTTCCCTGAATCCCTTTGTGCTAAGTCTCCGTGACTTTGTTTCATTGTAGAACGGGGAAATTAAATCTGTTACACTATGCTCATTACTCACCTCTCAAATCCATTCCAGTCAAACAAATTTTTCTTTCTTTCCTTTTTATTTATTGCTAATTGAGTTAAAAATATGTACAGATGATTGTGAAATAACTACAAGATGCTTTCAGTGACATGCTCAATAAAACAGAGCTGAAATTCACCCCAGTGTTCTGCTTTGGGCTATAGACAGCACAGAGCAAAACAAATAGTACACTGTCAAAACAAACTAGAAAAGCTCACCATTCATTTGGTTTATGGATGATGTGTCAGCCAAAAAAATATGCAAATTCCCCTCAGAAATGAGGGTTACCCCCAAGTCTGAGGATTTTTTCTAAGACCATTTGGACTTTCTCCAGCCAAAATCAAAATGTTCTGATGCAGTTTCAGACTGGAGAGCCTATTGAGAACTCATTATCTTCAAATAGGATTACACTCAGTTAATATGAGAACATGTACATTACAATATCTCATAAAATCAAAAGTTCCAATTTGCTCACTACATGTAAATCCAATTCAAAATATTTCCATAACATATATCCGCTGGATGTTACACTATTTGTATGTCACTCTAGAATGGATTAACTCCATGACAGGCTAGTCTCAGTTTTTCTGCATTTGGTGTTTTTAAACAGTTTATATTTGTTATCATATCAAAGACAGGCTTCCAGTTTTCAAAAGGAAGAAGAGAACACAGCGCCCAAGGCTCTTCCAGCATTACATTTCTTATTCCATTTTATCTTTCTTGGTTTTGACTAATGTCAGTAACAGCTACTGGTAATAAACTGCTTGTTACAGCTTGCTCTTGCCTTCAAGCACTGGCTTTGATACATTGTCAGCCAATTGGAAGCATTTCCTGATTACATTTCCAAATTGCTTGTTTATTGATCGAAAGTTAATAAAGCAAAAGACAACTTTTCAGCTTAAATTAAATGAAAGGTTCCTTTGATGTTCAAATTATCCAATCAACCAACGTGCAATGAAATGTAAGCATTTGAAAGTTTTATCTGGAAAGCAAAATGTACTAGATAATGGTTTCTGGCACAGCCGCTGTATCTAACAGCTAATGAAAAACACCCATAACTTTAGATTTCATTTATTTTCAGTTGAAAAGTAAACGGCACTGGATTTTGTTATTTTTAAATAGCTGAAAACATGAAAGGGCAGATATTATATATCTTTTTGACAAACTATAATTCCTACTGCAAGCATATTTGGTTAGCTGCAATAAACAAAGTAATATACATTATCATTTCCTCAGAGTCTGGACTTTGCTTTTGAATCTATTTGCTTCTGGTGCAGTATTAAAACTGCTGTGCTCTGTCAACTATTACTATCCCATTCAAGAAGATGCTCCAACCTATCTGGGATATTTAGATGTACAAGAGATGTCTCCAAAAATTACCATAGGTCTCATCATTACACTGCTTCTTCAAGACCTTTTACTCACATGGTGAAATTTATTTAAACCATCTAGAATTTAACATCACTATGTTTTTCAGAAAGTCAGCCACTTCCAAAAATTTTTCAGGCAATGATTTTCAGTACAGTTTAAACTGAGAAAACTGAAGGGGTTACTGTATGTGGTGTATACAGTAAGAACAAAATAACAAATAAGAGCAAATCTTAGCTAGTAAGAATGACACTAAAAGAGGTATGACCACATTATAGCTCAGACTTCATTAGGAGATTCAGGTGTTTTATGGCAGAATAATCTTGAAATGGGCACTTTCTGCAAAAATGTATAATTATGCTAAAAATGAACATAGGCTAATAGATTTTATTTCCATGTTCATCCTACAATCCTGTAACAGAATTTGGGTATTTTAAGCTAAGACCTGTATTTGTAGACCACATTGTAAGTGATTGTATATTACACCAGTAGGAACAAACTCATTTTAGCTGCACAAAAGCAATAAATGTGATACTCGCCCTGTCAAATGATAAATAACCCCTTTTTAATTTTGTTCTAGTCGTTGTTGTTGTTGTTGTTTAGAAGTTTGTTATTGCATTGCGATTGCAATAACTTTGCAGTAATAAATGCAAGTGTAAATGTACTGATGCATGAGGTCTCTACATGTCAGAATAAAAATCTTTCTGTTCCTTGAAATGAAAAGCCTAATTGAAATAGATTTGTAAAGGCTGGAGTTCATTCTGCCAAAGACAGCATATTTAATGTTTCTTTGTCCTTTTGACATAACCCCACATAACATCTCTGAAGATCTTAATGTCAAAAAAAGCTTATAAGCACAGCCACAACCAAACAAATTTTTGATGTGATGATGACCTGATAATCAGGAAAGAAAGGGAAATATGGATTTTATTGTATTAGTGTGGCAATTAAAGATATTACTTTTGTTGTAGAACACCAGCTTCATTAGGTCTGTTGTTTGTTGCATTTTCTTTCTCTTTTTCTATTTCTCTGTAGATAGAGAGATACATTTAAAATAATCAGTGTAAAGCAGAAATTGATTTATGTTGGAATCCACTGCTGTGAATGTCAAACAAAATGGCAGTGGTCCAGACTCAAGATTTATCCATTTTTTAAATCTTTTTTGAAATGTGAATGGCATTAAATCCAAGGAGGACAGGCAAACTAGCACTGAAGTGGCAGCAGAGTCACAAGCATTGACTCCTTGCAGACACCATCGGAGAAGATGGTGGCATCCACAAACATTTGGGTGACTCTTATTCTGCTCATGGGCTCACACTTCCTAAGCCTCTGCTGACTCCATCAATCTGCGAGCCCTTCTGTACCTCAGCCTTTGCAACTCCTTTTCTACCATGAGCAAACGTCAGGCTCAAAAAGCCACAGCAATTGCATCTGGCAGCTCCCATGAATATAACATCTCTTGGACACGTGGGTTGCTGCAGACATGCAGTCAATTCCTTCGTGTGGGGATCAATGCCTGCACCCGGAAAACTAAGCTGACAGGTACAACTCTAAAAATACTGGGATAATTTCTGGCTTGTTTCTTCACAACGTAAAAGAGGTGGAAAAGTGGTAATGGTAGTCCCAGATAAAAGAAATAGCCAGGAACTTGCTATTTCTTTATATTTAATACTTTTTCCTAATATAAGGGAATTTATTTGCAGTCAGTTCATGAGGCTTTGTAGCTCGTATTTCCCACATTTTTCTTCAAAGAAAAGAAGGAATAGAACATAAAAATTACCTATATGAGTGCAAGGTAATATACATATGTACTATGATGTCTGAAGCATGGGTCTTAAGGAAAAGGGGCAAATATGACAAGATATGGGATTAACTGAAAAAATCGAAAGCACTGCAAGCAGCAGGACATATTTTGTGGATTTTCCTCAGATATCTTTTTTTTGTGTGTGTTGAGTTCTTCAGATGATGCAATATTGAAATCTGCCCAGTGGGAGCTCTAAAAAACACCATTCTGAGACTGATAACCTCATTTGGAAAACTAAGCTTGATTAAGGGGGTTGTTCCTTTCTTAACAACTTGGGATTTCCATTAATTTCTCCTCTTGTTGGAAGCAAAATATATCAGAAAGAACTTTAGAATTAAAATTACTAATTATTAAAATTAGAATGAAGGAGAAGTTTCAGGTTTGCTTGTGGTTTTACCCTACTTTAGACAATGGGCAGAGCCCCTTCATCCAGGATCTCCTTTTCACATCAAAAGATCTATTGACTGACATGAATGAGTGTTTTTTAATTATCTGAATCCTGTGCATCCATACATTTTTTTTAAGGTAAATAACACTGTGTTTTTATTAATAATAAAAATACTTTTATTATTAATAACTTCACAGTGGCAGCTATCTACTTAATGAAGAAATGTAGGTTTTTCTACTTGAAACTGTAGTAGGTTTTTCTACCTGAAACTGCTTTCCACTTATAACACATTTTGCTCTGTCAAGCCTCCATTGGTTTGGTGCAAGAATGTAACCAAAACCATGAGTGCAGGTCCTTAAGCACTTTCTAAATTCACCAGCCTAGCACAGCACTTTAAGAGTGGGGCTTTTTTAATGACATAAGAGTGCAGGAAAATGTTGTATGATATTCACATAGTTCCTTATTCTAGTCTTCTGAGTTTTAGAAGCCATACATTTCTTCAGGATCTTTGTATTTCATGTGTGCAATTTGAAACTTAAAGAATAAACTATTTACATGTTGCAACTTATCCTTAATCTTAAACAACATTCCAGCAAATAATTTCTCTCAGAACCATAGATCAATTATTTATTAGATTTAACAGTGCAGTTATATTTAATTCTTAAACAAGCAAAATACCAGGGCCATCTGAAACACAAGCCATTGATTGGATGCCGATTTTGCTTAATTTTAGTGAGACTAAACTGCTAAATACTGACAAAATACAGAAACTACTACATGCAACATTAACCTTTTTCCTGCCACACAGATGTGCCCTGGGGTAGCCACTTTAAGGTATTAGGATGCTGTCATTAGAAAGTTGCAGGGGTGAAGTCCGATGTACTCTCTGTGCTCAAAGCCATAGGCTTGTCCTTTTACTTGATCTCTAGTCTCTGGAAGTCTTGCATCACTCAAAGAGTTAACCTGCTCAGACACATTTGGGGATTTTAGCCACAAGGGACATTTGTTTGCATACTTTTAAAAAGTGATGTCTCTGAAAAGGCTTCCGCCATGCTGACTTCAAATTTTGCAACACTATAACCCGCACATCACTCACTCCAGCTCCTCCTCCTTGCTGTGTAAATGGGAGTGTAAGCAGTGTTTTTATTTAAAGACTGGGCTTTATGTGTGCTCCTGTACTACTATTTAGACACTATGCAGTACCAGGCAAAGGTATTTCTCTTGTCTAATTTGTCACATAATCACCACAGAAGACTGAATCCTTCAGGGAGCTGAAGGAGTCTGAGACATCTAATAAAATCACCCTTTGCATGGAGAAAATGTTTCACAATGAAATAATAAAATGGGATTTCAGTTAGGAAAAAATGAGATAAACTAGTGTAGCAAATAAGTAAAGATTATACACATAGGCAACCCACTGATCAAATATTTCTTAGGGCTATGGAGGATCTATCAAGGATACTGAGCCAGTTAGATAAAGAAATTACTGAAGAGTGATTTACTGAGTTGTTTAAGAGTCACGTTAGAATGATTAGTTTGCTCGCAGCAATGTGCTAGCTCTGTTTTATTTAATGATTAGTTAAAAGCTGTGATAGAATATCGCATAAACGACCTTCAGTTGTTTATTTAACTATTGGCTGTGCTTACCCCTACACTGTCAAACCAAAAATATTAATCATGTTATCAAAACCTTAGCTTCATGATTACTTCCTCTACTCAGGGCCAGCACTAAAGCATAACTATACAATAAAAAACCACCAGCATGTTTCAGGACATTTCTTTTTGGGTAGAAAACTTCTGCTGTTTGGGTATTTGAATCCCTGGGCAACTGGTTAGAATGTATCTGAAGGGGTTGACTGTATTTTGAGAACCAGGAATCAAGGAAGAAGAATAATTATGATGTTGATTGGTTAGTTTTGTTGAGCAGACAAGAGGACAATATTTTTCAGAGAATAATCCCCAACTGGTAGCTCCCAATGCTGACACTTGTCCCCATTCTGCAGATCACTCATCCCCTGAGCCCTGTGAATTTGGAACTGCAAGGAATGCCACTCTTAAGAGCCAGCATTTCCCTCCTCAGAACTTCCCTGTCTGAAGTCAATACCACCTTCCTCTTTGCTGCTAGAGACAGAGAGGAGCCTTTGGCCCTGATTAGCTTCTATGAATTCAGAATTCCGAGATGTATCACTTTTTCCCCCCATCGTTACTTGCACTTAAGTCTTCTCTTATCTTCTTATATCTTCTATGTTTCATTGTGCAAAAAGACAATTGGGAATTTTCATCTATGTCTATTTTTTAATGGACATAAGGACTTTTTTTTTCTTTTTCTGCTTTAAAACCTTAACATTTTCCATATTTATTTATTTTTTGTTTTTAAATTCACACTCTTTTCCTGAAGTAAGGAAGTCTAAAACTGTAAAGTTGGGTTTCAGTCTTTTTATTATCTTTCACAGCATAAGTTGAGACCTAAACTTGAGATCCAGTTAAAAAAATTTTAACAAGACATACATTAAAAAAAAAAAAAAGAAGAGAGAAAAGGAATTTTCCTGTCTGCAAATGTAACTCATAACTAAGAAGTAAGTATTAGCACATCTGTTTCCCACAGAGCTCTCAAGTAAAAACACTCAGTTGCCCAAGACTCCTAATAACCATTAGGAGTATTATTCTGGTAAGATTAGCTATTCTGAATACACGCCATTGTAAACTTCATGATGAGCACGTCTGGATTTTTAGGGGTTACAAGGGAGGAATGTATAGCTCCAACTTAGGGGCCATTTGTCCTCTAGTTTGCTTTTTTTTGGCTCAGTCTTTAAGCTATGATGAAGAACAGGGGCAAATTTGACTTGCCCACATTTGTGATATTGCGATATAGTTTGTTAACTTCATACAGGTGAACGTGCTCATTACTGGCAAAATTATAGAAGGGATCTCAGAAACTAATTGACACCACCATTGCAGCAGATCAACTTAAATAGCAAGCATGCATAGCATAAGCTCTGGAATGAATGCACTCTAATAACAGATATTTCCAGACTCTGGATTATGATGGATGTACCCAGCAGGGATAAATTACTTCTCTCCACAGCATGACTGTGCCTAGGAGACACATGCTCTGCCTTGTGTACTTTTATCTTTCATTATACTTCACAGACTCAGAGCAGCACCAAGACATAAATGTCCTTGTTTGCTTGCCCCACATAAAAGACAACATGCTACTACCCTGTTCTTTGCAAAACAGGGCTATACCCACTGAACTGTGTGCCCGTCTTCACAGGAAAGTTCATAAGTGCATTTCATTTCGCTGTTAGGTTTGCTCTGCTGTGTTTTAGTTATTCCCTTGGGGCTGGTATCTAACATAGGGGAGCCTGACAGTTAATGGATGGTGTACATTCCCAGTGCCCAAGCCTGATCCAGCAAACACATCTGTGTAGTGGCTGAACCATTTAAAAGCTAGTGAAGAGGAAGGGAAGTTTGTTAAGTGATGTCTTTCTGTTATTACCGTGGTTACATAGGTATGTCCATGAGTGCTCAAGTTGTGTTTTCTTGGCTGGAAGGGTGAGACTAAGTTAAGAAAGGAAAAATATTGCTAAAGGCCAGTGAAAATCTTGTACTTGCTGAAACCTTCTAGGTTTTGCAGTAGCCTCCCAAGAGAAACAACAAAGGTCACTGCTTGCAACAACCATGTAGGTTTAGAAACTAGAGAACATGTAAGAATGAATAATTCTCAACTCCTAGGAAGACCTACGTGCAAAAAGAAGTCTTCCCCATCTTTTAGCTTTATGGTGTTAGTTCCTATTTGTGTTTCTCTAGACTTAAGAATCTGGTAAGCAATCAATTCTTGAGAAGATTACATACTTTTTCAGTATTAGCAGGTAGAATGGCTTAAGTCAGAAATAATAGTAATCTTTCAGTTTCAAATACTACACTATTTTGGTGAAAATTTCCACTTTGAATAGGCTTCTAATACAATTCCTCAGTGACCTGAGTCATAAGACAATGAACTTCTGTCACAGGTAAGGAAGAAATCTACTTGATTGTACAGAGTCAAATACAGAAGTGCTTGAACTGTTCTTTAAAGCATAGGCTAAAACCTAAAAATAAAATAATAAAAATAAGTAAAATAAATAATAAAATAAATAAAAACATTACAGTCATGACCAAGATAATACAGCTGGCTATAAAGTATCAGTAATACAGGCAGAGTCCTCTTCCATCCAGGCAACAAATAATTTAGCTGCATCTTGGGTTTTGGCAATGAAGGCATAAAAAACAGGTTGCTAGAAAGAAAACCTAGTATCAAATGATCATCGATTTATTCAGCTTAATTAATCAGAAGAGCAGTAGCTTGGGGGTGGGGTGGCTGCATCCTTTCCCCTTAGAACCACAGGTTGTGATGTGGGCACCAACCAATGTGTCAGCACAGTAGCTGCACTGCAGTGCTGCTGCCACCCCCAGACGCACAGCTGCAACCAGGCTTGTAAAGGATCTCAATTTCAAAAGATAAACTTCGAAAAATTAAGGAAACTAGTTAATGAGGTCAACTGGATTAAAGAGCTCAGGGATTTTAATGTGGAGAAGGCGTGAAATTTCTTTAAATCAAAGGTGTGAAAACTGTCTGGAACTTGCATCTTAATCAAGGGGAAAATCTTGTAGGGAATGGCTCCAGAGCTGGCTGGATAAATATCCACTTCTGAAAGGGCAGAAGAAATAACAAGTTCCCCTAAAGGAATAGGGAGTATTCCATGTATGAGAGGCCAGGAAGCAGAGAAGTAGACATAAGCGCCAAAAGTAAAGCTGAATTAGACCTTGTAAATTGAGACAAACAACAAAAAGTTGAGGGGCTGTTTTTTTTCTTTTTTTTGTTTTGTTTTGTTTTTTTTTTCCCAGCAATGTATGTATAAATATAAAAGGGAACACAGAGGGAGACACTCAACCACAGTGTAATGAACAGGGGGTCAAGAATAAAATGGTTCATCTGTGACATCAAATTTAAATCAAATATATTACTTTCTGTAATAACAGAAGTGCTGACTATGGGAAGTGAGGACTGTCTGTAAATTAGAATATCCAGGCTAAAATTAAGACTAAAAGACCAATGCAATTACATCATATAGGCCTAACAATTTCCATCCCAAAAATAATCAACTAAGTAAGTGCATGAAATTGCAGGTACAGTGGCAGTGATCAGAGTGCATCTCTCAAGTAGAATGACCAAGCTCCTGATAGGGATCAGCAAATAGAGTCCTTATATTTTAGACGGTGGTGAGAATACAGGGTAGCTTAAACACTGGAGGTCAAATTAGTCCGATCTCAGCATTATACAAGGCTGTAGGGGAAGCCTTGAAAAAGAAATTAAGAAAGAACAGAACACATAAAATGCACTGTGGACCTTCCAAAGGGATGTCTTCCCAGACTAAATTCCTTGTTTCTTTGATAACCGATTTCTTAGAGGAGGGAAATGCAGCAGGTCTAATCTATCTGCAGTTCAGTAAAGGTTTGGGTTTATTGCCACTTGCAAAGTAGTTCAATGAAGTTTAGCAACATACATGTAACCAGGCTCCTCAAAATAAGAAAGGATAAATACAGTAAGTCTGACCCAGAAAGAGTCTTGTCTTCTTTCCCCCACTGACTCAGTTCATACTGTCTGAAAAAGCAAAAGTAAAGTGAATCCACCATACTTTCATTTTGTAGTACACAGTAATATAGAGCTAAGTGATATTGAGAGAAATGTATGTTGCATTAACCAATTTCATGTTATATTTATTAATGCTCTAGCTGGACACAATATTGCTTGTTTTTCAGTAGAACTAATGAAAGAAAATGAGATTACATAATTAGAAAAATATGTTTGTTTTAAGTGCATCATACTGCAAATGGGAGAAAAATAGTTATCTACCCCTTTGCCCAAATTAATCAAGCATAGTAATAGATTCCAGAAAATCTACATTTTTGTTTAAATGTATTAACTAGAGAGGCCAGCTGAGATTAGTTGAGGCAAGTCATCCCTGGACACAGCCTCATTTACAGCACTGCCTTGGAGACTAACGTGCTGGCGCATATTTCTGTGCTGTTGACTATGGGTTCCGCTCACTCTCCAGCTGGAAACATCTACTTAATTTTTTATTGGTAATCGGTGTTTTCATGCTTCCACTTCCTCTGTTTACCTGAGTGTTTGCATGAAGTCTGCTAATTTCTGGATGGATGATAGATTGTGCTCAGACATTTTGGTGAATCAGCCACGTTCCTTGGTGAAAAAAAATAAAAGGAAAAAAAAGAAAAATAAAACAGAGAAAAGCTTCTATGTGTGTAATGTAACTTCTCACAAAGAGCCCTTTCTCTCTTTTTCCGACATTACTTAATACTGTTTAGTATACCTGCATTTTTGAAAGCCTGGATTTGGGGAAGTAGCCAGGGGTATTGTGAAATTCACCTTCCTTAGCAACAATTACAGCAAAACAATGCCTAAAGAGTTTTTCTCCCCCCATATATATATGTGTATATATACATAGTCTCCCACATATGGATAGGGGGACTGAAAATACAATGGGGAATGCTGACTGTCTTTACAGTAATTAAAGCTTACTAAAATGCTTCATGATTCACTTGCTTGCTGGAGATGCTCTGATGCAGATTATGTTTTAACAGATAGTGATTTGCCAATAAACACTTGGCAAACAGTTGGGAGGCAGAGATGGAAACAATCCATTGCATTAGGCACATTTTAATGATTTTTTTTTTTCAGAGGGAAGCTCAGCAAAATTGTAATTTCTTTAATAAATAATTAACAGTGTATTATTTCAATAAATAAATTAGTGTTTATATAGTAAAGAATACAAATGTTTTGTGCATACATTCTGACCTACTTCTCCAGTCCGTCTTGGCTGTTTCCCAAAGAATTATTTTTAAAAATTAATGATGAACATCAAAATATTTCTGTTTATAACATCATATCAATAGTAGTTAAATCTATAAAATAATTCAATCGTTTATCCTTCTTATCTTGGGAATGTTTAATCAAGCTTGATATTTGCTTTAAATTAGCACTGTCAAATGTACATTAGTAAAAAATCTCCCAAATCATGAAAGATTTATAATTTGAAATGTATTTGGATTATTCTCTAGTTAATCAGCTAGATAAAAATTAGTGGTACTGTAACTAAAACAATTAATTGGATTTAAAAATTAAAAAATAACCAACTCATGCTACTTCATGTACTGCTTCACTTTGGAAACACAAATAATATCTTAACTACATCCCAGAAGTTTTTTGAAGTCTGCACTAAATCATAAATCTGTTATTTAATCTTTAACAGGTAAAATTTGTATTTTTTTTTAGGGACGTTTTGAACAAGAAAGGGAGGAATACATTTTTCTGACAATGATTTTATAAAAATATTTATTTACAACAACTCAGTAAAATACATCACAGCCGCAACTTTAAGTACAAAGATTTTCATATTTAGTTTAAGAGGTTCCTTTACTCATTTTTACAGAGGTTTTTAGGAGGTGAAGGCCATGGACAGAACACAGCAACTTTGCTCTGAGCATTATTTTAGTTAGAAATCCTTATGTGCTTAGCATCATTAATGATCAAAATGAGCTTGTAAGTAAAGCACCAGTGGGCAGACTGCTGTACATCCCTGAGAAATTACTTCACTAATGTCTTGCAGAGAGTGTCTGATGATCAGGATAGCCAATTTCTGTGAGGGCTGGGCTGGGCTGGACTGGTAGGAAAATGGCAGCATGGAAAGCTTCAAAGATAGAACTACCCATCCGTGAGCTGTTCAGAAGAATGAGCTGTGAAGTAATGAGTTTGGTGTCTGGCAGACTCAAGGGACCAAGGGAGGTTTAGAAGGGAGTCACATGGCTGTTCTTCCTTGGGAGAGACCAAAGGAGCTGCAAGTTACAGGCCTAAGCCAGGAGAGGCATAGGAATATTCTCTGCCCTTTAGACTAAAGGAATGTCAGAATTTATAGGTTATGGAGGGTTTGGGAATGATAACAGAGACAGTAAATATTGGTAGCCTGAAACTTCATATTATCACAAATATGAATTGGAATGGACCCACAAGGATCACTGAGTCCAACTCCTGGCCCTGCACACCACCATCGCCAAGGGTCACACCATGTGCCCAAGGGCATTGTACAAATGCTTCTTGAACTTTGTCAGACTTGGTGCTGTGAGCACTTCCCTGGGGAGCCTATTCCAGAGCTCAAATACACTATGGGTGAAGAGACTTTTTCTAGTATACAACCTAAACCTCCCTGACACAACTTCAGGCCATTCCCTTGGGTCCTGTCACTGCTCACCACAGATCAGTGCCTGCCCCTCCTCTTCCCCTCACGAGGAAGTTGTAACTGCAGTGAGGTCTCACCTCAGCCTCCTCTTCTCCAGGCTGAACAGACCAAGTACCCTCAGCTGCTCCCCATACGGCTTCCCCTCAAGGCCCTTCACCTTCCTTGCTGGCCCCCTTTGAACACTCTCTAATTGCTTTACATCTTTCTTATATTGTAGCACTCAAAACCGTCCCCAGGACCTGAGGTGAGGCTGTCCCAGTGCAGGGCAGAGCAGGACAATCCCCTCCCTTGCCTGGCTGGCGATGCTGTGCCTGATGCACCCCGGGACACAGGTGTCCCTCCTGGCTGCCAGGGCACTGCTGGCTCAAATTCGACTTGCCATCAACCAGGACCCCCAGACCTCTTTCTGTGGCAGTCCTTTCCAGCATCTCATTCCCCAGTCCATATATGCATCGACGGTTGCCCCATCCCAGGTGCAGAATCCGGGCCTTTCCCTTGTTCATATGCTGGTTGCCCAGCCCTCTAATTCTGAGGTCTCTCTGCAGGGCAAGGTCTCTCTGCCTTCAAAGGAAGTCAACAGCTCCTCCCAGTTTGGTATCATCTTGTGCAAGATCACAGTGTCTTTTGTGCCTGTATTTCACAGGGTTGTGAATATACCTCTGCCTGTTGTACAATGCATTTGTTTAAAGGAAATCATGGTGGGAGCTGCCATTTGGGTGAGTAAGACTTCAGCCTTGGGAAGAGTTTCAGGAGACCAGTGTGACAGAAATAATGTCTGATGTGCCACATCTTTTGCGTAGTCCAAAATGGCAGCTGTTTCTTGTTTCTATAAGCAAGTATTAATTTATTATCCTTGCACTCCTCTGAACCCCCAATATCTTTTCTTGTAGTCCAAAATGTCAAACTGAAAAAAAGTAGGTCTTATTCACAGCAGGATGTGCTTTACTCATTCTAGCAAGCTAGCTATGTATGCTTTGTGCTTTTAAATTATTTAGACCATCCAGATATGTCAGAATCTGTTTTATCTGAGCCTTGTTTTGTACACTATTTTTTCACCTCACAATACTGCCATTAGTCATCACAGGCTAGCTTACAGGCTAATACAGACCTTTGCTCACCTTCTAGCATTGGAGATGCTTCCTTGGGCCTACTAGAGCACAGGAAATTCTTTAGACTTCTTTTCCACTCCTCCAAAGCTCTTCAGAAAAGTCTCAGGAGATCTGGGAGATTAACAAGAAAATACAATATAAGATAGATGGAATTTCCTATAATCATTGCATATGCTAGGCTTCTTCATGTGAAAATGACTATGGATTTTCATTTGTGAAATTATATTAAATATTCACAATGCAAGATAAAATGGATTTTTCTGGACCCCAAAATAAAATAAACACCTATGATAATAATGGCCTCCTACTACTGAGATGCTAGATTTATGAATGTTGCTGTCCTGAAGAAGCAAATAGGAGGCTGAGTTGTTGCAACTGATACCATCTTAGAGCCACAGCAAACTTCAGTAAGACAAGCATTCGATCAGGGTCCCTTTGTACTGCCTCAGTAGTGAACAGGAACTATAAAGCTGTCCTAAGTAGGCAAGGGAGCATTTTGGACTGGAAAGCCTGGCCTGGCAGTGAGAGGTATATTGCTATGCTGCTCTCTTCTAGTTGGTGAAATGGGTCCTCAGTTCACTCATGAAGTCTTGAATACTGAGGGTGCAATCCAGGTTATCTTTTTCCTTCTTGAAAAGTTGAATTATGTCTTGTGCATTTACAGTTAATGCCAATGCCTTTTCCTGGCTCTGTAATCTCATGTGTCATCAATAGTTTCTGGAGAGATAAAGGATGCCCTTCTATATGTCCACAACTATAGCCTAGCACATATACCTCTGCCTTCCTGTGATCCCAGGGCAGTCCTAGCTCAGCCTTCAGAGTCAGCTGGCTTGCATATGTCTATCAGATGCTGTTGTGAAAGCTGAAGTTTTCTCTAAGCAGCATAAATGCCTGGAAAATTCCAGGGGATACAAAATAATTTTGGGTTCAAGGGCTGCAGCTGCGAAATTGAAAGGAGGAAATGCTAACCTGAAGTATGAATGTCCTGCTGTGAAATTATTGTGTTGTTGGATAGGGTGGTACGTGCTGAAGGCACGCACTTCCAAGGAGCAAGGGAAGGCAGAATAGAAGGGACAGTGTTTGGCCTGAGCAATCTGGTCTGCTCAAAAGGGTAAATCATGCCCACACAGGAAAATGCCTTAAAAGCATTTATAAAATACCTCTGGAAGGTGCATTATTAGTTTTGTGAAAAACTAGTTTATACATGGATCTGCATGAGATTTCAAAATCAATTAAACAGGAAAAGCCTAGTGCTCCCACTCTAGGCTGCCACATCCTCAGATGTGCTTCTCCTGTCCTTCATTTTCCTGAGTACAAATGACTGCCACCTGCAGACAGGCTGCCCTTCAACCCCTTCCATTTCGGGGGGCCCCTGCAAGCCTCCTTGTCCCTCCCCATAGCTCAGCATCATGTTGTGTGCAGGAACATTGCTGGGTCTCTCAGGGTGGCTGACCTCGTGGGTTGCACCAGGATTTGAAGACACAATGTAAACGGAGGAGAGCTCTGCCTCCCTTATAATTCACGGAATGTGCAAATATCCATATGTATCCTTTACTGCTGGAAAAGGACTGAAAAATCTCAGAGTATCCAGTCAGTAGAGTGCTGTTTGGGGTCTTCTAGTAAGCTGTACTTTTCATAGAAGTGAGTTCGCATGCTTTTTATCAATTTACCAGTAAAAACGTCTGGAGTTGATTTGGGGTTTTTGTTTGGGCTTGAGTAGGCCTCAGCCCCAGGCCCCCTCTTCTTTTTCCTTGTTTTGGCTTCCTAAAAATGCAATTAATTTTTTTTTCAAAGGAAGGGTGGTGGTTTATGTTACTGGGATCAATGTCAAGATACAAGAGTTCAGTTTTCTTCTGTTGTGAATTTTCTCTATGGTATGGCAACTGCACCACAACTGCTTCCCAGCACTGCTGCTCCTCATAATTTTCTTATTCCTGGCCATCTCTTATTAAGACATTTCATCTTAGTAGGCTCCCAAAAATGAAAACACTCCAACTGTTTGATTTTATTAATGAAACTGCACAAGAGAGGGCTGAACATCCACAGCAAGAGGCTGCCATAGTGCTCAGAAAATACCACAAGGCAGAAATATCCACCTATGTCACAGACATTGGTTCTCTGTCCTCATCGAAGTAGCTTGGGACACAGACCAGGAAATGGTACACATTGTCTCTCTTCCCTGGGGTATTAAGGTCAGAAAATAAAATATGAGCTCGAAAATTAACCTTTGGAAAGAGGGGCTGAGAAGTGAATTATCATCGCCTGTCTTCATCCTCCCCACAATCTGAGTACCCAGACATGATGAGGAACCCTCTGCTGGAGGAAGGACATTGCAGACCAGGGGGTTTCTACCACTGTGCTATATTTCAGACTCAGTGCAAAGTTCTCAGCTTTAAGTGAGAAGTTATTAATGCTGTGACATTTGAGCTGCAGCCATCGATCAGTCATGGTGTGATTTCCCAGTCAAGCCATCCCTAGATAATGTAAGAAAACATGACATTGTTGTGCTTCTTTTTACTGCTTATGTGACATGATTGTTTTATTCAAGGATAAAATACCCACAGTTCTTCCCAAGTTTTGGAGGTAAATGCATTTTTGGTCTGGTTTTTCTTTTATTTCACCAATCAAAATCTATAAAGACAGGGTTTTTTTCCCCTATATGCTGTACATGTAATCTCTCTGTCAGACCAGCAGGTGTATGTCAGATCTGTAGGTTTGGATGTCAATTCATATTTTAAATCTTGCTAAAATTCAGGGTCTCTGGGCACACTTGAGTTTGGATTTTTCTTGTGGCCAAGCTTGTTTCTCTTTTTAGAGAAAAGGCAGCTGAAAATCTATATACAATTAGAGTTCCCATTGTGAATCTTAGCTTTCTTTCCAGTCACTATGATGGTGGCATTTTCATATTGGATTCTGCTTCTGTTGTAATAATTCACAGCCTGGACAACCTAAGTAATCCACCAATTATCTTTATTTATTTTGTATTTTGTGCTTGTGTCGTTTGACCTCTTTGCATTTGAAGGAGAAAAAAAGTTAGAACTCAAACACCAGCCAGGCTTTACCTTTGTTATCCACCTTCACATTTGGTCTAACACTTTTGGCTTTCATCAGGGGAAGACATATAATGTAGGTACAGACATATATTAAAAAAAGAATCAAAAAGTGTATTTCAGTGATAACCTGTAATCTGAAAATATGTTTGGGAAGTTATATTCAAGGCAGTGAACATTTACCTGGAGTGTTTGTAGCAGTGGGCAGAGCTGTAGGGTGGCTGGGAACAGACTAGACAGACTGAAGAAGCTGTTGGTACTCATACACCCTGGAAGAGCAAGTGGGATGAGGAACACGAGCCAAAAACCTGAGGGGGAAATATACCTGACAAACTCACTGTACAGCAAACTCATAAATCAAACTTATCTCAGAGCTCATATAAAACATGCTTAGTTCACAGTTTTCAAGAAAAATTATGTCAACTGTTTAATTTCAGGTTTCGTTATTTTAAATTAAGCAAATATTTTCATCTGAGGCACATGCACTGTCAAAGGGAAGCCAAATTTTACATAGGTAGTTCCAGAGGAGATCGAATGTTTTCCATTTTATAAAATTATAGTACTAAAAATATTTATTCCTTAATACACTGTTGCTCGTAACAACACATCTATGTGTAACAAACACATCTATGGTTTTTCAGAGTTTATTGGTCTGGGTAGACTTGGATAAAAGGCCATCTGTTTCCAGTGGGGTCTCTTCAGACCGATAAATGTAATGTTGCTTTGCTCATTCACAGCAGTGAGATTCAACTGCATAACCATTCAGTTTACTGCAGAAGCTTTTCTACAGAAGCTTTTACTATAGAAACACACTTTTATCCATTGGGTACTTGCTTTGTTTCTGTAATGGTAATAATGTCTTCCTTCTTTCTGGGAGTGTTAAAAGATGATTATTACAGCTGGCTGGCACAGCCTCTGAATGCCAAAGCCTTCTCAGCCCTCTTAAAAAATCTGCATTGGGTATTATTCATTTAGTTTTTAATTATTAGCATTTATATCTGTTTTTACATCTTTTGCATATCATTCAGCTGTTCAAAGGGAGTATTCCCATGCTGCCAGTCTGAAGTGCTTCTGTTTGAAGGCACCAGCAGCCCGGGGAATCCTCTCATACACAGTCTGTGGCCAATCCAAAGAGCTGCCAATAGGGTTTTGCCAGTGCATATTGAACTGATACCATTTTGGAGACACTTTATCTGTGATCTTAAAATAACGAGCTCAAAAAGATTATTTCAGTGTCTTTCTAACATATTATGCTTGCTTTGGTCTCTCAGTAATTATTTTACTCATATATGCTGTATTCTCCATTACATATTTACCCTTAACAGCCTGATACTCTATTTTCCAAGTAAGCTGCAGGCTGTTGTGATTGCTATGTCTTGAAACCTCCTCCAGAGGTTGCTAGAGAGATAAAGTGCAATTACCAGCTTTAGCTGAACAACATAAAAATTGTGTTAGATGACATCTAGAACAGTTTTCAAATAAATTACTCAACATTTCCACTACTCCCTCCCCCAGTTTTTTGTACTCAGAGAAAAGTAATTTCATCTGTAGCTTAAATGGGATATAAATAAAGTTTTTGTGACTTTCTCCCTTGGTTTCTCACTTGACTCCCTGGGGTCAAAATTAAGTTCCATTATTTAAGACTGACCTTTTGATCTATACCTATACATTTTTAAATTTCCAAGTCTTTATTTCCATTGTTCTAGCTTATGCTGGTGTCTTTTGTTCATGTTTTCATCTTATTTTCTATAGACTCTGCTCACACTGTGTTTGTATTACATGTATGGGAGATCCAAGAACTATAAAACCTACTTGAACTGATTATCTGCAAATGTTTACCACCTTCATTAAAATACTTAAGACAGATCCTTCTAATTACTCTAGCACAGAAACAGCTGCAATTGCAGAAATTTGTTTTGTATTAGACACCAGAGAATCAACAGTTAAGTTGTGGGAAAGAGGGAAAGAACTTTTTCTTAAAATTAAGAAACTGACATTTGCACCATATTACAAATCAAACAATCCTATCTTTATCTGTGTTTCTCTGTCCTGTGTAGTCTTTATTTTCTATTGGAGATCATATCTTGACATACATTGCTATGATTAGGTCATTGACCTATTTTCCTCCCATATGGATTATTTGATATCTAGCCTTGGCTTACACTGCAGACTTAATATAATTAAGTAAAAAATGTCAACCAACACAACTTCTTTTGAAAGCAGTCTGTCTTAGTTGCATGGGTCACCCAACTCCTTAGTTCCTTCCATTTGGTTTCCAGTTCCTTCTAGTCCTTGAATCCTCTAGTTTGTGCTTATATCACATTACCATGTGCAAAATACAAAGCCCTTTCTGTATGACAGATATTTTGTTCTAGACATTTCTTTTAACTTGAAAAGTTGAATAGCTTGTCTGATGTTTAGCACAGAGTAAGTTTCTGCATGCATGTTATTTCAGAGGAGTTAGAGAACCACAAATGTGCACGCCTGTAGACCAAACACCCATGTGAGCATAACCCTCTTCATAATGAAATATATTCAAAATTTAAATATAACTGGTTGTCTTACAATGTAAGACGTAACCAAAAGTATGTGTTCTACTACCATCTGTTAAAACCAGGCAGGGCAGTGTTCTTTATCTCTGCCATGACACATCTCTGATAACTCCCTCCAGAGGATATCTTCTGTTAATGGGCTATCAAGCGTCACTGCATGACTCATAAATTACATCATCCCATTGTGAGATGCTCCGCCCAGGGCGAAAAACCAAGCATTCCTACCTGGATATAATCTGGGNGACTGCTGCCACCACCTTGTGTAGTGGGGTGTCAGGCCATATCCTGATTCTGTCAGGGTTCAGCCAGTGTTTATGCATAATTGCCTTGTTACATATGTTAGTAAAGAACTGTTATTCCTATTTCCCATATCTTTGCCTGAAAGACCCTTAATTTAAAAATTATAATAATTTGGAGAGAAGGGAGTTATATTTTCCATTCCAAGGGAGGCTCCTGCCTTCCTTAGCTGACACCTGTCTTTCAAACCAAGACAATGGTTTTTTTAGGTTTTTTTAAAATGTCTTTATCTTATCTGGTTAAAAATTTTTGATCATCCGCAATTAGTGACACCTTAAGAATGGCATACTGCCTGTGTTTTGCTTCTTAGTTTCTTATAGCTTTTTAACCTAATGACAGAATGTTCTGTGGGATAATATAGTCCTCTGTGATTCTAGAAATATTTTTGTGGGTGTTATTGCCTGCTGCAGTTGCTGTGCCTGGAACTGCAAAAGCCCTGCTCTGTGCATGCGGCATAGGTCAGCAGAATTAGATTTTCTCTTGATGAAGTTCCACCCATTTCCTGAAAATATGTTGAACTCACTTCAAATAGCAAAGCTCTGTGAACTGTGGGGTTTCATTTTTAGGATTTTGTTCCCAAAGCACACTTGTAGCCAAAGCATTTTCATGCAGCCTTGCTCTTTTTATTTGCTGTCTTTTAAGTATATCTATTCATAAAACTAAATCCAGCTGGAGTAAACATCAGCCATGGCCAGTCTTTGGTGCATTCGTTTGTACTGACAAAGGAAACATCACTAGAAATGCTTTTAAAGATTAAAACTTAGTGTCTTTGCATTATGTTAAAGATATCTTTTGTGGTTTCATCTTGCTCAGAAAGCCCCCTGGACTGTTGTGTGGACATGACCAACTTACTGGTTTGCAATGAAAGATGCTTGAATACCTGCCATGTGCCAATGAAATGGAATAGAACCCCATTCTTTCTTTCTTGAGCCACTAAGTGCTATATTTGTCTTCACGACAGGTAGCTCTTCTGCTTTCTTTTTTTATGTTTTCAGAGATAATTTTTTGAAAGAAAGATTCTATTCAGAAGCTAATTTCATTATTTTCATTATTACTTTTTTCACCCTATGACATTTCAATATCAATTTGAAATGTTTTGTAACTTTGAGACAAGTGACACCATGTAGCATCTTTCAGAAGAGACAAATTGAAAGTTAAGTGTTAATTACTAATTTGGAAAAAATTACTTGAAATGTTGTTTGAACAATTTTGCGTACATGCTGTTGCTTTTACCTGCCTGCTTTCAGGGACTAATGCTAAAGAGGGAATAAATGTTGAAGACTTTCTTGAATTCTTTAGCAGCCACGCCAAATCAGGTTATGTAGGAGAAAAAAAAATCAAATGTCTCATACCATATGTTACTTCTGGTACACACATACCTGTAGACATAGTAGAATAGAAAGAGTACCTCAAGTCCATACAGAAATTAATGGAATGAATGGTACCTGCAGAAGCATATGGTAATTTCCAATTTCCACTCTGATATGTCTAATTCCATTGTGGATACTGATAGAGAGGAAGATGAGGAAAGACAAATATACATACCATTCAAGACGGGATATGAAGAATACTGATAAGTTGAAGCTTAAGAAACTATCTGAGTTTATGCAAAGCTGGTATAAGTGTGAAAGCCAACAACATGTGGAAAGGAAAAAATCTCTCTAAGAGGAACTGGTTCAGAAACATCATTTACTGTGCCTGGTTAACTTACTAGGGCTTTGAAAATCTGAAATGTGTGATGCACACCATCAAATAGGGGATTTCTTAAATTACAGTTGTATGCTAATTATTCACTTTAGGCAGTGGTTTGTCTGAAGCAGTAAATGATCCCAGACTTGTCTTAGCAAGAAAAAAATCTTACCACTGAAATGTTGGGGACTGTTAGTCACCAGTGCAGGAATCGCCACTTTTCTAAATCTTGAATAGAAATGAATTCAATAAAATGAGACATAATGACAGATTTATAAAAGCAACCTTCCTTTACATAATGGATTTTATATTCTAATGTTTCTTTACCATAATCCTTTAAAATTATGCAAAAAATTTATTATTTAGGTGATAGTAAAGAATTCATTAAAAGATTAATAGTTCTGGTTTACCAATTCACTTACCAGGTCACTTAATTATTTAGTTCATTAATTCTGCAAATGTCAGGCTTACCATGAACTCTAGTGATTTGCATAAGTAAGGTTATTGTTCTGTGTGCAATTGTCATCTAACAACTTCAAACAAGAATTTGGCATTATTTTTACTCACATGTACATATAGAGATGGGGAATCCAATCTAACTAATTGATTTA
>VZTN01007195.1:33284-78931 GCA_013400515.1 Erpornis zantholeuca | reverse complement strand
TACTTCTAAGGACATTGGAAATGGTCTGAGTAGCCATTAGCTATTATTTAATCTTTGCTAGTAGCCTTCAAAGCAAGACATTGTACACGATGGCATGATGAACCTTCTTTTAGCATAGGTGAAGTTTTCCATTCACTTGGTAAGCCTGAGCGGAGAACATCAATAGCTGGTCATTATGCACCATGTAAAATAATTTGAAGTCCTGTGATGCATACAGACTAAGTAAGGCCATCTTAAATAATTTTTATTGTGGAATGATTTCTTCCATTACAGGTTCTATGCACTGTAAAATAGCATGGGGCTGTAACAGTCACAAGCCAGTGTGTACCCATGTATCTTGCTGCAGTGAATGGTTAAATGTGAAAATGAATTCTTTCTGCCAGGCTAAACTCACGGCCCTCTGTATTAGTGGCATCTGCTATGGCATGTGAATCAGCCTTGCTCTTAGTGGGTGTATGCCAAGCAAGTACAGGTTTCTAAGGGGTAATACATAATCTGTTCAGACCCACTTCTACAGCCCCCATGAGTGGATCTATTAAGTACAATTAGTCTCGTAATTAAGGGCCACAGTATTAAACACTTCAAGCATTATTTTTTTCTCTTTTTGACAACACAGAATCAATCTTGTGACAGCTTCCCTGCCATACAGTCTTACATCTTGATAAACAAAGTGCAAGGATTATAGTTAAAATTATGTTAATGTTAGCAAAGCATGAGGCATTTTTACACAAAATACACTCGTTCAAATCTGTGGAGTAAATAGGTATAAATAGCAGGAAAATAAATCAGTGGTATACATACACAAAGGAGGTATGAAAGTGTAAAAAATTCAAGAATCTTTGGATAGTTTCACCTAAGGCACCTACATGTATTGGATATTTCCTGCTGGAATAAATTTCATCTTTTGCAGTGTCAGTAATTTTGGGAGTAGCAGTGTGAGTATTTTTATGGTCATGGGAAACACTCTGTAGTTCTGGTACAAAGAAATGTAGATTGGAAGTTTTGTGAATTGATCAGGTACTGTGTGATTTCCTGGGATTGCCTATGTGTGTTTACAGATAGACTAGACAGTTCTCAGTGGCTTTGGAAGACAAATGGGCTATTAAACTCCTCTGTCCTTGAAAAAGTTTTACTGTATTAAAATGGGGACTTTAAAGGAAAAAATCTGAAAAGAAAAAAAAATCAGTGTAATATCATTTAATGTGAATCCGCACAGAGTTGACAGTGAATAGGATCCAGAGTTTATGGATATTCAAGAATGTTTGGGGACAAACTGAAGTGATTCTCAAAAAATGGCAGATGTTCTATAATCTGCTCCAGATTTTCTTTCAGCTAAAAGGTCAGGGTTTCATCTGTTTGGTGGTACATAACAGTTACTCGAGTATTTTTCTTAACTCTAACTTTTGTGTGGAGAAGAACACAAACCCAAACACACGGAAAAGCATTTAAAAGGGTTCAAACATGTTTACTTATAAAATAGTGTAGCCAAAACAGTTTCAAATTTACTTCTATATCTTAAAGTTTAATCAATACCTTTGCTGCCTAATTGGGCACTCACCCAGCTAATCCTGGAAATCTGAAGGTCCAAGCCAACCTTAACTCATAATGTAACAAATCTGAAGACCCTGTAAAAATCAACCACAACAGCAGGTTTCAAAAATCGCCACAAAATCAGATGCAGTATGACAGTACTAGTGGCCTTGTTTGTGCTTCTGGTGCTTCAGTTCTTCATATGTGTTGGCCCTGTGTATCAAGGAGGATGGAATGACATGAACAGCAAAGCATTTGGTAGAGGACTGAGTTTGTTAATGTTTGATTTAAAATTAAACTATCTGCCTTTCCTTAGTGTCTCAATCATCAGGGAATAGGCAGTTAGAAGGATGGAATGACAACCTCACCCATTAGATGAGAGGAAACAAGTTAGGCCAGATTTTTGTCTTACCTTACACAACATACTGGCTGTTAATCCCCCAGAGAGTTTATTGATGAGTAAAGAGCAGTCAAGACTTTTTGATTTGCCATTTTCCTACAGGCTTTGAGCAATGACTTCAATACTATAGAGAATGGCAGAATAAAATACCAAATCCTCTGCAGCTCAGTCTGGTTGTTGTGATGTTCTATCACCAATAGGTATTAATTTTCTGACTTTACAGAACTTGGACATGCAGAAATCTCCTAAATTTTCCTGACTCTAGGACATGTAAGAACCTTGTACTTAAATCTGTAATTGTGGTATATTGGTTCAAAGCGTGTCAAGGACAGAGGTGATACTGCACATTCAAGACTAGTAATAATCCAGTTTGTGAGGCAGCCTCCCAGCTGCTTCCTGATGCACCTGCTTTGAGTTGGAGGCTGCAGCTGAAAATGAATTGTGGCTGGATGCCATTTCTAATACCAGGCCAGAAGCCCAGCTGATGTTTACTGGTACAGCTCTGATGAAGTAGCAGGGGTTGCTCATGCCAGTTAGGCTCTTGCTCCTCAGCTTTCCTCATGCACTAACTTGTGCTGTTGGAATTTGCCTTCATCTCTTTTCTAAGATAAGATGACCCTAATAAGATAGCCCTAATTTCTTAAAAATGCAGCATTAGCCTTCTAAATGGACAGACTGTTTGTATGTGTGAATTTATAAAGTAAAAAACAAGCTGTTAAACAAAATTGTTACTTCAGGGAAGCAGAACCCTCACACAGTCACTTCATATTGAATTATCAAGAGGTGTGCAAAAGATAGTAGTGTTTGTGTCAAGTGTGTTGTAATTCGTAGGGCCTATTTTGAAATATGGTCTTTTTTGAAGGCAATAGACATAGAAATATCCTCAGCTTTCTATTAATGAAAAATTTGAGGACCTCCTAATGACTTTGAACATAAATTCTTCACTACCTACTGGTCATTAGATTATTTTGGAAATACACTTCCATCTAGTTCAGGAACACAGATTGGGTGCAAACTCTGTCTTCTCCATTGTTATGGTCATCATTAGGCATTTCTGAAGAGCAACTTCTAGGCTTCCTTATTCTAATAAAACTTTGAAGTGTGAAGATTTAATAACACTTGTAAGTTATGTTGTGCACAAATTTCAATGTGATAAATTAAAAATTAAGACCATTGATAGTTTTCTAAATGTCTGCATGCTAACAGTTTACATTGTGTTCTATATTGTGTAAAATAATGTATTTCCTCAGCACATATTTCCTGTTGTTGGTATAAAAGTTTTATATTTCTTTTACTATGAAAACTTAAACTTAAAGAAAGAATATCTGTTTTAAAGAAGTGTAAATATATAATATATTCAATTCTATTTGGAATGACAGAGCACTACAAAATAATTGTTGGGTTAGTATTCAGCCTGTGACTATACAGACTGTTGTGCAGATAAAATGACAAAAACAAATGTGAAAGTTCTACGAAAAGACATTCAAAGCTGTGAAAGCCTAAATACAGCAGACATACTCTGTAGTATCTATTCCCCATCTTTCTATGGTTTAATCAAATACCATGTTAATAACTTTGATACTGTAAGACCTTTTACTAGCTTGCCCTGATGTTTTTCTGTCAAGGGCTAACTAATAGTTTTAGCTCTCCAAAGAACAACATAACAAAGATAAGGCAAATGCCAGGAAATGTATTCATTAAATAGTCAAGAGAATGCCAAGGACAAGCTCACTGTATAATGTGTTAGGAGAACATCAATATTTGAGAAAAGGAAGATGCTGCTTTGTTATAACATATTTGTGGAAACTGGAATAAGCATGTTTTAAGCAAGGCTTCTCTTTAATTATTGTCTGAGTTTCACATAAAGTCTGCTTCATCAACTGGATAAATATTTGACTGCTGTTCAGTAAATTGCATTAGTTTACTTTAACTGTATGCTCAGCCTTATTCAGGCATCCTACATTAGGCAATGTAGTGTGTAATGCATCTCTGCAGGTGACCAGAGCTATTCTCTGTATGAGGTAAATTAAAACTCATATTTTAAAAATTAAACATTCTTGCACTTCATGATTTCAATATTTAATTATAACCTGTGTCAGGGCCTAATCTCTGACTGAGTCAGGCATGAAATTAATCAAAAATGAGGCACAAGCTTAGCAGTTCCACTGCACTGTAAAAATAATTTTTTCAGCATTTCTGTGATTCTTACAGAAACTTTATGAGAAAGATGCTGGCGAACATACAGGTAGGGCAACAGTTAAAAGGTTAGTAAGTAGCCAAAATAATGATGATTTTTGTTAGTCGCCTTGGAAAAAACCTGGCAGAACACTTTAATCCTGTGGTGTGAGTGCACTGAGGACATTGTAACATCAGAGAGGAGATCAGACAAGAAAAGAAATCTTTGACTCTTTCTAAATCTATTTCAGGGAGAAAACCCAACTATTTAAAAATACACAGCTTTGACATACAGGATAATACATATAATACAGGAGTAGATTATTTTATGGGAAGCCAAGCATACTGCAGCTATGGAGAGTAGAGATACACTTTGAAAGTCCTTGTGCAAAATAATTTGCTGTAAATGAATTATTTGTAGTTATATTTTTTGACTGATGGAAAATGATGGGACAGAGCAGTGAGTTTCTTTTTCACTGTGAATAATAATCTTTCCTTTAATCCAGTGAGTTCAGAGCCAAACTTTGTAGCTGAGAAACAAAGGAAATGGTGAGGTACTGAAAAAGGTTGAAAACAATTCTTGAGGTTTCACAAAATTAAAGCTTTTCCTCCAAAGTAATGAGATTGTGCTTTGGTTTTACATGAAAAGCAAAGGTTCAGTTGGTTTTGGTTTATTTTGATGGATTTGTGTATTTTTTGCAGCATCGGCACTTCCAGAAACAAATCATCCATAAAAACAGGAAGTGCAAATGTGGCCAACAACAGTGGAAAATTTTCCAGATAGGCTCCTAAAAACTGACTGAACTACTTTTGGCATAATATTATAAAGGATATCAATATGTAAACAGTAACTTTCTCCCATCCTTGCATAAAGCTGACTGGCTTCTGAAGGCAGTGAGGTAGCAGGACCCATAATTATTTTATTTAGCTCAGCTCTCTGTTCTGCTCAGACACAGACTGCCTTTGTGGTTTTAGGCTAATCATGTGTAACCTCCGTAGTTTTACCTGTTGTAAAACAGCTCACATTGCTAATGATTTGCCTGAGAATTAGGAGGGTGTCTGAAAAATTTATTATTGCTGGTAGAAAGATTTGGAAGGCAGTAGCTGAGCACAAATTTAACTGCAGGTTTATTTAGGAGAAGGAGCCATTCTAACAGGTACAGATATTGAAGTGCTTTATTTTAAAAGGAAAAAAAAATGCAGTTTATTCACAAGAGTCTGCTTCCCAAGATGGCCAAGAACAAGGCTAGTCCTTGGCCATAGTTTGAGAACCACCAGCTTACATCCACTTTGTCCTTTTGTTAAGACTAACCCTCAGCACTTGAGTCCTACTGGAAGGGGTCACCAAAAGTGTTTTACACCCACTAAACTTGGCTATTTGAAACTAGAAACCCAGCTGTCTCCACCTAGCTGAGCCAGTGCTCTCAGGGAAAGCCTCTTGCTCCCCAGACGTATGTGGTGTGAGATAGCTGGTGTTGGTAACACACTACTGCCTTTGCTTTGAATGCAGCAATGGTGGGATCACTGCTTTCATTCCCACAAAAATAAAGTAAGTAGATGCAGACTAAATATTTCCATCCTGTATTTAAAAGCCAATTCAGTGGTCCTTGGGAAGCCAAAACTTGTGAGGGCTGGGATGACTTACCAGGTTGGAATTACCAGACCTAGTTGTCTGGTTGCCCTAAATGAACCACACCACCTACACAGGATTTTCAGTCATTAACATACCTTCTGGGGAATCTACCAATAATTTTAATGCCATGTACTCATCCTTTAAAAGTAATTTAATTTTATTATAACATTCAAAAAAATACAGAAATACCACATGAAAAACAAACTATGTGATCTAATGCACTGGTAAAATAAATTATTACAAAGTATATTTGTTTTTAATAATGTTGGACAGCTTCCATTATGTGACATGAATATTACATATAGTTGTTGAGCTGAATCTGTTGAGAAAGGTTTAGCAGACATGCTGAATATATATTTTCAATAGACTGGAGTATAGAAATTCAGAACAATGTTTTCAGTTTAGAACATTTTGGTCTTGTTAATATACTTTTCTGACTTCCTCTGGGATTTTTTTGTGTTTTTTGAGATCTGGAGTTTCTGTTGTACTTTTGGTTACAGGATAAAATCTGTTTTTATAGGTTTCTAATGTGTAGTGAGTGCAAATTATTTCAATCAATTTGGCAGGATTATATTAGCCAATGACACTTTTACTGTCTTGTGTTTTACTCAAGGCTCTCCAGATTTTCCTTGGAGATGCCTCAGCTATTGATCCAGCAGAGTTCACACAAACTCCTCAAAGTCAGAATCACACCTCTCATGCCTGCTGTTACTTTTTACATGCAGGGAGAAAAACTTTGACCCAAGTTTCATCTCAGAGAAGATGTATTTCCCCAATATGTTGAGTAAATATATCAGCTTAGAACCAGCCCAACTTTTAAGAGAACTCAAATAATTTACTCTTTTTAAAATGATGAACACTATCAGATGTCTTCAAATTTTTTATAGAGTTGAGATGTTAAAATTTATTGCAGTGAATGTGTGGTTGCATTTGGTGAGCCTTACGCAATTACATTTTAAAAAACTTATTCTAAGGGGTTTTTTTCTGATTTTAGTTATATAAAGTACGCTGTATTCCAAATGATAGCTGCTTTGCTTGTAAAGCGGTATTTATGACAACAGGGATATTGTAACACATATAGTTATTGTTAAATAGTAGATAAAGATAGCTGGAAAAGTGTTCCCTCCTTTTCATGCAATTCAAAAAGGGTTTTCTTAGCAAACTAAGGGTTTTTGGTGTAACACACTATTTATGGGGAAACTTCCATAATTTTGCAATATTTTCATTTCTAATAATGGCTTAAAACAATTATAGTTTTAGGAGTTCTATAGTCCTCACTGCTCTAGAGGTTTTCTAAATATTTTCATTATCTGATATAAAATGGCTTTCTGCTCAGTATACCATACAAATCTGACCATGAAGTTACTTACTAGGGTAAGTGAAAGGTGTTGGTCTGTGCTTTTATTGCCCTATTTATGGAGTGATTGCTAAACCCAACAGTACCTTATAACCTCATGAATAAATCATGGAATCAGTCACTGTATTTATAAAAATGTCTGATACTTCTTTCCAGTTTCCAGCATTTGAACATCTTTCAGTGACTGAAATATATATTTACTAAATGGTGAGCAAATTAAGTTATCAGGGGTGGCTTTTGTCACTTGAAATGACTGCAAGCAAGGGCTCCCCTGATTTAAGGAACTCTGAATGTCAAAGGTATTTCACCTGTGTTTACACATACATACATACACACATCTGTATTTTTGTGCCTGTCTGACTAGGAAGTTTATGGGTTTTTTTCAAATCCAGAGGCAGCCTTGCACTGAGCAGCAAAAACCTCACATTTGAAGCTGTGTCACAGAGCTATACCTCCTACTTAACCTTCACCTTCCTGCACAGTCTTTTGGACCAGAGGAATGAGGCTTATATGCACGAGCAGTGGAGGGAGTGCCTTTGGCAGGCTGCTGGAGCAGCAAATCAGCTCCACCATGGGACAATGACAGCACTGCTGACTGCATCCCTGGTCCCACTGCATGCTGGCTCTGCTGTGGTCCCCAGCTCCACCCTGCTCTGTTATGTCAGGGGACAGGAACTAGCAAGGACAGCAGTAGGGCTGCTGTGTGACAGGACTGCACTGAGTCCATGTTTGTCTTGCCTTACTGAATCTGGCTCCATCTGAGGCTTGAAGGGGCACCGAGATCCTCTTGCTAACATGTAAAGGCAGAATCAGAAGCATGGCATATATTTTGGGAAATCTTAATGCCAGGCCCTGAATACTTTATCAGGCTCCTGACACTTAGGTGGATCTTGTCAGCTATTTCCTACTGCATGTCTGAGTACATGAAGAAAATGGCTACAGCCATTTTGTCAGATGTCATACAAACATAATGCTGCAATGTCCCAGAGACCCATGCACTTGGTCTAATCTGTTTTGCACCTTTTATCTAAAACTCTGTTACTCCTGTTGATGACTTTATGAATATTTTCCAGACAACTGTGGCCGTGACAGACAATATCTCAAAACAAACTGCTAGTGCTACTGCTTCCTAGAAGAAAGGCTGTGGACATATAGCAGTCCTGGGGGTCTCACTGAGCCTGGACTTGTGCGTGAGTCCTGCAGATAGTTGAAAAGATTCTGAAAGTGGTGTCATTTCTACTTCAATTCACCACAGTGAATCCTGTGGTCATTATCACAAAGTTATGAGCAAGGCTGTTTCTCACAGCCTTGACGCAGTGAGAGTCACCACTTACACTCTCTCTTGGACACCAAATTATAAGAAGGTTGCTCCTGATTCAGCTCCTTTGCACAGCTGGGCCAAAACTTAAGTGGTAGTTTAAAAAGCTGATTTTGTTTGTTGAAAAAAAAAATGAAAAATCTCATGACGAACTTCGTGACAGGTTGCTTTTAGTGCAAAAGTTTTGAGCGGGTTAAGTCTTTGTCATATTTTTGTGTATTTTGTTTGTTGATGTAAATAGTCCAGTACTGTAAATAGGGAAACAATAAATTAGTTTTCATTTCAGTGCAAGAAAAAGTAAGTTTAGATTAATTACCTTGAAGGTAAAGGAAGTGTAAACATTTCCATGAAAATTAGGTCAACTTGGGACTCCTTTGAAAAGGATATAGCAACATTTATTTATTTGAATGTCAAAGGTATCTGACCTTAGAAAATGTAGATTCAGTGCTTCTGACAGGCACAGACTGTTCCTTGGAGATCTTGTAAAGAGTTCCTCTCTGTGTCTGACTTGCCAAATTCTTTATCTATCTCTAGGACTTAATGAATTGTTTTACTCCTAATTAAACAATTGCTCTGGTCCCATTTTGAGTATTTTTATGTCTATTGTATTATTTTATTACATAGTTCAAGTGCCTGAAAGTAAATCTCCAGGACACATATTTTAATATATGAAAGAGTAGACATTATATATATATATAGAGAGAGAGAGAGAGAGATAGTGCTAGAATTAGATACACAGATAGGTAACTGAAACTTGGACTTTCACACCAGGATATTTTTGAGCACTTATGTCATGTTTTCAGTCCTTTTCAGACATGATTTTCTGTCTTTGTAAGTAATACAGGTAGAAATTCAGTGAAAAAGTCCACATTTGCCATCTTTCCCTCCCCACACCACTCTAGAGGTATATATGTACACTCTAATATTAAACCTAATGACTGATTGGTTTTGGAAGCATTGACAGCATTCATCCTCCACATCATGGTATCTTTTCAGTGACAGTTGAATGCTGTAGGCATTTTTAAATAGTTCCTCATACATGAAAACAGAATGGACTCCAAATATAGACAGTTTAAAATGTATGAAGAGAGAGTTCCCTTCATATGTAACACTCATTTATCAAAACATCAGGAATTTGTAAAAGACACTTCTCAAGTAACTGTAGTAGTATATATAGGTAAATGTATAATTTTCCATGTAAAAGAGGAGAAAAACCTTCTGTCAGTTTCAAGCTTATTGTCAGAGAACCGGAAGTCCACTTTCATTTACAAAATTTCAATTACTTGTTAACATTATGTTAATATTTGGTGGGCAGAACCAGTATGAGGTATTCTTCTCAGGGTTGTTCATTATCACTTCCTTTCACCTCACATAAAACATCTATTGACAAAGGAAAAGGGAGACTCAGAAACAAAGAATTATTTCTATTTCATTTATCTTGAAAGAAAGAATCATTGCATGACTATGTGAATCTTTGTTGTTAGTTTCTTCCTGTGCTAGTCTCCATCCACATCATGTGGGCAGGCTATTACTGCTTTTTGGCTGATGGCCACCTGTATCTGCAGTGTCAGATATTGGAGATTAACTCATTTGGTCAGAGCATGGTGCTAATAATGCCAAGGTTGTGGGTTTGATGGCTATGGGCCGCTCAGTTATGAGTTGGACTTGGTGATCCTTGTGGGTCCCTTCCAATTCAGAATATTCTGTGATTCTGTGAGTAAACTTATGGGCTAAATGAGTCTGTCTCCAGTTCAGATTTAAAGGCATATTGGCAAGGTAATGTAGGTGAACTCCCAGATGCAAACAAGGAGCATGTCTCTCATATGAGATAAAAAACCACAGAAGACCTGATTTTCAGAGATGCGATTGCAACATTATTAGGCATAAGATTTCAATCTTTCAGGGGATTTTTTTTCTACATGGGAATACAGATCCATAATCAGGTTATCTTACTTGCAATGTGTCTGATTTGTTCTTCTCTGGATGTGAATGTGATTGCATCAGGCGATTAGTACTCTCCAAAACATCTCAACCTTTCTGATGCTACCAGATCTTTGCAATACTGGATGAAACAAGATGAATGTGCCCCATGCAAAATTTATGGTGGGAAAATCACCAAGACTAGAGAAACCCAGACATAAAGTAGTCTTGCTATTGTTATTGTTTTTCCTTCAGAATGTTTCTGGTCAGATACTTTAGTAAGAGAAAAAGAGAATCTCAAAATTTATAATTCACATTCATATTAAATAGGAAAACCTAAATAAATATACCTTCATGTGACTTCAAGAACATTAAAACTTCCATTATCCATAATGTCTGGGAAAGATGGCAACCTACAAAACAAAGGTAACTATGAAGTGATGTGGTACTTCATTTCACACACTGAGAATGTTCAGTGAATAGCTTCGTAGAGAAGCACTTTTACATCTTTTTAGCTATGCCCTCTTGCAGTGAATCTTGGTTAATATTTCTGTGGTGACTGCAACAATCAAGTTTGAGAAAACAGTTGTAAAGGAAAGCCTATAATTTATGTTTAGCTATCTTAATGCAGTGGCACTGCAACACATGGAAGGAATCAGGCTGAAAAATGTAGGTTGGCATGAGATAGCATTTAAGTGTGAAGCAGTCAATCATGTTTGCTTCAATTTATCTTACAGCAGATTTGAAATTACAGAGATTTGAAAATCTCTCTGAGTAACTTGCTTGCCACATGCAAGTGCTGTCTGTGGTAGAGCAACAGAGACCCCGTGCTGCTTGGGGGCTGCTGGGGTGGGTGCTGAAGCTGAAGCCGGGGGGTGCTGCCATCCCCCATGTGCTTGTGCATACGACTGCTGCCACTTTCTGACCGTAGCAGTGGCTGCCTCCTCTGCTGGAAGATTTCTGGCAGTGTTTTATGACTTCTATTTTTCTCTGACAGTTCAACAGAAAGGTTTGCAGACTTGTCAAAACCTGGCTCTATGCAAAGGCCACGTGTAAAGCAGATTTAGGCACTTTGTCAGAGGTCTCTAATGGGCTTTGTTTATCAGCCAAACACTAAACAAGTACTATGCTGTGGGCAATGCTTTGCTGTTGGCTTTGGGTTTAGCTTTTTAATATGTACTGGCATGGAGCACACTAGAAGAACTTACTGCTAGCCAGACTGGGAATTACTATCTAATGGTTATAACAGAGATTTCAGAAACAGGACATCTGGTGCTTCTTCCTACTATTTTCACTGGCTTTCTGTATGACCTTAAGTAGACAATTTTCGTCCTCTCTGTCTTAATTAACTCACTATATTATAAAGATAATAATTCCTACCCATCCTGGTCTAAATATCAATTATTATTATGCCAACTTTTTTTATGAATGTGCAGTTAATAAGTAAGGGATATTTCAAAAATAAAATAATTTTAATGACTTTTTTTTATTTTGTGCTATGTCAATTAGAAGCTCTCTTCAAATCTGAACATGGTCAATTGTCTCCTATATCTTAAATGACTCTGACTTAATCAAAAAGAGCTGTTTCAATGATGATTAGAACCCCTTCATTTGTCTCTAATAGGACCATTTTTAAAATCAGAAAAACTGTTAGTCCCTCTTCCATGCAATCAAACAACCTTTATATGGCATTTGGTGTCACAAGTAGTATTTTGCCTTATGCCTAGAATGCAACCAGTATCTTTTAGTACAAGAAAGGAAGTTTTATCCTTTTCTTCCATTTTTGTCTGCTTCATTTTCACTGAAGGGATGGGTGGGATACACCTGTGTTCTCACAGGCACCATAATGCCTGAACTTGTTATCCCTTGTGTTTACAAGTGATTAGGTAATTTCCTATCTTCAAGTAAAATTGAACAGTGCACTCAGGTTTTCGTAACACCATGATACAGACTGGCAAATAAACCACAGGATACTTATTTTTCTTTCCTTATTTTAAAGTGATCAGATCATCAGAAACTCAGTTAATAGACTTTTCAAGGGCATTTAAGAACCCCTTATTTATCAGACTATTTCTTCAGGAAGGTAAAAGTTAACACCCATGTTTTTTTGCTTGGCTGTGGGTGGCCAATTATGTAGATCTGCTCTGGGTGAAAGAAATATGGGGAGAGAGGCACCTGCCTACTTTAATCCACTTCATGAAGAAATATTTTGCACTGTGGATCCTTGGCTCAGGTAGCTGTTTGATAGCTGTGCCAGTACCTGTTTCAGCCAGTGGGCAGGGTGGGGTGTTAAAGCTCCTGAGTCCAGACACTTAACACTTGTCTAAACACCAACAAAATTCTCTATCTTGAGTCCAAGACCAAGGTTCAAACTTCGTTCTGTTCTCAGACCTTACAGGAATTGGACATTGTAACAGAAAATATCTGGAAAAGAGACACTGACCTGGCATGAGTCTCAAAATACAGGACAAGACCTCCTTAAGATGCTGCAAATTGTGTAATTTAGAACAGGAATCTGAAGCCAAATCTTTCACATCTAGCGTGTCTAATGTTTTTACCATCAGGCATCTTGAAAAGAAGGCAGAGTTTCCTCAATATTTCCTATTAAGGCTATTAAATATTGTGTTAAATAACTAAATGTGCACTAGGAGAAAGGTTAAAGGGATTGGAAGCAAGGAAATTCTCTGTGGACATAGTAAACTTACACTCTTGTACCTGTTCCAAAGAATGCTTAATTATTCATATGAAATGCAGATCACTTGGTAGAGAGACTAATTTTCACCTAATAATTTTTAGATAAGCTTACTTAAAATGGGAAGACTGGAGAGGAGACAAATACCTTGCTGTGGTCACTTCAGACCCTGTGATATTTTATCTGCTTGTTTGGTAGGTAATTTCCTTTTGATTAAATGGTGAAAAATGAGTCTTTTAATATTACCCACTTAGGATGGAAGTTATTTCTCCCAACCCCCTTTTTGAAACAAAATCATCCTAGTATTGCATGGAGGGGCAGCAGGAGCTGTGATCTGGTAAACTAATTTCATTCCTCTAATTTAGATTTAGTTGCAACCCTTCCTCGTGGAACCAGCACTCCCAGTGAGTAATCAAGGAAAGATGGTTTACCTTTGGGTTTATACCAGTATGGCTTAGGCTGAATAAATGCCAGGTGTGCAGAGTATCATCTAATTGTCTAGTTTTCCCTACAGGGGTCTATCCCTGTTAGTCAAATGCTGTGCCAGCCCAGCAATGGCTTGAACCTAACCTGGGTAATAAGTGCACATGAAATTTAGTAGCTCAGCAGAACCCAAAGCTTTTGACAATCAAATGGTTAACCCTTTCACAGATCTGTTTCTTGGGAATTGAATAAATGAGGGTATTGTAATGTAAAGAACATTTGTTGGCTGAAGGCCACCATGAGGGAGATTAGTGGGGGGTATTAAAGATGAAATTATAAAGTCTCAGTGAAAGAGATTCAGTTGAATTCAATGATAAATGACAGTGAAAGGAAGAGAGGGATATTTCTGAGATGAGCTGTATTTCCCTAAAGAAAAATACTTGTGAGATCAGATTTTTAAAGAAGGAGTATTCTTTTTTTATTATTGAAAAGGTTAGATTATATCATTTTTGAGAGCTCTGTTCTACTGAATGTAATAAAAATTGACATGAAGTGTTTTAAGTTTGTTGATAATTCCATACTATTCTGACCCACTTTATCTGAATATCTTAAAATTCAATTTCACTTGTAGAAGGTATTCTCATATTATCCTGCTATATAGGCTACAAAAGGCTGGTAAATCCATAGATGTTCGCGACCACTCATGCAGAAATGAAATATTTAACTACAAGGGTATCTTGTATTTTAGAAGTTATTTGCTGACACTTCATTCTCTGATCCTTGTAGTCCATACAAAATGATTTGCTCATAGGAAATATAAGTAAATGCTTTACAAATTGACTTTCTGAATATTTTCTCACTACTTCTAATAGATTTTATTAAGTGCTTTCTGCTCTAAAATGTTTCAAATGTTGTGGGGTTTTTTATCATTTAAAAGCACATTGCATGTATTAATCTTCTTTAAGGATTCTTCAGTTTTCCTCAACAATTAGAAAATAGGGTTGCACATTCTCATAAAAAGACATATGAAAGATGATGGATATTTATTATGCTTATTAATTTTTGTTAAAAGAAATATTGATTATAATGTTTTTTTATATGTAAAAATCCTTACGTATTTTACCTATGTCTAAACAGGTAGAAATCACTGATTTTTTTTGCCTATTTTGAGTGGTTATGAATATAGAAATCTAACTAATCTTCCTTCTTTAACATTTAGAACAAATTACAGTGCACATTTCATCCAGTAAAAATGCAGTCTCATGTCAGTCTAAATCACATTAAGAATCAGTTGAAGTTGGGGAGGTGGATGTTGAACTGTCAGATTTTAGAAAGAGTGGAAAAACTTGAGATCAAATTTTCAGCCTACAAATTCAGATGGAAGAATTTAATCAGCCACTTTCCGTGTGCTTCACTGACTATCAGAAGTTCTGTCTGTCACATACAGATGTGGATGTGAATGTCTGATATGTGTTTCCCAGCTCTACCTAATTGGGTAACTACAGAACTGGTATTAGAATCGACAGTCAGTAGTCAGTACTGTACACTGGACAACAGCCACATTTGGAACAGATAAGATATATATTTTCAGAGTACCTTCTATGTCAAAAACCCAGGAAGAATACTTAGCAGTGTATTAACATTTACACTGGATTTTAGCATACGGTTTCTATTATAGAAAATAGGTTTCCATTGTTTGTTTGAAAGCATAACTCTTCAATTTCCATGTGTATTAGGTAGCCTTTATTTTTATTTTGTGCTTCCTGGAATGAAAGGAGAATAGGATGACCCTTAGCAAATGCTAAGAAATGCCTTTGAACCAGTTCACTCCAAAAATTTTCATTCTTAGTCACTTGCTCTGGTAACCCTTAGGGAGTCCCAAAATGTTAGTAGTCACTGTCATGGATGGAAATGTGAATATTACAAATTTTACCACTGTAAAACACTTTCTGAGCCTGCCTCTTGTGCTATGCAAAGGCCATTACCCCATCCAACTCTGCAAACAGACTGTCCTTTATTATGTGTGTGATAGTATTAGCATCACAGACAGTGTTCATTTTCTTACCAATCCCCACTACACAACGTGAAGAAAAAAGCTTCATGATTGAGGCAGACGCTGTTCAGCAGGATTCCAGCATTGACAGAGCAGTCTGAATAGTAACATACGTTTCAAATATTATATTGTAAAATTCCTGTAACACATCTGGTCAGTGCTGTTGCTAGAAGTCATAGCCTGACTCCACCGGGCACACTGTTTTGCCTCAGTTCAGTTACTTGCATTTAAATACAGCCTATGCAGAATGGAAGAGCAGTGAGATTTTTGAATAATTTGCTGGAGGGCTTAAAATATCTTAGTAGAACAAGATGACTATCTAAAAAAAATAATTCTCCTGGGTGGCACATTCATGGCTTCATGACTAATTTGAGATGGCATAATTTTAGAGATACTATGACGAGGACAGAGCTGCTGCATCCTAAGACTTCAACCTACTGTCATTATGTGAAGCTATAAGGACTCCTGAAAGGACACAATACTTGTCATTTAAATGAAAAGTGCCAGGACAGTTGTCCATGTTGTTGAGTTTCTGAAATGACAACATCTCTTGTTTTGTTTCAGATGTTGCCAAAACCCATACTTTTATTATTTCAGCTATGGAGAATTTCAGAGTCTCTCTGGAATATATACTTTAAATCAAATTGTTAAATAAAGCAGGAGATTAATTGGTTCCTGGTTTCTATTTGGTTTTGGGTAGAATTTAAACTTTTTGCTTATGCAACCCTAAACAGTTTGAAAACAAGTTACTTGTGAGGGTATTCTCTCTCTGTGCAATGCATTGCCAAAACTGCAGTTGGAAGGATGTGTAAAGTTTGTTCACATGAGCAGGGCCTCTGGTACTTGGTGCTCTCCAAAGCAGTTCTTCAAAGTGCCTCAGTCTGAAATAGTTCAACAGACCAGTTTACAGGTAACACAGAAAAAACAGATCTTAGGGTCTGATGAAGGCAAATATTGATGTGGAACAGCACTTTAAGGTATGATAGAAAACTGGTAGGATTTTTTCCTTTTTTTTAAGTACAGTATCACTTAGTGACCTCCTTATACTTGTTGTAGAAGCACATAAAGAACTTTTCTTTATCTTTTTAAAGATTTTTTTTTTAAAGATTAAGAGATGTATATATTAGGTGAGGCCTTCAAGTTAACTTTTAAAAAAGTTAATTTATTAAGGGCGAAGGGAATAAGGGGGTTGTAGGCCTTCTCCCCACATTTAGTGCTCTTAGGTATTACATGTATGGTGCCAAGGCCTCTTTGCTGTGGCGTTCCAGCTGTCTATCTACACACTCCTTGCCAAGGACGCTGCCTGCTTCTTGAACCTATTCACATTTTACTAGTTGTAAAACTAAATTAACAAAGAACAACCCTTTTTAGAAATTTCCTGAAAATCCAAGGTGTTCCAGATTCTTGACTTTGATATCATTTGAGAGTAGCCTGCATCTTATTAAACTGCTGATACTACCGAGTGTGTCTGAAATCTTGATAGAGGCCTTCCAAGCTGCAGCTATACTTATACTGCATGATAATAATTAATTAAAAATAATAGTAAGTAGCATTGAAATGTTACTTCTCTGGCAAAAAAAAATCCTGGGTTTCTGTTGGTTTATTACAGTTGTTCTAGGAGCAAAATGGGTTGAATGTATTGTTTTACTGTCTTATAAACCACCAGGACCCAGCAATGCCAGATGGTTGGGGTTTATAGCCAGCAATTTATGCACATTAAAAAATATTTAATGACACTCTTATCATGTTTATGAGAAGCCTGCATTTAGAAATATCTCAGCCACCAATCACCAATCACAAACAATTAATAATCCCTGAGAAGGAGAGCCAGAAAAAACAAGAGATTGTGTATACCTTCTTGGAATTATGAACAGATTTCTAACTTGATGGAAATTCTAGTGTCAAAAGTTGTGCAAAGGAAAGGTGTAGAAAGGCCACATATATAATAACATATCTATATTATATTAAATTTAAGTATAGCATGACAAGAAGTGTGAAGAAATTGAGCTGAAGTGTAGCTAAATATGGACATGGTGTCTCATTGAAAATTTTCACCTCCTCCATGGAAAAGTTCTTTAGGAAGTTTAAATAAGAAGAAAATGACACAAATCCCATCGTACTCAAGTCATGCCAGATTTGAAGATGGCATTTTCATGTCTTCTGAAAGTGTTAGAGATCTTGAAATTATAAATAAGGAGATGAGTGCAGAGAAGTAAAGACAGCAGAATAAGGATAAGTTCGTGGGATGTAAGAAATTAGGCAAAGACAGTTATTCTAAAAAAGCTATTTGTGTACAATCTGTTTACACTCAAATAGAGAGATCTCATCAATCATTAAAACTGACTCATGATTCCCGAAATAAGTACCTGTTTTCTTTACTTGTAATTTTGCCAAGCCTGAAACATCTGTTCTAAAATTTCCCATACAGACTAAATTTTTGGAAAATTTCAATCCCAACAGATATTTTTCTTCCAAGAATAAGATTAGACCAAAAAATGGAATGACTTATCCAGGGCCACAATGGAAAATTAAAAAAGATGCACTCAGCCTGCACTTTAAATGTTGTGGCACAATCACAAGTTCTTTACAAATCAACATGATGAGTGTTTCATAATTCAATGTCATTTACTAAAAATCTGTGCCCCTGGAGAGGAGCACTTGCCAAAGAGTGTTGAGGCTTTTTTGTTTGTTTGTTTTCTGTTGGTTTTGTTTGTTTTGGGTTTTGGTTGGTTGGTTGGTTAGTTGATTTTTCTTTTGTTTGTTTGCATTTTTTATATTAAACCCATTTTAAACACATAGTCCTGTGAAATTGCAAGAGCATAACTGAGTAACTGTGGTATCCCTTGGCTGCAATATGTTGCTAGTTATCAGGATGTGATAATGTGGAAGCAAGAAAGGAGGGAATTGATCTGGAAGGTTTTTTTCTTCATGTATTTCTCATTATAATTAATTACCATAAATAATACAAATGCATTTTTAGTTGTACAGTGTTAGAAAATTAGAAACTGTGTCAGAATATGATGGAGCTGCTGAATTACTCTTGTGGAAGGTTTAATTTTTCTCAAAAGAATGTTAGTTACATCAAGAGGTTTCAGTCCACTTTTGAAAAGAGCCATCTAGAGTTCACTGTTAATGGAATTAGAGAGGAGTCTTATGTAAACCCCAAATTTAGGGCCCACTATAAGGAAGAAGTCTGAATTGTGAGCCTGACTTCCCACTTTGGGCCCATCCATAAAATTCAGAGGGGTTTAGTTCAACATACGCTGTTTAAGATGCATCTAATTCAAATAGCCTTCCGTAAAGAATCTTCAGTGCATTCATCCTTCCACAAAGAGGTTCTCCATAAAAGCTCTCTCTTTCAAGCCAGATAGCTCCTGTACATGAATAACTTTCACCATAGGAACTCACTGAGGCAGCAAGCCCTGATCTTAGTGTCTTTTCAGAAATAACAGGCTCTTGGAACAATATTCTGTAAGTCCCCTTCAGAAGCAATTAACTGCTTCCAGTACACCTGGAGCGTATTAAGCCTGGGAGAGGCCTTAAAGCTACAGTTCACATTTCACTTCAGTCTGGTGAGAAATCAAATAAAAGGGGTAATTTAAGAAGTCAGCTAATGCTTATTCCATATTTCTGGCAAACAAAATATTCATAGAAGGTGCTTGCTTCCTTTGGCAAGAGAAACCCCATTTCCAGCTTACGAAGCTTCATATTGTATGAATATTTAACTTCCCTTCACTTTAACTAGAGAAAATGTATAGCAGAACATTTTAAAGGCTTTTCTCAGTTTCCAGCTGTGTGATCTATACATCAACATAAAGATCTATGGCATCTGCTAAGACTACCTGCTCTCAGAAATGACACAGGTGTAGATATGGTCACCAGCTTGTCACATATCAAGTTAGTAAGTAATAATGATATTTGATGACATACATTCATTAAAACCACCAAATCAATGACAGCTGTGTCGCTCTAAATATTCCCCTTTTAGCTTTGAGTCTATTCTCAGCACATGGATGATTTGGAGAAAAAAAAATCATAAAATTATTTATTAACCTCAGTAAAGTTCAGGTATATCCTCTGCGGAAGCTTATGTCCCTCGGACTATACCAATTCACAAAGGTTGACCATTAATGGATGTGAATTTGTCTGTCTCTGAGAAGGTGGAAAAAAACCACACAAACAAAAGATTCTTTGGAGAATTGAAAAGCAATTAATGAACACTGAGAGGTCTAGTTTTCCTTTAAAACTAGGATAAGGTTTTTGAAATGTCTAAAGTTCTGGCAGTCAAAGAGGACAAGAAATGTCAGGACTAAGCACATCTGAGTATGTGGCACTGGGATGACAGTTTTCATATGCTGATCCTACCAATGATATCCCTGTCACATTTGATCGTGTTCCAGATAAAATCACCAGAATGTGGATGGGATAAATCTAAAATAAACTTTTTGCTTTCGTAAAATTGCAGGAATCTGAGACAGCTAGTAACTATCTAATTGGTATCTAGCAGAAAGAGTAAAATACTGACCCCCAATATAAAAGATCCATGACTTGCATGCAAGGACAATGCACTTCAGAATGAATGTGCCAATTCAATGTAGTTTGTTTTATTAGCTAATAGAGGCTATAGACAACAAATCAACCTCTTCCTGGTGAATGGATGAGAACTGGCCTGCATTCTTGTTCCACAGCTTGCCTTGCAACTGGCAAGGAGCAATTATACGTGTTTAAGAACTAGTACGGTTTTTTGTGGTTTAAAAGCTCCATTTGAGGTTCAAGTGGTAGCAGAAAAAAATGATGACTGAGGAGTCAATGACACTAAAGGAACAAAACTAAATTGGGAGGAGCTGTCAACTCCCTCAAGGGCAGAGAAACCCTGCAGAGGCATCTTGACCAAATGGAGGAATGGGCAATCACTGAACCTATGAAGCTGAACAAGGGAAAGTGCTGGATTCTGCACCTGGGATGGGGCAACCCTGGATGTACAGAGAGACTGGGGAACAAGGCACTAGACAGTAGTGCGGCAGGGACCTGGGGATCCTGGTCAATGGTGAGTTGGACTTGAGTCAGCAGTGCCCTGGCATCCAGGAGTGCCAAGTGTGTCTTGGGGTGCATCAGACACAGCATCGCCACCTGGGCAAGGGAGGGGATTGTCCTGCTCTGCTCTGCTTTGCACTGGGGCAGCCTCACCTTGAGTGCTGGGGTGAATATATCTTTCCTATATAGGGTGCCACAATATAGGGAAGATATAAAGCAATTAGAGAGTGTTCAAAGGAGAGCCACAAGGAAGGTGAAGGGCCTTGAGGGGAAGCTGTATGGGGAGCAGCTGAGGGCACTTGGTCTGTTCAGCCTGGAGAAGAGGAGACTGAGGGGAGACCTCACTGCAGTTACAGCTTCCTCATGAGGGGAAGAGGAGAGGAGGCACTGATCTCTTCTCTGTGGTGAGCAGTGACAGGACCCGAGGGAATGGCCTGAAGTTGTGTCAGGGAGGTTTAGGCTGGATATTAGGAAAAGGTTCTTCACACAGAGGGTGTTTGATCAATGGAACTGCTCCCCAGGGAATTGGTCACAGCACCAAGTCTGACAGAGTTCACAAAGCATTTGGACATTACTCTCAGGCACATGGTGTGAGTTTTGGGGTGTACTGTGCAGGGCCAGGAGATAGACTTGATTATCCTGATGGTTCCCTTTCAACTCAGCATATTGTATGATTCTATGACACAGATATATATAAAATCTGGGTAGATAAACTTTCATCTGGCATTCCCTAATAGGTAATCCTGTCTGAAACACTGGCTATTCAACTTTAATGTTCTTTGAACATATTTTAAATAGGGACAGTATAAATGATATTCCCTTCAATTGGCACTTCTCCTGGGACATGCATGCCTTAGAGCATTTTTAATAACTTACAGACGTTATATGAATGTAATGGAAAACTGTCTATTGTTCTTCCACTGGACAAGGAACACTTTACCTTTGTAAGAGTATCACAATATTTTGTGACTCTTTCTTTTGAAAAAGCACTTGCAGAAGGCTGAGAGCAGAAAGAAAGATTAAGGTGACCATGGCAATTTTTTTTTTTTTAATCTTAAGCAATCTGTCAGACTAGGCAAAAGCAAAGGGACATATCAAAATATGCACATATGTGTCAACTAAATGAAAATATTAACTTAGCTCCTCTTTGTCAGTAACTCTTCCAAGGTTGGCAAGGGGTTGCTCTGTATGATTTCAGCACACTCAGGAGAAAACAGAGTCAGTTCGGAAACATGGATGAGAGTGAGGACATGGGTCTCAAGGGTAAAACTGGGAGGTTACTCTCTGAACATTACTGGTAGCTTGAAGTGTAGCATCAGTTTTGTCTTTAAATGACTTCTGTTCTCATCCTTTTTTCTGGTGTTTCACTAAGGTAAGTAGCTGAGCACTGCAATAATGAAAATGTCCTGAAAGTCCTATGCTGACTCTTTAACTCACATCTTCTCAATAGATATTTTGACCTAAATTTAGAAAATATTTCATTTTTTAGTCAACAAGTAAACAAAAGTGGATAAAAATTACATCAGGTTTTTTTGTTCCTAATATATTGGGTTGATAATTTTAGAGACCTACTGTAATACTTTAGAAGTTTATTGTGATAATGAAACAGGAATACAGCCAAATACTTAGAAATAGGATTGGAAAAGAGAAATTGTACAGGAAAAAGAATGGTATATGAACAGAACAAGAACATTAAGGGAAACTAGAACAAAAATGTTTTAGAGGCCTGCAAATTCATTTTACTATGACCTTGGGAAAAATTTATACTTTTTCAGAATTCTGTATTTTACAATTGAGACAGAAAGAGAGAGCCTACTCATTTGACAATTAACTTAATAAACTGAAAATGTTTGCATTTATACCTTTGAAGAGAACTTTTCCCTTTGGAAGTGTTCATCTACAGTAATTTCTAGAAAGAAGTTACAGAATATTTTATGTTCAACTATACCAATAATTTTACATTTCCTATATAATATATTTATTTCTTTTTGTATTTGTATTTTCTGGACTTCTTTCACAATATCTCAGATTATTTTATTTCTGTTTTTTAAACAGACTTTAGCAGAAGAGAAGAAATTAGTTTAGATCTGGTCTCTGTGAAAGTGATTTCATTCAGTAAGAAGTTATCTTCTTTTCGTTTGCATTTTTATACTTATGCCAGGAAGGAAAAGGATGTGGTATTAGGATTTGGAAATTATTGCTTTCATCTTATCTGCTTCATGTGATGTTTGTAGCATTTTTGAAAAATCATATACAAAACAAAATTGTTGAAGCACTTATTTTGGCTACTGGTTTTATGTTTTAAGAGTGCCTAGCAGACACTTTTTCATTACCAATGGATTTTTTACCAGCCTTAAGCTTTAATGCTTCTGGAAGATGCTCTTCAGGTAAGTCCTCAAGCCCCATTCCTGCAACTGGATGCACTTGGGTGAAATCATGACAAGGCCTGTTCACTTCAAATAACTTGCAGATGACTAATATTTTTGGGTAGCTCTTCAAAGTTATCACTTTACTGCTTTTGTACATGTTCAAGGTGCGTCTATAAAGTACTTGACATACATTTCTGTATATCATAACTAAAAAATGGTTAAACACCAGAAGATTTCACAAATTAATCTTTTTGATTCTTACATATAATCATGTTGATAACCTTGAATTGTACTTACCAAACTATTCCCTGCTTGAAAAAAACCTACAAAGAGGTTGTTTTAGTTCTCAGTTCTATCATGGTGAATACTCTCCAAAGACCTGAGAGACTGAACAGTTCCTACCTCAGAGGTAGAATGTGAGTGTGGGTCTTGTGCAGCTGAATGCTGTAGTTGGGTTTCCTGCATTATTTACACTTGCTAACTTACTGCTGCTGGCTCTCTGCTGTGGTCACAGGCATTAGCCTGTGTTGAGCACCTAAGACCTGAAGGGAGTTCATGTCTGAGAACCTCAAGAGGGAAAAGAGTCAATCAATGTCCAGCCTGATAGAGATAGATGCATCCCTTGCCTGGGAGTGCTGATAAATACCCTTATGAATTTCCTACTTTGTCATTTCCCTGCTTTCAGAGGATGCTATTCTCACAAGCTTATTTCTTCAGGAGCTTCAAGGTAGCAGGAGCCCACGTGCCTGTCACAGGGTTACAGATTCCACAGAGCAGCAGGGTAATTAGGTTCAACATTGCAACAATTTACTTTGAAGTCCATTAGGTGGACATAGCCTTGTAAGTTTATCTCTGAAGACTGGAGAATGGCATACAAGGATAATTATCATGAATGGTGGAAAAGACAGCCCGAAAAAAATAATGTGAGGAAAATTAGGAGGTCTCAAAATAAAGGAAGTGATCTTGTAGTGTATAAATAATGACAAACAGTGGAACAAAGGTTGTGCTTTTATTTTGAGAAATGAGACAAAGGACCTGACAATACTCACAGATAAATAGAAGCATAACATCCACAGGAGCCCCAACTGTCAGAGGTCATTCTAGAGTCACATTTTGCAAGTCACAGGCTTCAAGCCTTCTTTGGTAATATTTCAGCAAATAAAACAAAACTGAACTTCCAAGATTTCTCACTAACTGTAGAAGCTATTCATCATTTTAAATCTCTACCGGCACTTTCAGAGCTTTTCTGTCACAGTCACTGGAGTGGCAGGAAATTCCTGTATGGAGCTTGTCTTTTCACCCAGCAGTTCCAATTACTTCGGTCCTTGACTGTCGCTTTGACAGCATCACTTCTGAGCCATCCAGCAGTGTGATAAAAATTAGGAAACAACAAAAACAACACGTGGCTTTTGAATAGGGCATTTCTTAAAAAGTGTTTGAATATGTGTGAGTTAATTACCATGCTCCCGTGGTCATAAACCAGAGCGGATTTCATCATTTGTATTTCTTTCATCTGTAGTCAGCCGTTTCTTCTTCAAGACCTGTCACAATAACTGATACATTTTCCCCCTGTCTTCCTGGTGAGGCAGAGTTGGTATTTTTAAATGTTATTGGAATTATCCTATACTTTATAATGAGAAAAAATGGATTTAAAATAAAAAAACAAATATGTTCAGAAATTCCTTGATGTTTTCATTCATCAACCCTTCTACATTTTAAATGTGAACTACTTCAAGTACATGTATAAAACTCTTTTTAAAGTATTAAAAATCTGAAATAGAAAATAATCTAATTTTCATCAGAAAATACTACTGCTGTTTCTCCACACATGTGCCATTAATTAATAGCCTGCATTTCGAGTATAGTCATAGCCTTGCTATTTGAAACTCCTTGGAAACAGTTTTTACAATAATAAAATTTATTAATGTTCTTGTGTCCACTGGGCTTGTAAAGACCAATTTCTAGCAGAGTCTGAATAAAACAATGACAGTCCTGCTGAATTCTGTGAAGCCTTAAGACTGAGCTTCCCTTTGTTAAAAATCAAAATGTGTCAGAAATCTACTGACTCAGAATAAAATTGCAGGTTACAATTTCACCCTTGGGCTTAATCAAACATGTGGTGTAATATCAAATTTATTGTGTACTTTTGCTTTGAGCTTTGCTGACATTTCAATGCCATCAGCAGTAGAAATGTCGAAAAATGTGATTGTCTTTTTCTGCATTTGGATATGGTGCCACAGTTCACCTTGGCTTTAACAAGTTTCATGATATTGTCCATTTTTAAGCTGATAGAGGCCATTTTAAAGATCATATTTGTGTATACAAAGAATCTCATATCACACTATGGTTGTTATCACAAACCACTAAAATACTACTTTTCACATTCTGCTATACGGTTGATTTTAAAGTCCACAGTCCTTGATTACCATATTTATGAATGCAAAGATTATATGATGGAATATGATAAATACAGAAATAATATACTGGATACTTTTTTCCTTTCAGACATTTAATTGCTGACATTTTAGACCCCAAAGCACAGATTTTTTATCTCAATCAAAAAAAGAGATAAACCCATGCAAAAAAGGAAATAAACCTGTGCAAAATGTATACATTCAGTATCATGTTGCAGACATGCAACATTTTTTTATACTTTTCTTTTTTTTTTTTTTTAAAGCAGATAAAAAGCTTCCAAGTGGCTAGGACATGTGCATTATGCCCATGCATCTGTGTAATGTATATATATTGTTTTAGTGTATGTGCATAAAAACAAAGCAGAGGTTTGAAATGTTATTTGCTTTCTGTATTTATATTGTGAAAAATGCTGGTCTTCTTTATCTGGAATTAGTGTTGAATTTTCTGCTATTACTGTCTAACTTTATTCAGGCATCTCAATTTTGTGAAGAAATCTTAATAGTGTATGACATCTTTCTTGCATTCGATAAATAAATAAAAAAATAATTATTTCTCAACAATGCCTTTTCTTCAAGTACTTCACATAAACTGGAAGTTTATTTTTCCACTCACTGGTGAAGTAGGTATTATTACTGTATGTTAGAAATACAAGAGGTGAGACACTGTAGGGCTGTACTGTAATACCCCAGATCCAGGTGTCTAACAGCACATCTGTGTTGAGAGCCCTCCCCAAGCACACGCTCACATATGGAGGCTGTGGCAATAGCAGCTCTCCTGTGGATGGCAAACCTTGCTGCCACTGGAACAAGAGACACAGGGCGGCAACTCCTTACATTGGTGGTGTCTCAGGATCCTTTGTCATGACACCTATCATGTCAATCCCTCATCTGCCATCTAATCAGGGTGCTGCTCATACTGTCTAACAGCAGTTTCCACCAGCTAAGTTACCTAGATGCCTGTTTTCACATGGGCTTGTCTCTATACTGTTGGCCCAGTGGACCACCCTTTGCTGCAATATTGCAACTGAAAAATGTGTTCAAGCCCAGCATTTGTAAAGAACTGACACAAAATTTGCTTAAGTCTGCACAGGATCTTATTCCATAACAGAGAAAATACAGCTCTCCTGAAAGCCAGTGCTAAAATTTCAGAGCTGTGTTTTCTTCATATTTTGTTCCTGATGCTCTTTAGGAAATAAAATTCTTTATTTTCTTTCTGTAGCTATGAAGTCCATATGAAATGCTACTTATTCAGCATGGTGTGAATATCAGTGATTACCTTCTAACACAAGTGCAATTCAAAAGATTATTACACTCTGATTAGGTCTTGTTATTATTGTTTGTTTCTAGGATCCTGTTTTTCTGTAGATCCTCATCTGCTGCCTACAGAGAATGCTGGATAGAACACGAAACAGAAATGAGCTTTAAGTGACATTTACACCTCCTAATCTGAGCTACTTGCAATTATTTTATAATCTTACAGGAGAAGCATTAACAGCTGATTGAGACTACAAACGATTCAGGTAACAGCCACAAGGATGGGTCATCGAGAGCCCACTGTTGCAGATCTGGGATTCTTCAAATTGCAAACCAGTATTAATGTTTAACACGCTCCATGACTGACTAAATTCTAAACTTCTCTTTGGCAGTCCTCCTAAATATGGAGCAACACTGTAGCACTGAGCATTGACATGAGCCAAATGTCTGTGTCCAAATTCTGACTTATCTATAAGGAGAGTAAAATTTAGCACCCTGTCGGGTACTAACAATACCATAGCACTCCTAAGTTTTATTTAACCTTTCTGAATAAAAGTCAATGGCCATCTCTGATCCATGTAACTTAGTTTTGCCAGTGAAATCCAAATTTCTTCTTTACAGACAGTGTTGCCTACTGTACATAGTTTAATATTTTGGGTTTTTTCACAGAGTTTAATCTGTGGGGGTCAGAGGCCACATACTGATTCTTCTAGGGTCATCTTGACATCTGGACTGCAGGACTGCAGGTTGGCTGTGCTTATGAAAGGCCCAATAAAACAGCTGCAGGCCTAACATGCTCTTCTTTATTTTTCTTTAGCAGCCATATTTTCTGCACTGTGTGCAACCCACCACCTCAACAAGCAGCTCTGTACAGAGCCTCTGCCTGTCACTGCTCTTCACCACCACAGTGACCTGACTGCCCCAGTATAGAGTGGCAAGACAATATAGATCAGAGAAAGGTGTCAAAAACAAGTGTAGTTCTGGGAAAGAGCTGAATGTGTTGTCATGTGAGGCAATATCCAAGTGGTTGCTCTAGGAGCAATCATCTGTTCATGCCTGGGCCAGAGAATTGAAAACTGATGCTGACAATGGTCCTCAGCTCAGCAATGTGCATGGGACATTGTCTCACTGCCACTGGCTGGAGCTGATGTGAAGGTCACTTGTCATACTAGTTTTTGATTATGTACTGTCCTTTCCAGGGAGAAAAAGCAGCTATGAGATGAAACCAGAATAAGGCAGGTTTGAAAAAACAAAAAATCCTCTTCATGTAAATAAGTTAATACAGGACATTTGTGGTATAAAATTGAAGTTGGTATAGGCTTGAAAAATAATTGGAAGAATGAGCTATTCAAAAAAGCTACTTAGTAACAACTACCAAATTCAGCTAGTTAAGAACTGCAAATATGCATGGCCTGGTAGAGTAGACTTAGGAAATACAACTTAATAATGTTCTCCACAGTCTGCTGAGGAAGACTTGGGGGTGATGGTTGATGAAAAAAATCAACATGAGCCAGCAGTGTGTAGTTGCAGCACAGAAAGCCAATCATATCCTGGGCAGATTTAAAAAGCGGCATGGCTGGTAGATGAGAGGTGATTCTCCTGCTCTACTTTGCTCTTGTGAGACCCTCCTGGAGTACTGCATTCAGTCCTGCTGTCCTCAACACAAGAACATGGAACTATTGGAGCAAGTACAGAGAGGGCCACGAGGCTGATAAGAGGACTGGAGCACTTTCCCTATTAAGACAGGCTGAGAAACTGGGGCTGTTTAGCCTGGAGAAGAGAAGTTTGTGTGGAGACCTCGCAGCAACCTTCCAGTATCTGAAGGGGGCCTACAGGGAAACTGAAGAGGGAGGCTTTATCAGGAACTTCAGTGATAGAAAAAGGAATGATGAGTACAAATCATAGAATCACAGAATTACAGAGCAAGCTGAGTTGGAAGATACCTAAAAGGACTGTTGAGTCCAACTCTCAGCCCGGCACAGGACTATCCCCAGTAGTCACACCAAGTGCCTGAGAGTATTGCCCAAATGTATCTTGAATGCTATCCGTCTTGGTGCTGAGACCATTTCCCTGCGGAAGTGCCCAACCACTCTCTGTGAAGCAACTTTTTCTAATATCCAACCTAAATCTCCCCTGACACAATTTCAGGCCATTCCCTTGGGTCCTTTTACTGGACCCCAGAGAAGAGATCAGTGTCTGCCCCTCCTCTTCCCCTCACAAGGAAGCTTTAACTGCAATGAGGTCTTGCCCCAGTCTCCTCTTCTCCAGACTGAACAAACAAAGTGACTTCAGACACTCCTCACACAGCTTCCCTTCCAGGCCCTTCACCATCTTTCTTGCCCTCCTTTGGGGGCTCTCTAATAGCTTTATATCTTTCTTGTACTGTAGTGCCCTGAAGTGCACAAAATATTCAAGGTGAGGCTGCCCCAGTGCAGAGCAGAGCAGGACAATCCCCTGCCTTGCCTGGCTGGCGATGCTGTGCCTGATGCACCCCAGGACAGGGGTGGCCCTCCTGGCTGCCAGGACCATGTTCAACTTGTCAGCAACCAGGACCCCCAGGTGCCTTTCTGTGGCACTGCTTTCCAGTATCTCATTCCTGTCTGTCTGTACATCCAGGGTTGCCCCATCCGAGGTGAGAATCCAGCACTTTTCCTTGTTGAAATCCATGCGGTTAGTGATTGCCCAGTCCTGTAATTTAGGTTAGATATTAGGAACAAATTTTTTACTGTGAGGGTGGTAGGACACTGGAAGAGGGTGTCCAGGGAGGTGGTGTGTGTCCCAGCCCTGGCAATTTTCAAAGTCAAGTTGGATAAGGCCTTGAGCAACCTGGGCTAGTGGGAGGTGTTCCTGCCCATGGCAGTGGCAGTTGGAACTAGATAATCTTTAAGGTCCATTCCAGCCTCTTAACATTCTATGATTCTATGAAATATAATTGTTTTTGCAGAGACATCTTCTCCAGGCTAATGTTAGAGACAAGATAATGAGGTACTTTGTACTTGGTCTTACCTGATACAGAGATGAGTGGTCTATTATGCTCTCTCCTTATTTTATATAGTTCATTAAAAGACCTATTGATTTCCTTGTATATTCCTACAAACAGGATTAATTAGTGCTTAATTCTGCTTCATGTTGTATTTGGTATAGTTTTATTTCTAGAGAAGTTTATTTAATTTATTAAGATATGCAAATGTACCTCAAGTTTTATTCTATGAATGGAGAACAGGACATTGTTACCATAGACAAAAAGAGTAGTGACATTTTGGACTTGAGGTATTATTCACTACAATATTTCTAATTTTTTTGGTACTAAGATCTGGCTTAAGATGCTTATGTTTGATGAGGCAGGAATTTCTCAGTGTTTCTTTGTTTTAAGGAGTCTGCTAGCCCCACAGATTAAAATACAATAATAAAGTGGAACATGATATATGAACTACAGCCATACAGACAAGCTGATCATCCTCTGTTTAGCTTGAGGGTCCAATTTGTCTGATTAACATCTGTGCATATACATTAAGATCCAACCTCAGCTAAAAATACTTTTGACAGAGAAGCCCAGGTGGGAATGAGAACTTTATGCAAGGCTCAACACCTCACCTGCTAAAAGGACATGAAAGCAGTCTTCACAAGTGCTCTCTGGCTGAGGGCCACAGGGCATTTCCCACTGTGGATTGGAAAGAGGAGGCTGCCCCTGAGACTCCTTTCTTCTGCCCTGATGTGTTTTCTGAGAAGTGACAGAGCAAGAACCTTAAAGTCAACAGACACCACAGGTAGTTTCTCCCTCACAGCTTGATAGCAGCACCCCAACTTCCATAACTGAAATCTGTTTCCTAGCACATTTCATATTTCACATGGCATGCAAATGAATTAATCTTCAGAGCATTCCTATGCAGTATGTAAATGTTGCTCCTAAATAAAAAACCCCAACCAGCCAACTCATCAGAAGACAGGAGATAGGCAGCGACTAGAAGGCTTCTGAAATTGCCTTGCATCTGGGCCCAGAATTCAGGAAGTCTTTTTATTCCTGCTCTTGCATAGAGGTCATCTTGCACTTTGATGTAGACTAGAAAATGAAATGAGCTATTAACATCTGGACACATTGCCCCATTAAATTAGAGACATTTACAAGACCAGCATAGCACAAAAAGTAGGACTTCTTATAATAAAACTATAACCAGAGTTTGTTTCTTCATTTTGGACAGTTTGACCTGTGGTCTCTCTTTTCTGTTTGTCTTGTGGTTTACTGCATTATGGAATTTCACATCCACTTAAAGACCAGCCAGAGTAAAGTATTTTGTTGGAGGTGAGATGTAAACAAATGTTTGATCTTGCCCTGCCATTTTTCTTAGGCCTTCTGCAGAGGTGAGCTAAAACACGCCAGTATTCATTAAAGGAAATATATTTTAGAATCCATACTGTATTGCTCATAAATATTTCAAGGTACCTGCAAACCTAGGTTAAGAGCTATCTTGTCTCAGGAAACTAAAAAGACAGCTATTGTACACTCATTTAGTTCTTTACACTACAACCATGTTCAGGAGTAACTAACTGGACACATATGAATATTTATTGGCAATGCCAACTTTCACCACCACTTCCACATGCTAGCGTGAAAGTAATCAACTAAACAAAGAAAAGAAAGCAAGGAATTCTCACAAACCTTGTTATTCTATATCTAAAATCTAAACCCCAAATATAAATTATTTAATACTTTGTTATAATAACCTAAGTATTTTTTCCCTGTATTTTTACTTTAAACAGATGCTGTAGATACAGATGTAGTCTTTTTGCATTTACATAAAGCTGCTGTTATTAAGAATATCCACATGAGAGAAGGTTACAAAGATGATCCTTGTAAGAAGGTGAATCAGATAGCATATATTGTAATATAGAGTACTTTTTTCTGTAGCTGAATGACACGTTTAGAAAAGCTGATACTTTGATGAGAAGATCAACTGCACAGTATTCTCCCAGAATCTTCTCCAGAGTCTCAATGCAAACTAACATAAGGACGCAACGTATGTGTCAAGAGAAATAAACACACATTAAACCAGACATTCATTTTCCTCAAACTACACTCTGAAAGCATATGCAATAAAATACTGGGAAAAGATAGGAATACCAATTTTACAGCAACAGTCACATTTCAGATAAAGAAAAGCTTTTGTATGAAGTTGTATCCACAGTCCCCAGCATAAAATATTAATAGTTCCAGCTATACTGCTTTATAACTGAGGAGGAAGTGTTCCTCGGAGAGAATAATTTGATTAAAAAAATCCTGCTGTTCAACAAGTATTTAGTATTTGTAATTAAAAATGTATACCTCTTGGCTAATATGTAGGAACATTGGTGAAATGTGTTTGATGATTTTATTCAGGTGTGTGATCAGAGCTTATCATAAAGAGCCTCATATAACATTGCAAAGGACTATTATTAAGCTCATATACTGAAGCATTAAATCATCTTATTTTTAATAACTTGATTGACCTAAAATGCTCTTCCTGTTTTTCGTATGAGGAGAACTCTAGTTAAATGCTGTATTCGCTTGTTCTCTTTTTTTAAAATAGTCTGGGAGGAACTGAATGGCATTGTTCTTCCCCTCACTATATACTGGAGGTCAGGGATTTTTGTTTCTCACAGGGCACCTTTGCTTTACTCTGCCTCACCTCCTTACAGTGTCCAGAAGAGGTGGCAAGCTGCTTTTGACAACGTGAACCTTACTATGTTCAGTGTGAAAAGGGAGCTGATTGTGGTCAGATGTGGGCAGCAAGTTGTCATTTAGAAAGAGCTCCCAACTAATGGATAAAGTATTTTTAAGCATGCTGGAATGGTTCCACAGCCAAGCTGTTATAAATGAATAGGCCTTTTGTTCTGAGCCTTGATCTCTTCCCTCCTTCCTCCCTTTCTCCCTCCCCCCACCTCTTTGTCAGGATGAGTCAATATCCTTCTAATTGGGTGTCCTTTCTGGACTTTTTCCCCAGATTTTAGGCATTAAGAAAGTTCAAATCCTTAAACACATAGCCCAGGTGCCCAGAAACCCTTTTTTCTTTAAGAGATTTATTGCTTCAAGAGGTATTCATTTCAGAAGGCTCAACAGTATTGTTATGGAGTTTTTTGCTGCACACAGAAAATGTAAAAGGAACCCACTTGTACTTCACTGAAATGGCATTATCATCCCAAGAATGAACAAGCTGATTTGTTATGTCTTTAACAAGAAGCCCGTCAACTTCTAAATTGTGTTGTGGGATTGTTCTGAAACGGTGGCCCAGTATGCTTTCAGAGATAACTACCCTGCTATCTTGGTGGTAGCTCTGATTTTGTCATCACATCCTTTCTGACTGCCTGAGAAAGCGAAAGTGGGTAAAGCCTTCTCTGTCAATAGTACCACAGGTGAGAATGGCCCAACTGGAATGCTGATAGTTGGGCAAGACTAAAGCTCTGGTAATGGTGCCTCCTAATGGAGACCCCTGACCCCTGAAGATTATTTACAGGTCTGTTCACTGACTTGGCAAATTCTTGAGAGTCTTGAGAGTTTTAACAAATAATAACTGTCTGGAATTCACTGGTACCTGGCATCCCAATAGAACCTTCCTGGGAAGCAAATACTGCCATTCTTATTTTATAGGTAATTAAAAGGAGACATGCAAAGATTGAATGTTTTGCTTATAGATGCAGCGAAAGTTTGTGGTAGATTTTAGAAGAGTTGAGGTTTCCTGTGTTGAAAAAAAAAAAAAGAAAAAAAAAAAGAAGAAACCATTTTTAAAGAAATGTAGCTGGGACTCAGAATTTTTATCCACTGAGATCATGCTCACTTTGAGGTTTGAGGGACTTTTAGAGAAAAAAATGGAATCCCTCATCACATTAGAGTGAAATTTTATACATTTTTTTGAGTAAAACAGCATGAAATGATTGAACTGTATGAACCATTTATGTGTAAGGATGGTCTCTTGTATGGACCAAGTCTGATGCCTAAGGTAAAGAAAAGCAGGTCTTTGTAAATTAGTATAATACCTCATTACATGTAGATGTGAAGGAATTATTCCACACATTTAATGCAGATTTTTCTTGCACCTTTCTCTGAAATAACAGGTGTTGCCTGCTCTCTGAGACAGGCTGCTCTAGCAGAATCTCCAGAGTGATTCAACAGGGCAGTTCCTCAGACGTACCCTCTCACCACATCAGAGCATGTGAGTAATGGCAATTATAGAGCACCTATGAGCAAAGAGGAGTGAAAATTAGCGCCCTCTGGAATGTTGTGTTCCTCAGTCTTCCTCCCACCCTCTTCTCCTCCTTCTGAAATTAACCAGGCAGAAAAAACTAGACACTGAAATCAGACAACTAGCAACTGTAAATAAAAGTACTCATGTATTCTACTGTGCAGTCATAGTCCATCTCCTGTACTTGCCAGGATGTTGTTTTAAAAATGCTATGTTCACCAATTCAGATTTCCTCTCTTATCTCTGCAAATCATTTGTGGATATGAAATGAGAATATCAGAAAGCTGCAGACAGAAACTGTTGGGGTAAATGAGGCCTTCTATTCTTTTTTTCCATAATGGTTAATGGAAAGGACAAACATGCTATATTTCTTTTCTGACTATTAATCAAGGAAGTTACCTGCTTCCTGCTTAAAGAGACTCTCCAAACCTGCCCGCCCAACTCTTCAGCATCTTCCACTTTCCTTCTTCATTTCCATTAAATTGAATTTTGTACAGCTTTAGACTGATGCATATGAGTTCAGAGAAAGGGAGAGAATGATGATCAGAAATGTCACCACACATGTTCAGATTAGGTTACCCAGTCCTGGAAACCACGAGATGACAGACTCACATTCTTGGGTTTAGTAGTTTAGCTGCAGAAGGCATTACCTCCTTTTAACTTGAGTACCAGTAATGCCTTCTTTGTGAAAACCCCCACATTAACCAAACATGGCTGTTTTGTACATAGTAGGCTACTGTGTGGGAATGTTTTGAGTTTCTTGGTATTCACTGTCTAAATAAATATGAAGTAATACCCTTGCACTGGCCTTTTACTTACAACTCACACCATTAACTAACTGAAAAAAAAAATCCCCCAAACTCAACTTCAACTTCCTCTCCAAGCTCTTAGGAGATTTTTCCACTAGAACCTCCCTTCTGATTCTGTAGTGGCCTCTTCCTAAGGTGTCAATCCTTACTTCATCTATACCTTTGGGGATATAAATGAAACAGGCTTGTTCCCACGAGACTGGAGAATTGCTGCCACTCTGGACTTGTTTCCAACATGTGCTAACAGACCAGTCTGGCAGATGATAATTGTTACCCTTTTACAGTGGCAATATGAAAATGAGTAATAAATCCTGATCGAATCATGTATATTCACACCTAAGTCTCAACCCTCAGTTTCTATCCAGGTAACTCCCTCAGGCAATTATTTGTCCTTAGCCCTGCTCTTGGGGAGAGGAATATTCTGCTGAATTCTATACAAATTTTACCTATGCCTGCCCTTCATGGGAGATGAGTTAGGGCTCTCAAACCTTCATTTACCCAGAAAAAATATGTCTTTTTAATGTTATTTGTTAAATGTGCTTCTCTTACTGGCTGATGGGAAAATATGGCTGGAATATTCCAATAATAAATAGCTGTTGTGATTGTCAAATACCTTGGCTCCATTTCAGCATTTAATCACTCTCAAAAGCCATAAATTGCCCCATATACTCCTCCACTATGAACATTGTCTCTTAATCATACTGAATTAATAAATTTAAGAGACAATACCCATTTACATGTGAATTTTGGCAGGTTATGGGAATAATGAGCCAGATGCAGAGAAGATGCAAAGACCAATATAAGTTGCTAGTCCATAACCTACAGCTTACACAACCTGCAGAGAGCAGAAATATCTGATATTAGTAGAGAAAGCCACCAATGGGTTCATAGTCATTTACATTCAACACACAAATGTTTCCATTAGGTCTTGCCCCTAGCAGGCCTAGACCTGTTGACAGGGCTAGGTTTCAGTACTGATACTTGGCACTAACTATACTTTTACTTGGAAAGGCCCTTGTATCCCAAAACAGAGCTAATGGTTCACTCTAGAAAACCCTCATGTATGGACTTTACAGTTCTGTGGAGGAGATTGTTTAAATGGTTTCATTCTTGTCATTTCTGAAATTTATGTATCAATTATCATCTATACGTTACTTATCCACCCTTAGAACAAATAGTCCAAATATTTCTTTATGCTATTCTGCTCAGGTGCTCGAAGCATTCTTTCTGATAGCTGTCCATAAAAGTCTACTGTACACACACCTTGCCACTGCTCATTAACTGCATTGGAAATGAAAGTTTTTAACTGCTCACTTATCCCAAAGTACTAAAATTCCACTACATGGGCTATTACAAAGTACAACAAAAGCAAACCCCATCTATGGACAACAGCATGGAGTGTGTGCGTGTTTATGTTTTGAACCATAAAGCTGTAATGAAAATATTTTATGGCAGGATCCTCTCAGTTCCAGCTCAAGTGCTTCAGATCTGTGACCTTTGTTACAGGCTCTGCTAAGCTAAATATAATTCTGACTTAGTTCAGTAGCTTATGTATTTGCTATTGGAAATTAAAAATCTAGGTTATGGTAGGGGATTGCAGGTGTAACCTGTGGTTTGCAAAGATGAGTGATATCATAAACTGAACAAATGTAAGTCTTCTGATTTTGCACAGAGTATAGCACAGGTGACAATAGTAAAACTTATCCAGTTTTAACAGAGCCATGTCTCCATTAATTGGCTTAGTTATATGATCAATATCATGAACTGCATGTGGTATGCAGAAAACTGATTATTTTCTAACAGTAATATTTTATGAGATTGGCTGTGAATTTATTAACAGACAGAATATTTTAAAATGAAAGACAGAAATCCAAAGACAGAAAGACATAAGCAGAAAGAATCTAGTCATAAATTAATGTAACTAAACATCCTTCACACTTTAAAAAATAAATTTTAGTATAGATTAATGCAGTGAGAAGCACAATTCCATCCCATTGATACCATATTGTCACTTCAATCTGAACTTGCAATTTTCACAAGTTTCAGCATTTGTCTTTGAAACTGTTACCTGTCATGCTTAATGAAACTGAGTGACAATTGTATTTCTTTAGTACATTATCATAATTAGACTTTTAAAAAAACCCACTTCAGGGTTAAAATAAATCATAAAACTTCATTAATTATTGCATGATAAGAAGTCCAGCTTCCTGCTTTCTTTAGCAAAGTACTATAGGTTTGTGCTACTGTTACTTTGTCTCCTTTAATAAATATTGATTAGGATTAAATACTTTATAACATATCTTTTTCCATTCATGAGTTCTAGGCATCCACCTTCACAAATGAGGATAAATGTATAATCTCACGGTCTAGTGTAGCATGTCCTTTATGCATGCACATTGTGAGTGTAATTAACTATGGGTGTCTAGTCAGATACTTACACAAACATTAATGGGTATGTATAGAAATCTGTTGTGTATTTTCTTCACTTTCTTTTACCAAATTCCCAAATCATGTATTTCCCTGAAAACTATAGAGGAAATTACCGTAGTAGTTTTCAAATTGCTGTATCCATCGGTCTAGAATCTGATTTTTTTCATCAATGTCAGGTCTAAGTCACTCTATTGTTCCCAAGTTCAACCATTCACATTGAGAAAAAGACAAAATATCTTCTGCTTTATTTTAAGAAGTACACTGCTCTTCTGTGTCATGATACCTTGGTGCTATTAATCAGTTCTCATTCAATAACAAATCTCATACAGGAGAAGAATTTAATATGTGATAAGATGTTAGAAGCTTTGGATGCCATAAAAGAGAGTTATTTTTTGGTATTAAAAGGGAAACCCAGCATTTTTAGTGTTTCTGCTTACCCTCATATTTTGTCTTTTCCAGCTACAGTTTTATTAGAAGAAAATTAGATGGCTGATAACTTCTATGTTTCTGAAGATTAACTTCCACATTTTTCCCATTGTAACTATTTATTTATTTATTTATTTTTAATTCCTAGCATACTTGATCCCATATACAATGGCAGGCAGAAAGAGATATGTATTGAATATATGCCTTGAGTGCTCCTTCACATAAATTTCCAGGTGTATATTTTGGTTTTTTCTTCAAGAAAATAAGCCCTTGTTAATGTTAGGGCATTTTGAGAGAGCACTTCAATAGCCCTTTTCTAAATTTTATATTATTATTATGCTGATTCTCTTCAGCATTACTCACAAATGGCAATTTGAAGAAGAAATTTACAATTCTGCTGAGAAGTATTTATTGTTTTGGGCAGACAGTGTGGGATGATCATAGGAGGAGCATTCCCATTCCTAGTTTCAGAACAGACAGATGCTGAGGTGAGGAAAAGTGGAGTCAGGAGTAATCTCTCCTGCCACCACTGCAAGTGAAAAAGTAATGAGAGAGAATGGCACTAGCATTTATGCTACTCACTTGATTTACTCCTTAATTATATTTATGGTGCAAACTGATTAAAAATGTACCTTTTACTCTAAAATCAAGGTGTCAAATCTTCCAGAAGACCAGAGTAAAAGTGCTTGAAAGCTTAACTAACTACTGGAGAGCATTGAATCAGGTCAGGATTGGTTACCACTACTATATAACTGAATCTGAATTTAAAAAAATATAAATATATATATTTTACTGACATAACAAAATAGCAGAAAAAACTAGGGAACTGGTCAGACTTCTAGGACTGGAACACCAGAGATTTGACAGTGAAAGCACCCATTTCACAATTGCTTAAATTTTCCTTGGCTGTAGTTCACAGTTATCAGAATTTTACTTTAACTATAATAAATTGTATTAAGTCAAAAATTCAAATAATTTATTGAGGAAATAAAAAGCTCACTTTGGAAAACTACAGAAAAATATTTCACTTGATTATGTTGATCACTGATTATCAAGGTAATTTAGTCTGCTGGCATTTATATCTTGAAGCATTCTCTGAGAGAGCAGCTAGCATTTTAGAAGTATAATACAACTGAGTACAAACTATCTTATTTTATTTAGAATAATAAAAAAAAAACCACACAGCTCTGACCTCAAAATAACTGATTTTGTAAGTTTACAGGAGCCTGTTTATAGATCTTATAAATATAAAACAATGTTAAATAAAATTACACTCTAACGTTATGGCTTTTACAGCATTTTCATTAACACTTTAAAATGTTTGAAACAAACCACAGAAAAAGTAAGAGGGAAATAAAGGAATTTTTACACTATAATACGCTTCTACAGTAAACTAAAATATAATCCCTTCTTTTAAAGGCAAAACACTAAAATTCCAGTGATTTTCTGTCCACATACAAACATACATACATACATTCTTTCTCTCTCAATGATATGTGGCAGACATTACACATATTAATGAACAATATAATTGTGCCATCATTCACTTGGAGGACTGCATGTCCATAGATGGGATCCAAAAGTATCAGCTATATGGGATTCACTTATATCTAGTTTGTGTTTTCTGCCTTTATTAGTATTTTAACTGGGGTATTATTATAGTCTTGCCCAGATATTCAGATTTTGCATGGTATGTAGCTTAGAATTGCCATTAATTGCCAGAAAGCATAACTGAATACTTTCTGGAGTTAATAGCTCTGTTGGGATATCAGAAGTATAAAGCAACTTTCAGTATTGCTTATTAAAATAATACACCTGAAATTATTCTAAAACCAATAGTCAGTATGATGACTATGCAGTCCTTGAAATGGTGTAGGTAATTTCTTGTGTTCTTCCAGTTATTCCAGCAACTCTATGGGATGAGGAAGGGAACTCAGAAGTCAATTGGTCCTTTTTCTGCGTGGGGAAAATCCCCATCCTAGCAGCATAATCACAGAACTAGGTCAGACCTGGACCTAAGATTTGCATAACTTTCATTTTTCTAAGTAAGAAACTGAGGCAGAAGACTATTTTCCTTCATTCCCTGCTTTAGAAGAGTAAAAGTGTGTCTTTATCCACCCTTACTTGCATGGGTTGCCACAACGCTCATCTGTCAACCTAGACAAACAATAACTTTTTGATCCAAATGGAAGTTTTGCAATTATACTGTGTAATATTATTTTGTAAATGTAGTTCTGCTCAATCAGGAGAATTGCATGTTGCTGGCTGGCAAAACCCCCCATTATTTTAGGCAAATATACAAATAAACAAAATCATGAGAGTTAAAAATACTAGTGGAACTGACTAAGGTTTATATTTATGTTTCTTTTTCCTATGATCTGCATTTTACATGTACTATCTGAATGAACACTTGATGCTAAGACTTTAGTCCAGTCATTTATATGGATACCAAATTGAAAAACCAGGAGCATATATATTCAGGCAATTAAAGAAAAAACTGATTGTGATACAGAGCAAAAACCTTCAAGAAATATTTTATTTCAAGAAAATTCTAATTCCCAAAATTGTTATGGTACTGGTATTTTTTTCTTTTTTCAGTTGGCAAGAAACAGGTGAGAAATGACTGTGCAAGACAGCACAGTTGTGAGTGAGAAGCATGAGAAAATAAATTCTGTTTCTATGTATAGCAAGGGTTTTTTTTCAACGATTCAGTTGTGCATTCAGTGTTATGGACTCACAATATGCAAATGCATTTGGCCGCTAATACACATTCACAGCTTACATGTTAGTGATTCCAAAGGAGCTGTTACAATATTCGCTCTGAATATGTATGAGGAATAATACACAATATGTAAGTAAGAGCATTCTCTATTATGAAAATATAAGATAGAATGCACAATATTTTTAATACTCATTCACAGCGTACTCTCTTGCAGCTCAGAATGAGCATCTGTACTTTGTATTATGAACTCTTATTAAAGATGTACAAAATTAACTAAATTTTTATAGATCTCAGGATGTGTTACTAGGATCTCACACAGCAATACAACATATAGTCTTCTGTTCCACTGCATTATTTATTCTATTTGTAAAACATATTTGGTTTAGTATTTTCAGTTTTAAAATTTTTGGGAACAGATTGATTAGGTATTCTTTTCACATGGAAATATTTTTGGTTTTGTAGAATTCTAGATATGGTATTTTTTTAAACATCATTTGATACTGGTGATTAGTTTGATACTGCTGAGGAAAGGTAATGTAAATTTCATGAATACTCACAATTGTAAGGAATGTGCATGAAATACTAATGTAGAATAATGCCAGATCCCGATACTTCTCAGGCTGCAAAAGCATAAGGAGCCTCATTAACCTGAAAAGCATCAGAAATATTTTGGTAAAATTTTTTTTTGTATTATATAAATACAGCCTCTAGGATTATTAGGACTAAATGTTTCAGGTAAATTCATTAAGTGATCATAAATTTATTAAGTCTCTATATAACTCCTATTACAATATTCTGTGTTAAGATAGCTACACTTTTTAATCAATACTCCCTTAAAATTCCTGCCCTGTTAACTCAAAAGATGCTGTTGTCCATCACTTGCCTTTGCTGAGATGATCTTTAATGTCAAGAGAAGTTCCAAATAATCTTCAATGCCTTAAAAATCAGTGCAGAATTTGAAAAATTAATTTTTGCTGAATTTTAAGTTTCTTCTGATGTCTTAAATAAGTTTTTTATTAATGAAGGTGCAATACTAACTGTAAAGTGAAAAGCTGAATAACTGAAGGAATATATGCAAATTAATTAACTGTTGCAATCCAGCACAGCTGTAATTGTACACTGAACACTTCTTGACTTATTTGTAGGAATGTAATAAATGACTAGTTGACATTTTGTTGTGATGAAACATCATCTCACATGCCTCAATATATGATCTGTTATTTTTCACGAGATCTATTATCCGCTTGAGTGAGCTACTTGCTTGAGCTTGCTAAGGGACAGCTAAAAGGACCATAAGCCAGGCCATGTCCTGCCTAAGCAGGACAAAGCTTGTTGACCTAAATTCATCTTCATGCAACTCCTTGAACTTCATTAGAGTTACATCAGAAATAATTAATTGCAGAGAATCTTCTTTGTTTTACTTAATAATTTATCAGTTTTACTGAAGTCTTTACCACCTGTGTCAGACAATGTTTTACAGAAACAAACTATTTCTTATGCTACTATATTTCTTATACTTAGTATGAACAGAAAAACAAAATGGAGAAAAATACCTTGAGCGCTCAGAGAAAAATACCTCAGCAGAAAGAATTAAGCCTCATACTCCTTTTCTCCCCAATGGAGTCCTTCCCATGGCAGGAAAACATCAAATCTGGATAAGGATTGTTTATGGTAGAGAAACCTCTTGCTCCCAGGTACAGCATTACTGGAAAAAGTTGCTTCTCTGAAAATTAATGCATATCTTTATTCCAGTTATGGTTGCGGAAGGAGTTAAATTGGCATGTCTCTGGTTTCATTCCAGACATTTAGCTGTTTATTTGTTTCTATGTTAGTGCTCTTTGGAGGTGGATTTCCTTGGCCTAAAAGGGGCTGGTTGCCCTGTTAAGACCAGCTGGTGTCTAAGGCACCATCAATCCCACAGCACTTTGTGCTTTATGAAGTACAAATCCTCATCTACAGCTGCAAGCAGCTTTGCTCTGGCACCTGACAATTTACATGCCTTCATAGAGGGTGCTTTGCAGAAGGGTAATGTACAAGCTAGGTTGTGAACACCAGAGACCAACAGTACTCCAAACCAAGCATGACAGTGATCTTCAGTTTCTGTTTTACTGTCCTTTTATACATATATTGTGGGTATTTCTGCTTTTAATCTATACATTAAAAAAATAAAAATTAAAACCCCCAAATTGTGTCACTTGTAATTATGTTATTTTAAAATATAATTTGGTTTTAACTCCAAACTTAGTTTATTATTATTTAGTCCTTTCAACTACAACTGTCTTTCCATTTCAGCATTGCTGCACTATAAATATTTGTGACAGAGATCCTGCCATGATCCTAATACTGAAAAGACTGGTGAAGTTTAGATTAATACACATATGTTAAAATTACATTTTACAAAGTTCATGTTGTCATACATAGCAGAAGAATAACTTGAACTCACAGGTACTAAGGTACAAGCAATCAATCACAGAAACATTCAATAGCATTATTGTCCATTATTCAGAACTATTTAAGGGTGTTAAGAGGAAAGTAAAACGTTTTCAGTTTCCTTTGTTCCTCCTGACAGAAGGAAATCAGCATCAGTTAAAGAGTAGCCTGGGGAAGGAAAGGGTAGTGTTAGGATGGAGTAAAATTTGAGTACCTAGACCTTCATTGATTCTTAAGTAATAGCTATTGACTATATTTTTCATTTGAAGAGTTATGCACAATTTTCCTACAGCATTTCTGAGATGGTCATCTCTGCTATCCACAACTTCCTCCAACACAAACTATCTGAAATTCAAAAACCCACAAACACTAAAAGTTTGCCTTGGAAAATTCAAGCTAGAAATATAGCGCCTGTTTTTAATAACGTGAGCAAACAACCTCTGCAGCTGTTAATTTTGGAATGTTGTGGGTTTACTTTAAAAAAACAACTTGCATCTTTCTAAAACACTTTATTTTGTTCAGTGACAAGTCTGTTTTGACTGCTAGTAATATCTTTTGTATAGCTTATGTCGGAGGTCAGTCTAAAAAATAGTGATAAACAATTTTGTCCAGAAGACATATGCTTATATTCTACATTTTTTGCACTTTTAATGGAAGTATGTTTTAAAGAATCTTTTTTAACAGAGAAAGAAACTTGGAGAGCTTTTTCATGGTGATGGTGGTGTGTGGGTTTTTTTGTGGGATGCGGTTTTGTGTTTTGTTTTGGGTTTTTTTGTTTTGTTTTGTTGTGTTTGTTTTTGTGTGTTTTTGTTTTTTGTTTGGGTTTTTTTAGGTTGTTTTGGTTAGGAGTTTTTTTTTTTTTTTAATTCATGAAATTTTAACTTGCCTACAAACTGTATTTATTTTCTATTTACAATGCTTTTAAATTTCTTGTCACATCAATCCCAAAATCTGCCATTAATTGCCTGAAAGACCTGAATTTTATGGCTTAGAAATGGAAGACTGTATTGGAATACATATGTGCAACAGCCTACAACTCAGTTGCTATAAGTAAGTAAGATACAGTATATCTCAAATTTGTAGCCTACTTGAAAGGCTGCTGCTATTAGTATTTAAACTGCCCACTTCCTAAGAATTTTCAATAATATTTTAGAAAGACACTAGAATGACTACACTTTTCAGGGAAGTCACACAACAATTATTTTAGATTTTAGATTTGCTGAGTATTTCTTAGAAGTATATTGCACTGTCAGGAAGTGCTTAAGCCAATGAGCTTTGCCTATCTCTGGTATTGCATTAACAGGCACCACATCTGGTCCCATCTTTTTACAATCACAGCCTTTGGTATGTAATGTGTTGTGAGTTGCACAATATTTTTAATGTACTATTTCAGTGAATTGTGCTTTTTGTGTATTGAATTTGTGTATTGATTACCTTTTCATAATCTGATTTTGTTTAGGACTACCTCCAACTGCATCAGTTGTAATGTTTGCTGAAGATCCTGTAAATTCACTTAGTTGCTTTTAACTCTACAACTGAACCATGTCAGGGTGATCTCATCCCATCATCTTTTTAAACCAGATAAACTGAACGTCATGGAGTTTACCATGTGGGTTTCATAGATAAGGTTAAAAAAACCCACCAAAATACCAGCCCTGGGTGGTATCAGCTTTTCATAGGCATTTATTATCCAATGATATATTTTGGAAGCAGGGTGTGGTTGGCTTGGCTAAATTATCGCTCCTCCCACAGCTCTCTGCTGTGTTTCCAAAAACACAAGCTTGTATGTTGAGAGTGAGTCATAACCTTTCTTCTGCTACTGACTCACTTGGAGTTTGAGGTAAGTCATTCTACCTTATGTCTTGATCACTCTGCCCCCAGAACAGCAAAGAGAGGACTAGGGAAAGTTATGCAATGTTTGCATAGATGAAAAGTGTAGATATTGTTTTGGTTAGGAGTTTTACACTATTACAAATTACATTATTACAGTAAAATAATAGCTTTGTGTGCCCAAAATGGATTTTTTTACACAGCTGCTTTCCTAAATAAAACATTTTTTTCCCATTTTCCCATATAAATGTTTAAAGAAAGACTATGCTGCACCAAAGAATACCTTTGGTTACTGAAATACTTTAAAATTATAGTATTTTTCAGAGTAAAGCATATGCACCTTTCATCACACTTTTCTTCTGCACCAGCAATGACAACAATAAAGCTGTACAGTGGTGCAAACTTACTGATGACTTCTGAAATAAGAGTTAGCCCTGAAGGGTGTGGAGTTCACACAGAACTGGCTCCTAGTCAGGTTTTTACACTTTTTCCTGGTTGTTTTGCAAGCATGTCAGGGAAAGGCTAAACTTTAAGAAGTTAACTTTTAGTACCTGAGCATATTCCTTAGCATGTGTGATATCTATCAATTATAGCCTCTTTTGTTAGGATGCTGATAGTCTATAACTCGCATATTTTATCTTCCTACTTTTGTTTCCCTAAAATATATCTAAATATCCCAGTGTAATGAGACATAGTAAAGCTGGCATATTTAATAAATCATAATAAAAACATCTGCTTGTAAATTTTAAGGAAAATACATTTTAAATCTGGACGCATTTCAATCGAGAAAGGTGACATACTGTGATAGCATAAGGAAGGTAAAGCATTTAGCTTATGGACACCAGCACATACACTGCGAGTAATAATTGCAGTACCCCATGTTGTGGACAAGCACAGAGCATGAGACTGATGATCACATCAGACTGTGCCATGGGAAAGAAATGTATTTCCTATATGGAGAAAGTCCAGGTAATGCTGCTTGGCAGATGGTAGCAGAGGAAGTAGCTTGCACTTTAGGGTTCCACTTTTAAAAACTTACTGGTCTATTCTTCGTGTTCTTTGAGTATTTCTGTGCGCCCGCTGTGAAATCTTTTTAATGGCTACGCCTGCACGTTACCAGGCAGGGTAGCAAGGTGGGCCGCGCCAGCAGGGCCCGGCGGAGCGCGGAACGGCCGGAGGGCAGCGGGGGCCTGCGGCGCTCCACGTGCCGCTCC